>CM053582.1:533878534-533929802 GCA_028627135.1 Pseudochirops cupreus
GAAGGAGTGGTGAGGATGGTTGTGGTGGCGGCAGCAGCAGCAGCAGCAGCAGCAGCAGCAGCAGCAGCAGCAGTAGTAGTAGTAGTAGTAGTAGTAGTGGTAGCAGTAGTAGTAGTAGTAGTAGCTAATATGTACCACTTTAAGGTTTTCAAAGCACTTTGCACATAGCACCTCATTTTATCCTTACAATAACCCAAAGAGGTAGGTGCTATTATTATTCTTATCTTACAGATTAGGAAACTGAGGCAGACAATGGTTTCATGACCTGCACTGATTCACACAACTTGTAAAAACATGCAGTTGGATTTGAACTCAGATAGAATGCTCTATCCCTCTAAGACTTAAAAGTTCTTCTTATAATTATCCCTTCGCAAATTCAAAGGTTTCCCCCTCATGCTGCATGCCCCTTCTGCTTAAAGCTAAAAGTCAGATTTGCTATTGCCAAAGCTCTGGATGACAGACAAATTAGTCTTTCTCTTCATGGGTTCACATCCCAGGCAGCCAGACCACTGATCTGGTCCTAACAAGGACGATGTCTGTACACGCTGTCACTCATAGCTGATGATTCCATGACTGCAGGTGAATTAATTATTCCATCATGAGAATTTATTTATTCTGTACTTCTAGGAACATGACTCCAGATCCGGGATATGGATGATTTCACAGGCAAAGGTCGTCCCTTAGATCCCTCCTGGGAGAGTATAGGACAAGATATAGTCCTCAAAGCAAAGTCCTAAGGATTGTTGGGGCACCTTATAACAGAGAAGCAGACTAAGGAAGATCAGGTGAGAGTGACCCACCCAGGGCAGCCATGTTCCATTCACCAACCCAGCCACAATTACCAACACAGGCCCAGGATCCAAAAGGAATTGAATTGAGCCCCTAAGACCTCAAGGTTCTGGGAAAATAAACTGTTATGCTCCTAACATTACCAATAAAATCTTCAAGAAAGCTAGACATCCATTTGTCAAGTATATTGTATCAGGGATCAGAGTCTCAGAGCTGAAAGCAAAGGTCATCTAGTCCTTCGTTTTACATATGAGGCAGTAGTGGCCCAAAGAGGTTTATGACTTGCCCAAAGTCACACTTACTAGCTGTGTGACCTTGGGCAAGTCACTTAACCTTGTTTGCCTCAGTTTCCTCATCTGTAAAATAAGAAGGAAATGGCAAACTACTCCAGTATCTCCACTAAGAAAACCCCAAATGGGAAATGCTTGGGGTAGATTAACTGTTGGCCTGTGTAAGAGAAGGGAGAGATAAGAAAGGCTGTCCTCTCCCCTACCTCCAGATAAGTCCCTTTGCTCAGAGGTCTTACAGGCAGCCTGTAATCCCTTTCTTCCAAGGTATCAGAACAGCGGTAACAAGGAACCTCTAGAAACTCTGGCTAGTATGTAAGCAATACTCAGATCTGTCCATCCTGCTCTGTACCTCCACACCGGGAGGGGAGGGGAGGGGCCCTGCCCTCCCCTCATTAAAAGTCAGAGAAAGAACGGCATTGAGATCTTTATTTCATTTCACTGGAATGCTCGCCATCCCCAGGTAGAGTTCTATTCTCCCCAGGTCTTGCGCTTCTCCGTGCCATCAAGTTAGGTACTAGAGAATTGTACGTATTCTTCTAGTCACTTCTAGTACCACCTGGTCAACATAATGTAAAAAATCTGCAAATACGGAATACTAGACCTTACATGAACCTGTTTTAGTGACCCAAAATAATATGCTACGGTCCGGTCCAAGGATCATGGTATAGTGAACTTAAGGGCCCTAAGACTGAACTTTGGGGCAGGTAAATAGTACAGTAGTCCTGAAGTCAAGAGAACCTGAATTCAAATGTGAACTCAGACACTTACTAGCTGTGTGGTCCTGGGTAAGTCACTTAACTCCAACTGCCTCTTTAAAAAAAAAAAATTGAACTTTACTGAAATGGCACCTGAATAGCCAGGAAGATACTTGACTGAGGAAGGAAACAGATTTTGGGCAAGGGGACAACCATACTCAAGATATGTTTTATCCTTCCTAGCCCAGCTTAATTGTATTCCACCAACCACAAATATGAACGATGCTTCCTCTTTGTTCCCCCTCTAATTTTTTTAATTGTGGGAGTCCGTACACATTTGCCATGTGTGGTGTAAAATACTGATCTAAACCTAATTTCTGCCAAACTGCACCCCACTTCCCAGTTTTTGTTAAACAGGGAATCCTTCCCTCAATAATTTAAAACAAGAGACTGCTATATTCAATTGCTTCAACCACGCTCCACTCCTCTGAAGCAGACAGATGCCTCTAAGTTCACAACTCTGTGTCAGGTGTTATCCAAAGGTAATTTCAAAACACCACAGGGTACTGCAAAGTCATGGCCTCAGATCCCTGAGAGGATAGATTAGTCTAAAGAACTGTGTAGAAATAAATGCAGAGTATTTTCCAAACATAAATAATAGCAGTGGAAAAAGCACAAACAACCACAAAAAATGAGCTTTTTATCAGAAACCCCTGAGATCTTTCTGAAAAATATTTATTTAACTCTAACCAGGTTTTCAGGGCTTCCCACAAATCACAGCTGAACAGTGGGAAACAACGTGAGAAGTTATGTTCTGCCTTTGAACATTTAAGCATTTTTAGCAATATTATTTGCCAGCATAAATATTTTCCCCATAACTTTATATTTAAAATAGGAGTGTACCAAACCAGGACTTATAATGTGCTAAGGAAACAGATCAGTCTGAGGTATTCATGACTTCAGTCATTCTCTCATAAAACAACAGATGAAATAAAATGTATGACATTCCCAAAGAGGGAGTTTCTCGTGTAATTCATCTTAAAATGCAATATTCTGTCATCTAAGGTAACACTTACTGAAAGCAACCATCAATACTTTTTGTCAAAAACCCGTACTCTGTGTAAAATGTTCCATCAATCTCTATTTACATAAAACAAAAAACTTTCAGGATGGCTCGAAAACACAGCCAGGAAGCATCTCCACTGCCTGTGTTCATGCTCTGTTGAAAAATGATTTTGACTGGCACCAGGAAAATAAAGACAACCTTTCCAGGAAGGCTTTTAGGGGGGGAAGGCTGGAGAGGAAAATACTCTACTTTATTTGGCATATGTCCCTTTTGGGTTTGTTGTTGTTTTTAATAGGGAGGAAATGTATAGGCTTTTCCCTTTAAATTTAACACTGCTTTTTTTAAAGGAATATGTAAAGGCCTTTCCTCCCATTTATGCCTGGAATTCCCTCCACAGTCTTTACTCAAACTTCATTCTCTCACACTTACCAATAGGCGATACAGGGGTGAAATGACACTATAGGCCTGCATTCCAGAATGCCTGTCACAAATCTGGACAATTAACATAGGTACCTCTCCACTTTTCTACTTCTTTCTTAAATATTTTGATGTCACGGACCCCTTTGGCAATCTGGTGGTGCTAACGGACCCCTTATCAAAATTGTGTTTTTAAATGCATGAAATAAAATATATGGGATTACAAAGAAAACCACTTATGCTGAATTACAATTAACAAAAAGAATTTTTTTTAATTTCACAGACACCAAGTTAAAAACTCTGCCAGTATTTCCTTATGCCAAAGGTAAGTCACAGCTGGTGATATTTATAACATGTACAAATTAAGCCTTTCACACCGTGGAACTGAAAAGCAAACTCAGCTTGGGTAACAAGGTAGAAATCTACAATACCTGTAGGCTCATATACATAGAATACACATAGAGTCCTGCCAATATTTGACCCCCTTGCTTATCCTTAAACAAAATTTTCAGGGCAACTAGGCCACACAGTGGATAGAGCACTGGCCCGGGAATCAGGAGGACCTGAATTCAAATCAGACACTTACTAGCTTGGTGACCCCGGGCAAGTCACTTAATCCTGATTGCCTCCCCACTCCAAAAAAATAAATAAGACAATTCTGTGGCTGACTCTCATCTCTGGAATGTTCTCCTTCCACATCTCTACCTCTTGGCCCCAGCTTCCTTCAAGTCCCAGCTAAAAATCTCACCTTCTACAGTAAATCTTTCCCAATCCTCCTGAATCCCACATTCTTCCCTCTACAGATTATCTCCATTTATCCTGTATTGCTGTTCCCAAGGGGTCTCCTCATTAGACTGTAAACTCCTTGACGGCAGGGACTGTCTTGCCTTTTTTTTGTATCCCTAATGCTTAGCACAATGCCTGACAGAACCTAATAAATGCTTATTGACTGACAATTGATAATAAGTAGGCCCAGGCCTAGATGAGAATGCCTAGGAAAAAACCAACAGACTGAAATCAAGGGGTGAAGAAAAATTCCTCAGTCCTATTTTTTCATTTAGGTATAGTAGGTCTGCTTCCCCTCTTCTCCACATTCCTATGGTTGAGACAGTAAGGGGTTGTGGGGTGAGGGGAAGCTACATGGGAGAAGCATTTCCATTCATTAAAAGGTTAAGTTAAATTTAAGATAGGCAGGAAATTGTTCAGTAGTAGTAACAGTGGTAGTAGTAACAATCAGGATTAAGTGACTTGTCCAGGGTCACACAGCTAGTAATAGTAGTAACAGTAGTGATGATGGTGGAGGGACAGAGGGAGTTCCTGACATTCAGACAACACTTATAGGGTCTGCAAAGTACTTGACACCCATTATGTTACTTAAGCCACATAACAGCCTTCCTCCTCTCTGCCTCCTGGCTTCCTTCAAGTCCCAGCTAAAATGTGAGGTAACTACTGCAAGTATTAAGCCCACTTTACAGATGAGGAAAATAAGTCACAGAGAAGTTAAGTGATTTATCCAGGGTCACAAAGCATCAGAGGCTAGATTCAAACTCAGCCCTTTCTTAATCCAAGTCCAAATTTCTACCTACCATATTACACTTCCACTGAATCATTCCACAAATACTTCCTGAGCATCATCTGAGTTCCAGATACACAGAAGACATAGTACTAGGAAAGAAAAGACAGAAACAAATATGGATAGGAAAAGAAGCAGGTCCAGATAACAGAGGATTCTGGAAATCTTTCGGACAAAATTGTCTCACTCTTCCTAGAATCACAATATTTTAGAAACAGAATGAACCTTTTAAGATCCTCTAGGTCAATGTCCTCATATTATAACACAGATGGAAATATCATGCACCTGGTATCAGAAGATCTGGGTTCAAATCTCTGCACTGAAAAGTAAGAGCTGTGTGACCCTGGGACAGTCACTTGCCTTTGAGCCTCAGTTTCCTCATCTGTTAAACCAGGGAGTGGTACAGAGGTGTGTTACAGTTTTACATCTAAGCTACTAAAGTCCAAATGATTTCCACACTTTTACAGAAACAATTAACTGAGAACCAGAACATTCCAGTTTCTGTTACACCAAGGTGCCTTCAGGCAGCTGGGGATGGATAGTGAACAGGCACTATCCACTTAGGGTAAGAAAGTGGGCAGGAAAGCTCAAGGCAGCCAGGGAGAGAGACAGGGGAAATTTCAAGTGAATTCAACAAGAATTCTTCCTTAAGTGAGGGTCACCTCACTTCTCCTATGCTCACCCTAATTTATTCCAGGGTTTGTTCCTAGGACCTATGCAAATGTGCATGGCTGAATTATCCTTGAGATGCTTTAAAAGTCCTTCCACGACCACCTTCGGCTTCTTTGTCCAGGTCTACAGTAAGGGTTAGTGACTACAGCATTGGGAAATTAACTCAATATATTGGAGGGGAAAAGCAAACGCAAGACAAACACCAAGAAATAGGAACATTTATTTTTAAACACATGTATATAAAAATGTGTGTCTATATAATGTGTGTATTACACAGATGTAGATATGTGTGTATATCACTACTTATATACATGCGTGTGCTATAGAGAGATGGGGATGAGGGTGGGAATAAGGATGGGGACAGAGACAGATAACAGAATGCAAGTTCCTTGAGGGCAGGATGGTTCTGTTTACATTGTTGTATACTCAGCACCTGCCACATAGTGTTTAATAGTACTTGGTGATTAACAGATTTAAAAAAAAGTGTGTTAATTAATAAATTAATAAAAATAATTTTTAAATTAATTTTTACTCATTAATTTTTATATATATCACATAATTTTATTAAATTTTAATTATTTTTTATTTTAGCAAATTTTATTTATTATTAATTTTTTCATTAATTTTTTAAAATCTCCCTCTCCCTTCACACTCCTCGCATTCCCTTCCCCCACGGAGAAAAAAAGAAAAACAAAAGCCATGTTACAAACACATATAGCCAACAAAACAAATTCCAACATTAGTCATATCCCAAAAAAATGATGTTTCCAATTGTACCCTGAGTCGATCACCTCTCTGTCAAGAGGTGGGCAGCACATTTCATCACAAGTCCTCTGGAATCATGGCTGGTCACAATAATAACCAGACTTCCTAAGTCACTCAGGCTTGTTTGTCTTTAAAATGCTGTCATTATATAAATTATTCTCCTGGTTGTGCTCACTTCATTCTCCATCAGTTCATACAAGTCTTCCCAGGTTTCTCTGAAACTATACCCTTCATCAAGTCTCATATGACAAAGCAGATGTGATAATTATTCCTCAATCAGCTATTTACATTTTGACTTAATCACAGCAAAGATCAAAGCTAACAAAAAGCAAGAGGAAAGAATTTTCAAAATCAATCAACAAGCATCCATTAAGCTCCCACTAAGTACCAGGAACTGTGCTATGGGCTAGGGGTACAAATACAAAAGTGAGACAGTCCTTGTCCTCTGTCAACTTACACTCTCCTGAGTGATAGATACAGCATGTTCTCAGATAAGCAAATACCAGGATACACGAACACATGCATGTAAACAAAATATAAAAATGACCACTGAAAAATGGAAGAATACGGAAGAAGAGGGACCTTGAGTTGAGCCTTGAAGGAAGCTAGTGATTCCAAGATGAAGAGGGGAAGAGAAAGAATGCTCCAGACATGGAAAGCAGCCTGTAAAAAGTCACAGAAAGAGGAGATAGAACGTCATGTTCAGAAAACAACAAGCGAGCCCGTTTGGCGGGCACAGAGTGTGTGGGAGGAGAGTGATGTGTAATTAGCCTGGAGAGATGGCCTGGAACCAGACAGCAAAAGGCTTTAAATGACAAGCAGAGGAGTTTGTTTTTTGATCTAAGGGCAATCTTAAAAGAGGACTTAAAATTGGAAGCTGGGTTTAAAAAAGGAAGCCACTGAAACCATCCTTTACATGCAAAGATGTTACAATACTGGCCTAACTATGGGACATCTTGGCTATGCATATTTTTCCTAGTGAGGAAAAGAGGCCAGAGCACAAAAAACACTTGAACCTTATTGTTATCAAAAAAGGTAACCAAGAGACCATCAAAAACTACTGACCCATATACCTACTTAACCATCTATATAAAACTTTTATGAGAAAGAGCTATGCCACAGGTGGGCATACTGCAAGGCCCAGGACCTAAGAATGCTTTTTTACATCTTTAAATAAAGTTTTATTGCATTTTAAAATGTAAAAAAACCATACTTAGTGGTCAAAGGGTCAGATTTGGCCCTGGGGCCATAGTTTGTCAATCCCTAAACCAAACACACAACAAGGGTATCCTTGATGAGCTTATTAGAAGGGTGCAGACAGACATTCTACAGGTGTATTCCAGAAAAGAAGCAGAGAATATAAGACCCCACTGCACTTATGTGTTTGTTCGCTGTTTTCAAAAATTGATTCAGCAAAGTAAAGTAAAATCTGTAAAGGCTCTTCTCCAACAAGGCATCTCACATACGTGTGTCAAAATAATACAAGAGTTCATGAAAGATATAACAACAGAGATAACCTAGATCAATAACCCTCTGATCATAAATATCAGGCAAGGCACAAGACAGAGAGACATATGTTTGGCAAAGATATTTGCCACTCTCCTGGAAGAAGCAAGCACTGAGTCAAAGTGAAGAAGGACTCTCCTATCGCTCATGACGTTCTTCTGAGATTCCTGTGTGTGGATGACATTGAGCCAAGGGAACAAAGTTCCAGAAAAGAGTTGACCTTTGTGTAATCCTTAATCATTCAAGAGTTCAGCTATCTACTTATGGAAAAACCAAATGGATGAAGAATGGCAGTTGTCCAACGATGATATTCAGTTGTATGAACAATCTACAGACTTTACAGATACATGTAAACACATGTTTACATGCATACTGTGTGTTTAACAACTGTCACACGGTATACACTGTGTGCTTGTATGTGTACATAATAATACACATTTATGCATGCACAAAAATACATATGTGGATAAAATCTATAGATTGTCTACAAACTACATACCAAAGTTAGACAACAATCATTCTTCATCCGCTTGGTTTTTTGCAAATTTAAGACTAACCTCTTGAGTGAGGATAGTGACTAGCAGCCCAGTTCCATCAGTCAGTCAGTCAACAAACAGTAAGTTAGTTTATTAAGTGCCTACTATGAGCGAAGGACCATGCTAAGTGCTGGAGATACAAATATGAAAAGGAAACACTCCAACTCCCAAGGAAATTATAATCTAATGGGAGGCAACACCCAAAAGGAAACTTAAAATGGGGGTGTGGTGGGGTGGGGTAGAGAAGGTATTGATGGCTTGATGGAGCCCAGTCCAAAGGAGTGGAAGTGGTGAGAAAGGAAGAGATGGCTGGACTGGAAGCCTTCTTTAAATGGATGTTTTAGGAAAAACTCTATGTTCTATCCTCCAGTCCTCCAACCAGAGAGCAGAGGATAATGAGAGTGATGACAAAGCATGAGCACCAAAGCTCTCAGTCTCCCAAGATGATACGTTTCCTGATGATGATGCTTCCTGGGGGCATGGTGGAGTCTAATCCAAGGAGTGAAGTTGGTGGGACATGTGGCATGTTTGTGTGCATGTGAGTATTATGTGTGTGTATATAGACATATACAGGTATTGGTACACATATGTGTAACCCACATATTTAAATGTGTGTACATATTTACACATATTTAAGTATGTATATATACATACACATGTATATATGTACATATATATCTTCACGCATGTGTGTATGTGTATATATGTGTATGTGTATATATGTGTATGTGTATACATATACGTGTGTATGTATATGTGTGTGTGTATATATATATATACGAGTATTGTGTGTGTACTTATATCCTGGACAGATGATACAAATGGATGAGTTGAGCCTAGAAATAAGCAGAAAGAAGAGAGAGGGCTAGATTGCCTCTGGAAAATCACAAGGTCCTTTCAATGATCCCGAGTTTCATCCTAAAGCAAAAGTCCATTTTTTATTCCAATATTCTTATGGTGTTGCTATATGGCTGTGAATCAAAGAAAGCTACTCTCACTGTAGAATTAAAATTGAGTATTACTCCAAGGGCAGTTAAGGACATAGTGAGCACAAATGGCCATAACCAAAACAAATGAGGAATTAAGAAGGAGATGATGTATGACAGGAGTCCATCAAAGTGGTATGTAATTGTTTTTAAAAGGGTTGGCCACATAGTGATTGTAAGAGATAACCAACTGACAGCTCCCATACTGTGCTATATTCTCAAGATGGTGAAACTAGAAAAAGATACTCAGAACATTGAGTAGTCTCTGGTTGTGAACTGATGGAAGGATACAGAGAAGGGTCTGTGTAGAGTTGGCAGGCACAAATGCTTACAGCCCTCATCACAGATGCAGAGAAGAAGTACTCAAACAAAAAAATATGAGCCGTGAGCTTTAGCTTCAGATTTGTTGGCCAAAATGCCCACATTGATGATGATCAAAGAGCCTGTTGAGTATGTGAGTGGATCTTAAAGCAGGAAGAAGAAATGTCTGATCTACTAAAGATGCCACTGACACCACAGACATGGAGGAAACCGAAGCAAAATGAAGAATGTTTCTCTTGCTACAGCCAGAGGAAGAGCAAAGCTATAGGCAGGGCCAGCTAAGGATGAAAGGCCGGACACTTCCAGCAAGTTAGTGCCAGGAGACAAAACCGAAGCAAAAATTTGGCTGAATGTTTTATTTCTTATTGGACCCTGGGGAAGGAAGGTAAATTGAACAAGGACAGTGAGCAGAGAGGTTATCCTTTAAGACTGTTCAGAAAATAGTTTTAATTTAGAAAGAAACATGAGAACGATAATTGATCCAAAACAATGAAAGACTTAGAAAGGTCAAAGGAGATGAACATTCTTCAGAAGAAAAACGTAAATCATCAAAGACCACATGAAAAGTGCTTTAAATCACTAGTAATAAGGGAAATGCAAATTAAAACATCTCCAAAGTTTCATTTTCCACTCCTCAAATGGGCAAAGATGAGTTTAAAAGCTGCAATCAGTCAATACTGGTTGGGCGGTAGGAAGCCAGGCGTAATCACACACTGATAGTGGTACTATGAACTGGTCCAACCACTCTGTGAACCAGTTTGGAATTATGTAAGAAAAGTCATTAAACTATTCATCCCCTTTGATCCAATGATAGTATATATCCCCAAGGAGACCAAAGACAAAAAGAAAGAGTCCTGTATAAGACAAAATAGTTGTAGCAGCACTCTTCGTGATAGTAAAAAAAAAAAATCTACAAACAAAATGAGTGTCCCCTGGGTGATGGGCTAACAAATCATGGTGTCTGAATGCAGTGGCAGGTGATTGTACTATTAACAATGACCAATAAGAGGAACTCAGAGAAACATGGAAAACTGTATACGAATAATGCAAAATTAAAAATCAGCATCAAAAGAATAATACACAATGGAAATGATAACACTAAAAAGCAAATGAATTCTGATGAATTGTAAAGAATAATCTCAATCCTGGAAAACTCATAGCACCTTCATTCTCTCAGTATAAGGATGGGGTCTCCAGATTGTCTGACAGATAGATGACTGTCAGACCCAGCCGCTATATGTCAATCGCCTTTACCTTAACGTATTTTGTTTCGTCACAAAGAAGAGTTGGGAGGGTAAGGAGTTTGAGGGGAAATTATTGTGGTGTAAAAATAAAAGTATAACAATAAAACGGTTTTTTTTAAAGACAAGGACAAGACATTTTCTCTCACAATACCATTTGTGGCAAATGGAAATACTGTCAAATTATATCACTTTTTAAAGACTAAAGGGAGGAAAATTTCTAGGAAAATCTTGACTTCATTCATCCCAAACTATTTCCCAAATGTGATCCCATTATCTTAGTGTAAGGTTAATTAAGCTCACAAAGAAAGGGGAGAAATAAAATGGCGTATACATTTTCTTAAGAGTCCTATTTTCAGAATCAAAATTCTTCAAAAAGTCAAGCTTGAATTATTCAACTATTTTAGTGGTTAGAGTAGTCGTTTTATGAGCATTTTCTGTCCATCAGTTATGCTGGGTTAGGGGGAAAAGACACACACACAGTACTTCAGATGCTATTCTGGGGGCTATATGTGGCCCATCTCCCTTTAGTCCCCTCCTTGATGCTCTAGGCATCTGGCTCGCCAAGAATTAAAACACTATTTGGAAAACAATCCTCAACTTGAAAGCTGAAGATCAGAAGCCACCATCATCTTCCATCCTCACCACTGAAATCTGACTCATACACACCAAAAGCCAAAAACCTCTAAGGGCTAAGGAGATAAAAGATTCAGCATCCTAGTCATCATTAGAGCCAGGGGGTTTAGAAACTGTCTAAAGTATTGTTCAAATTAGTGGCATAACTTTTCTACTCATTCTTCCTCCTGTTTGGAGGGAAGCACAGTAAAGAATAATTTCCCAAAAATCTGGAGCATCCAAATGTGATGTCTAACTCAGTGTTGCAGGCTGTAAATTCCTCGGGATCCCAGAACTAGTAACTATGTCTGGAAAGTGGAAAGGTCACAGTATTTTGGAGTTGGAGTCCTTGTGTTTGAATCCTGGCTCTGTCACCGTCTACATGACCTTTAACTTTCTGGGCATCCATTTTGAACTAAATAACCTCTTTGATATCTTCTAGGTCTGGATTTAGCATTCTTTAGATGACCCTTACACACACACTGCCAAAAGTTTAGTCTTGAGAATGGTGCCAGGGAGGTGACTGATCTACAATTATCTGACTTTATATACCAGATGCATTTATGAAAAGTTGTGTAAGTCAATTTTTTATAAGTCAAATCCATTTCAGTGCATCAATATAGAAAGAAATCTTCTTGCAAATCTTTCTCTAAAATTAAATTGCTCCCTTAATTATCTTTAATGTTAATCTGGGTTTTCAGACATTTAAATATGCTGAAAGAAAGAAAAAAATCTAGAAGTACTGAAAGAAATATAGGAAGAAAGGAAGGAAGGAAAGAAGGAAGGAAAGAAGGAAGGAAGGAAGGAAGGGAAGGAAAGGAAGGAAAGAAAGGAAGGAAGGAAGAAAGGAAGGAAAGGAAGGAAGGAAGAAAGGAAGGAAAGGAAGGAAAGGAAGGAAGGGAAGGAAGGGAAGGGAGGAAGGGAGGGAAGAAAGGAGGGAGGAAGGAAGGAAAGGAGGAAGGGAGAAAGGGAGGGAAGGAAGAAGAGAGGGAGGGAGAAAGGGAGGGAAGGAGGAAGGGAGCTAGAGAGATCATTTATTAACCACATTCCAGGCACTGTACTAAGTGCTGAGGATACAAATACAAGAAAGGGAGACCTCTCCTTCCCTCAGAGAGCTTACACTCTAATGGGGGAAGACAAAATAAGACAAAAGAGCTGGAGAAATAGTAGAAACAACAACCAACATCTTTATAATGCCTACTGTGTACCAGGCACTGGGCTGATCACTTTACAAATACTATCTCAACTGATCCTCACAACAACTCTGGGAGGTAAACACTAGTATTATCCTCATTTTTACAGATAAGGAAACTGAAGCAAACAAAGGTTAAGTAACTTGCCCAAGGTCACATAACCAGTAAGTGTCAGAGGTTGGATCTGAACTCAGGTCTTTTTGACTCCAGGCTGCAATATATGGTGCAGAGATAGGGAAAAAATGTAATGGAGGCCTGGTTCCAGACAAAGCAAGATCAAACTCTCACAAACTTTTCTATCAAAGCCCAACATCTTTCTGCAAAGTTAATTAACTCCTGGGGATAATAACAGAGCCTACCTCAAAGGGTAGGTGTAAATATCCAGTGAGATAATGTATGTAAACCTCACTGCCATATAAGTACCCATTATTATTAACGCTAATATCATCATTATTATCATTAAAGAGGCAGTACTGATAGAAAGCTAGCTTTGAAGTCAAGAAAATGTGGGTTAAAATCATGACTTTTGACAAATACTGACTGTGTGACCCTAGACAAGTCACTCAACTTCTATAAGACTACCATTTGAAGGGAACGTATGTAATGTTAATGGAATTTAAGATTTTCCCCTGCTCATTAATAGGCCTAGTAGAGTCCATTAAGAGAAGCTTGCTTAGGGGAGGCTTACTTGTAGGACTGCTTTCAAACCTTTTCTTAATTTCTAATTGGGCACTGAGACATGAGGGCTGTGATGCCCTCTGGCTCTAACAAAGGTTTGGGGCTCATTCATTGGAAGAGTGTTCTTGTGATTTGACCAGATGAGACTCTGGGTGGCCATTACAGAGCCCCCCAGCTTTGAAAAACCCAGATGTTGGTGCTTCTCTCTGGTAACTATGTGTGTATTGCCTTGGTCAGACAGTTGAATCTGTCTCTTGATCTGTGCTAATTTCTCACACGGTTAGAAACCCTGTCTGTTAGGTTTTATTTCTTTGCTTGTAGTTTCTCTGAATTTTCTCTATAATTTCTCTGAAGTTCAGGGTGCTGACTTTTCCCCTGAACTAGTGAGTGTAATTTTTAAAAAAAGATTGTTGACACCCTAAACAGCTGTCTTTCCTAGTAAAGCAGATATAAGAACCTGTGCTAGTAGCCATCCTGGGGTATGCCAGTGTGGTTGCTGCTACAACACGCCAACTCTCATTAGTATAGGGGGTTTATTCACAAGGACATTCTCTAACACTGATGAAATCACAGATCTAGTTCTCATTGCCATAATGATCACCTTTATCATTATTATTATTGCACTGTGAGGGAAGTGGATAAAATTACTCTTCCCTCTCCAGACGGACCCCAGAAAATGACTTCAGCAATTTTCCTGAGGATGGCAGCCTCCAGTGAGCCTCCTTGCCTCCCTTACCTTAATATCCCTTACCAAATTTCCCTGATATCTTTGTACAACACACAGACCCTCCACTACTCAGAAACAATCCTGTTTCAAAGCTTCCTGACTCCATCTTGTTCTGTTATCAGTCACTGTACTAGTGAACTGAATGCCACTTGCACCAGCTATATCCTTCAGGGTCTCCTTTTTCCTTCTTATTGGTAAAAAAAGATATAGTTGCTGAAGGTGGGGGATTACAGAGTCATGGGAAAATTCTCTTTCTTCTCTGGCCCAATGGGTAGATTTCTTTGATTTGATGAGACTAGCTACATTCAGATGATAACTCCCTTATCTATCTCTTGTAGCTAAGAATATATGATTTTCTCCAAATATACTATTCTCTTTGCACAACCACCTGTATTTTATGAATAGCTGTATTTCTTTTCTTTGTTTCACATGATATTGCTTTGAATAATGTTTAGCTTATGAAGGCTGCCCTAAAAATCTGTATAAAAGGAAACGCCTATGTCAGGTTCAGGGCACCATCCATCCTGGTGCCTACCCCATTCAGAATAAAGGCTACTTGTTTCACTCTTAATTGATTCATTCATAGTATATGACCCCAGCCCCAAGAATCCCAACTGGTGAGTAATGACCCTCTTGGGTTCCCTCAAAAATTCTACTACAGCACTTTCTACACATGAAGAAGACTTAAGAATTTCTGAGATGCCCTCTAGCTCAAAAGTTGTATGGGCTTATGAATAAAAGACTCCTTTTGGATTTGCAACTGCCCCTCTTGCTTGCAGGCCTATCATTTGCAGAGCCTGATCCCCTCAAAGGCTGAAAAATTACTTCTAAATTTCAAGCACCTTTCCAGGTGCCTCCCTCACCCCCCATCCTCACTGCTAGACCTTCCCATTGAGATGACCTTCCATTTATACTGTATCTTGTTATTTGCATAATTTGCATAATTTGTCATTTGAATGGGAGCTCCTTGAAAGCAGGAACACAGTTTTTGCTATTCTTTGCATCTCTCATAGTAATTAAATCAAAGTAAACCACACAGTGGGCTCTTAATTGCCTACTGACTGACTGAAGTCCTTTTACAAATTCTCTCTCTGGTCCCAAGAGTCTTGCACAAAGATTTGGCAATGACCTGCAGAAGCTCTAAGACCTAACAGCACAAAGATGAGCAGTGTGGTAAACTCTTCCTTCAGAATTTTCCCAGGTGGACTGGGTGAAGAACAAATAGGAACAGAAACCATGGAGAACACTTAGAAAAACACAGACCCAGTCATTACTTTGTCATTGTCTGCCATCGCTCTCCCTGACACAACACCTGGCACAGGACCACTCAGAGTGGGCAGGTGTTCAAAGAAATACACAAAGAATGAATAATAACAATCCCAAAAGAGGGACCTCATTCCGCTTGAAAGAGGTTTCTTTTATCATTTTCTGTCTGTATGTTTCTCACCTTCCTACCTGGACTGTAAAACTCTGGGGACAGGAATCAGGTCATTCCCTTTTCTTGTATCTATCATGGCGCTTAAAAGATACACGTTAGCTCACTGGAATTATATCTGTAAAGATGGCAAGTCTAATGAGAGCTGCAAAGGATGGGTAACTAGTACCCCCCCCAAGGAGCCAGCTGATGAATCTAACCTGACTCTACTACATAGACTGAGTGACAGAATAGATCCATTCACTAAAGGTAGAGGCCATGACCACTTGGACCGGGGCTTCATCACTGCCATACCTTTCTTGTTTCTTCCATTAACATGACTAAATCATTCCTCACTATTTCTGAGAGGAGGCCAGGAGCTGTCTTTTAAAGGTATATCTAGAATCCATCTAAACATTGAGCTGAGAAAGCTGGACACCCCACCTCCCACTTCCCAGTAGCCTGGTGTTATTTTCCAGCCCCAAAGAGGCATTATCTTCAATTACCTACCTGGATACAAGTAGGTAATTGGAGGGAGTTGAGAAAAAAGCAGTTCCCACAATTAAGGAGCTGAAGGAACTGATTTATGAGGCAAGATTATAAATGAGCTAAACATATATAACTTGGCATAGTGAGGAGCCGGGGGCCCTGGTTCTACCTCTAAACATCAAAATGGTCTGAAAAGTCAGGGGGGTAAGAGAGATGAGAGATGCAGTTACCCACTTCTGCAAAGAAGGGAAGAAGATGCATTTTCTCATCTCTACTACTTGGTCATAATAATTGGATAGTGTGTAAACCATCTCTCAATCTGATCTCCCATTGTTCTTCTATACAAACTGTACACTCCAGCCCTGTCATCTAAGCATGCCCAGTTCCGTATCTCTGCTCCTGCCATTTAATCTACTATGGCCTGGAATGCCCTCTTGATCCATGGCTAGTTCTAATGAATCTTCAAGGGCTCAAAATTCACCTCCTCTGTGAAACCTTCTTTGATTAGTTCCCTCCCCTGCCCCTCCTGTGATCTTTACTCCCTTTGAGACATGGTTGATGTATGGGTTAGTCTGGCTGAACAGCTTTTTTCCCCCTCTTTGTCTTCTACTCTTTGATGCAAGAGATGGTTTGCTGGGTAGGGGACATGGAAGGGATATATTAAAAAATAAAGGTGTCTTTTAAAAGACAGATCACAGAGATATAACATGGCAGAGTTGGTGGAAAGCTATCCTCAGTAGCAGAAAAACCTAGGTTTAAGTCTTGCCTGTGACACATAGCGGGGGTGTGACCCTGAGAGACACACTTAAGCTCTCAGTGCCCAACTCTCAAGAAACAATAAACTGCAGAAAAGGTGCCAGTCTCTACTAGTAGAGGAAATTACTCATCAAAAGCTTCCTACACTGAAGAAATTGGTGATGTGGCTTAAAAAAATATATTATGGTCAGATTGTAGAGTCTTGCAATTTTTTTCTTTAAAATAAAAACAAACAAGCAAAAAACTCCCCAAGCTTTCCAAGTAAGTTGTACCAATTACTTTATTATGGATCTCTAACCAAAGTGATTTTTGTCACCATGGCAGGTTCAAGAACTTATACCTAAGCTTCAATCCCAGGCATTCAATATTTTGTTCCAAAAATGGAAAAACTGCCTAGCTCTTCATAACCCTGCAAGCCCCAATCTGCTGGAGAATTTCCATCTACTTGGCATTGAGAACCAGAGTTCACACACCTTCCCAAAATTCCATACATAAAGCATTTGGGAATGCAGAAAACATATTAGCTCCTTCCTGCTCAGTTGCACTGGAATTGTACATGAACACAAGCCAAATTGCATTCAAATGGCTACACAGGCCACTTCCAGATGGCCCAGAATGTGCCTCCCCCCTACACATATACACACACACACACACATATCTTCTTACTTAAAAGATAATTCCAGAAAGAGTCTGAATTTGGCTCCGAAAGCAGAATTGTTGGGAAGGTGACTGTAAAAGAAGCTATGAGGGTAACCAGGAGTCATGAAGGGCAATTTTCCTTCCAATAAGCCATTGATTTGGGGGCCTCCATGAGAGCCAACTGGATACATAGTGTAGATCACTGAAATCCATATTCCCAGGCTTGAGCTCCCCACATGAGAATCTGAAATAAGAATTAGTCATTACCCTTTGTAATTATATGAGAACATTAAAGTGAATATAAACAGGCTCCTTTGGGGAAGAAAAAAAACTCATCCAAGGGTTAAAGAGATAAACCTTCTCTTCCTAATAGACTCCTCCCCTAAAACAAGTATAATCTTTCCCTTACCTTTATTCTAGCCTTGTAGAGATATTCCAAAAATCCTATTTAGTGCCCCAACACATACACCAACTACTCTTCCCAATCCCTTAGGTCACTAAATTTACAAATGTAAATCATTCCTTTGAAGCAGAAAATCTCAAATCTCCTCCATGAAGAAATTTCTATTAAATCTATGAGCAGGGGTTCTTAACTAGGGGCCCATGGATAGATTAAAGGAATCCACGAACTTTTATGGGCAAAAAGTACATCTTCATGATAATACAACTGATCTCTTCTGTAATCCTATGTATTTTATTTTATGTATTTAGAAACAGTATTCTAAAAAGGAGTCTCTAGGCTTTACCAGATTGCCAAAGGAGTCTATAGCACAAAAAAAAAAAAATTAAGAACCCTTTTATTAAAAAGTAAGCTCCTGGCAAACAGGCATCATCTACTATGATGCCTATGATATCACTGATGGTCAATAAATGTTGAAGAAATGGACAAATGAACCGATGAATGAACAGAAAGAAAGGGAAAGAACAAAAGTGGCTAATACTAAACTGAAACCCAAGATAAATCATTCCTTATCTTATAATGGAACACCAAGCCACTCTTAATGAGTTCAAGTCACCAGACCTTGACAAAACTACATCCCAGGCATATGGGATTGCTAAGCCACTCTCAGGCATCTTTGGAAAATAAATAAAATGGCACTGGGATAGAAAATGGAAAACAACGGAGAATATTTAGCTACTATTTAGGCTAATAAACTTGACTTCAATTCCTACTAGGATTCTAGACTATGTTAGTAAAGGGAGAACGAGTGTATATGTAGAAAAAGAAATGATTGCCACAATAAGCAAATAATTACTTGGTTCCATAAAGAACAAATCATACCAGTGTAACTTTATTTCATTTTCTCTGACACCGTTACTATATAGGATTGCTGAACTATATTAAATACAGCTAACCAAGATTTCAGTCAAGCATTTGATATTGTCTCATTCTAATCTTGTAAATAATATGGAGAGCTATGGGCTAGACAACAGTACAATTCAGTTAATCTGGAACTGGTTAAAAGGCTGGGCCCAGAGAATTTGACCATTAATTTAAGAAGAAAGTCCATAGTGGAGTGTCCATAAGATCAGTCTTTGACATTTTATCAACAACTTGAAGATATAAATGACACATTTGTCAAATTTGCAGATGACACAAAGCAAGGCTAAATAAATGAATACATATATATGTATGTGTGTATACATATATATAAATGAATAAATTAGTAAATGAATCAATACATAAATAAGGCTAAATGATAGAATCAGAGTCCAAAAAAAAATTTTATACATGCTAGAACTCTGACCTGAATTTAAAACAATGAAGTTCACTCTAGTAGACCTATGATCTCAACATCATGAGTTCTCCCTCAAGTGCAGTAAATTTCAACACATCCACACCTTTTTATCTTGTGTTGCTCTGGTCCATATCCTTCCATAAATCTTCCCTGGGGGGTTAATCCAACATGCTGGAGGGCTTCCTCCAGATCTTTTTCAGATGAACTATTATTTAGCCAGTGCTCTGTTCCCTTGTAACATTGATTTTCTTAATCCAAGTCCTTACAAAAATATATTTATCCCTACTTAGGGGAAAAGATCTGGGAGATTTAGTAGACTTTATGCCCAATATGAGTTGATAGTGTTATGTGACAGATTAAAAAAAAAAACCACTAGGGGAAGTTAGGTAGCACGGTAGAGAAAGAGCTAGACCTGGAGGCAAGAAGACCTGAGTTCAAATTCAGCCTCAGACACTTCCTAGTTGTGTGACCATGGGCAAGTCACTTAAGACTGTTTGTTTCAGTTTCCTCATCCATAAAACAGTCTGGAGAAGGATATGGCAAACCACTGCAGCATCTTTGCCAAGAAAACCCAAACAGATTTACAAAGAGTCAGACACAAACAAAACAACTGAACAACAAATGTGATTTGGGGTGATGTTAAAAAGTATAAGGTTCAAAACTAGGGAGATAACAGTCGCACTGTGCTCTAGCCTTATCAGACAATGTCTAGAATATTAGGTTCAGTTGTAGGGCTGCCACATTTTAGGAAGGACTTTATTAAGGTGGAGAGTGTCCAGAGGAAACCAGGAAAGTGAAGTGCCTCAAATCTATGCTATGTGAGAAACAGATGAATGAAATGGGTCTATATAGCCTTAGAGAAGGGAAGACTTAGCCAGGATATGTAGCTATCTTCAAGTATTCTGTAAGACATCCATATGGAAGAAGGGTAAGAGTGTTTTCAATGGCTCTCCCCCATGCTTTGAATGTTCTCCATCCTCATCTCTTCCTCCTGGCTTCCCTAACTTCTTTCAAGTCTCAGTCCAAGTCCAAGAAGACTTTCCCAGTCTTCCTTATCCTTATTCCCTTTTGAGTCTATTCCAAATTTATCCTGTTTATATCTTATCTATACATAGTTGTTTGCATGTTGTACCCCTCATTAAACTGTGAGCTCCTTGAGAGCAAGGATCGTTTTTTGTCTTTCTTTATACACCCAATAATTAGCATAGTCAGTACCTGTTACATAGTAGGTACTTAATAAATGCTAATTGCCTTCACTTGACTTCTGCTTGGCTCCAGAAGACAGACCTGGCAATAGTAAATGGAAACTACAGAGAAACAGATTCAGGCTTGGGGTAAGAAGAAACTTCCAAACAATGAAAAAGGCTTAAAAATTAAATGAGTGCCCTTGGGAGACAGGGGCTTCCCCTTAACTAAAGGGACCAAATCAAAAAGCTGGACAACCCCTCGCAAAATTTGTTGGGGAGAAAGGGTATTGTTCAGGTATGGGTTGAATTAGAATGTCTTGGATAAGAAAAGGTTCATTCCAACTCTAAGATTCTTGGATGATGTGAACAAAACCAAGCAAAAGCAAATTAAGGAAGCAAGATTTCCTTTAGATCTACTGCATGACTGTTAAATTTATTTTACCATTTTCCATGATAAAAATGCTCACTTTAGATGTCTAATAACTGCCGAAGCCCTCAGTAAGCCATAAAGTAGCCCCAAATTAAAATTCTGCCTTACAGAGATTGCCTCTATGGGTACCAAAACTGGAAAGGCTGAAGACTTGAACCTCTACCCAGAGCAGAAGGTCACTTATTGGATTAACTGACAGAAGAATGGAATTAGGAACGAGTTAGAGCACATACAAACAACTGTTACTGCTACTATTGCTTCGATTTTACTTTCCCACTTCAATTCCTCTAGGCTCCATCTATACGTGCCTGGAGACAACAGGTGTGACAGATTTTATAGGTATACAGCAGAAGAAGCAACCAGGAAGGTAAGAAGAGGGTTGGTAGTAGCTGTCCATAGTGCATTTTCAATCTCTACCCCATTTGTTGTTGCTGTTCCGTCATTTCAGTTGTATCCAATTCTTTGTGACCCCATTTGGGTTGGGGGCTTTTGTGGGGGGAAGGGGACAAAGATACTGGAGTGGTTTGCTATTTCCTTCTCCAGGTCATTATACAGATGAGGAAACTGAGGCAAACCAGGTTAAGGGTCTTGCCCAAGATCACACAGCTAGTAAGTGTCTGAGGCCAGATTTAAATTCAGGTCTTCTTGACTCCAAGATCAGTGCTCTATCCACTGCAGCACCACCTAGCTGTGTTGGGGGTGAGGAAACAGCTAACCCTCAAAGAGAAAGCATTTATCTCCATAGTATGATTAGAGAGCTCTCTGAAAAACTCATGCTCAAAAAACATCTCCTTCATTTAGACCTGAAATTCCTCCCAGAGCTAACAAATCCTGAGATCTCCTAGTGAATGAGCTTGTCATGTTAGGAAAGGGTATGGAAAAAAAAGTACTGGAAGAATGCCAAAACGGAAAGAAGATTAGCTTTAAAGTAGAGGGAACCTGGGTTCTACTTAGAGACTCTGCTACTTCCTACTTGGGTGACTTTGGGCAAATAACTTAATCTTTATGTTTCCTCCTCTATAAAAAAAAAAGAGATGTGTAAAAGTCAGCTAGGTGTAGAAGTGGATAGAGCTTTGGACGTGGAGTCAGGAATGCCTGAATTGGAATCTTGCCAAGGAAACTTCTTAGCTGTCAGTCAATGTCTCTCGGTCTTAGTCTCCTCTTCTATAAAATGGGTATTATAATGTCACAGCGTTATTATAAAGATCAAATTAGATAATATATGTAAAGTGCTTTGTAAACCTTAAGTACTATTAAAAAGTTAGTTACTATTATTATTAATAATAATAAAATGCAGAGATTGGACTAGATTAGTTATAAGAACTGATCTACCTCAGAAGTCTGTGCAATCTTTCCCCACTTTAGACCACAGATATGTTCTGTATCTATGAGACTAAGATCCTAAGAGAATTAGGTCAAGAGGGTAAAGGGAGAAAAAATAGAAAAAGAGGAAATTTCTAGAAAGATCATATATAAATGAGAGACTGTATCTCAACCAAGTTCCCCTCCTTATCTCAAAACAAAAAAATAAAATAAAATAATAAACACAAGAATAAGGGCAGAAATTAACCATTTAACACAAGTTAATTCTTACACAGAGAATTATGTAGAAGATTATACTACTCTTGCTTCTTTCTGTTTCAAATTGTCCCTGCAAGGGTCCCCAAGCCTTCATGACTATAGCAGTGACAGTTTCTTAGGGTCTCCTTTTGGCAAAATTTTAGATGGACTTCCCCAACTCTTTACAAGGAAAAGGTCGTGATTTTTCTCAATATCAGTGTTCTGACTGTAAGAATAGATAGCCATGTTTTGAGGAGGCAAGAGGCAGGAGGCAGGGACATAGTCAGAGGCAAGCTGCAGAAAGTAAGGTGAGAATTATGGAATAAACCCAGCACCCACAAAACAGCTAGAAAGGGACCAGATAAACTAAAAAAAAAAAAATACATAGTAGAGGGGTAAATAGCAGTAACTTCCAGTAAGATGTTTGAGTATGAAGTGGTCACTAAGTCCAATTCATCTGCATCATGTCAAAATAGCAAGAAATATTTGTTATTATTCTTTTACTCCAATTGGCATAACAAATTGAAGACAGAATCACATTCTTAATAAGAAAAACCTACCAGAAAAAAATAGTGAAGAAGAAAATGAGTAAATGAGTGCCTAGCCTCAGGCCTAGAATGTAATAGAAGCTTAATAAATGCTTGGTGGAGAAAAACAACCAAAAAATACGCAATGCAATGAATACTATGGAGTAAATGAAAGCAGCAACATGGAAATAACTGAAAATCCCTAAAAAAATACAAAAGTACTATAACTACCATAACTCCAAGAAATGACAACAAAACAATTGCAAGAAACTCTATAGTAGGTAAGAAACACAAACATAAATTAACTAAAATAAAAATAATGGAAAGTGGGATAGAAATTGTAAAGGAGAAACTGAAAAATAAATAAGAAAATAGACAATTTAGAACAAATGTCATAGGATCTCAAAAAATAAATAATTCTCTGAAAAAGAGAGATCAAACCATTTGGATATAAAAAATACAGTAATGGAAGAAAAATGGACAAAACAAAATCAAAAGACAATAATTTTAGAAAAGCACATGAGTTCTTTGTAAGCAAAGGCAACTAATCTTGAAAACAGAATGCACAGATGCAATCTAAAAATCATATATTTTCCATAAATAATGAAATAAAATCCTTGAATAATATATTTCAGGAAGTTATATAAGAAAATTACTCAGAAGTACTAAGAATTGAGAATACAGTTTGAGACTTCATAGGACACTGATAGAGAGAAACCCAAAGTTTAACTCACCAAGAAGTGTCATGATTAAGCTTCAGAAGCTTACCTCATTTTATTGCTCTTCACAGATACTGCATTTTTTGCAAACTGAAGGTTTATGGCAATTTTGAGTCAAGCAAGTCTACCAGAACCATTTTTCCAACAGCATGTGCTCATATTGTGTTTCTGTAATTCTCACAATATTTCAAACTTTTTCACTATTAATTATATCTGTTAGGTAATCTGTGATCAGCAATCTTTGATATTACTATTATAATTATTTTAGGGTGCTTAAAACCACACTTACATAAGATGGCAGACTTAATAAATGTTATATGACTTCTGACTGCTCCACTGACTGGTCATTTCCCCATTTCTCTCTCTTTCATCAGGCCTCTCTATTCCCTGAGAAACAATAGTACTGAAATTAGGCCATTTAATAACCCTACAATAGCCTCTAACTGTTCAAATAAAAAAAGAGTCAATCAATGAGGCAAATTTCATTGTTGTCTTATTTTAAGAAATTACCATAGCCACCCCAACTTTCAGCAACAACCACCCTGGTCAGTCAGTATTCATCAGCACTGAGGCAAGATTCTCCACCAGCAAAAAGATCACAACTCATTGAAGACTCAAATGATGGTTAGTATTAGCATTTTTTAATTAAGGTTTTTTTAGACATAATACTATTGCACACTTAATAAACTATAGCACAGCATAAATATACCCTTTATATGCATTAGGAAACCAAAAAAAATTCATGTGACTCACTTTATTGCAATATTTGCTACATTGCATTGATCTGAAACCAAACCTCCACATCTCCTTGGTATGCCTGTACAATAAATCCCACAAGAAGTAAGGAGGAAGCCCTTTAGATACTGAGGAAAAACAGTACAAAGAACTCAAAACTATCTTTTGTTTGAAAAGTGAAGGAAGGAAGGAAGGAAGGAAGGAAGGAAGAAGGGAAGGAGGGAAAGAAGGAAGGAAGGAGGGAAGGAGGGAAAGAAGGAAGGAAGGAAGGAAGAAAGAAAGGAAGGAAGGAAGGAGGGAAGGAGGGAAAGAAGGAAGGAAGGAAGGAAGGAAGGAAGGAAGGAAGGAAGGAAGGAAGGAAGGAAGAGAGAAAGATGCTATTCCAAAAAGCAAAGAAAGTCTATACCCCAAAGTAACATCATGTAATGCTAACTTTAATCATCAATGACAAAATATTTCCACAAAAAATGATGGAATTTGAGAGGTTTTTTTTTTCCTTCAGAATAAGGTAAGCTGGGTATCTGGGATACAAATTCAAAACAAAAGAAAGATAAGCAAGGTGGCACAGCAAGAAAAGACTAAAAAAACTGAATTAACGGCTTACGTGCTTCTAGAATTTGACAAGACGATGACAATTTAGCTTTCTCACAATGTTAAGGCCTCAGGGGGTGGGAGCATGGGGTGGTATCCATGAGTAAAATCCACACATACAAAAAAAAACAGTGAAAGGAAGCAGGAAGAGGGAAGGGATGGGGGAGCAGAAATAGGATGAATATTTCTTGGACTAGAACCCCTTTTTCTTCACCCATAAATGAACACTTTAGTCATTGGCCTACACAAAGGAAGATCTTTAGACAGAGGAGAAAAGGAGGTAGTGAGCGGATATAGACATATCCTTCATCTCACCTGGCCAAGAAAGGAGAAGCTATCACCTTTTTATTCTCTTGCCTTGCCAGAAGGGCATGGGAAGAGCAAGGGAAAAAGCTTGGGAGGTTTGGGAGACAGAAAAAGAAGTTGGCACATCCAGTCATCTTCAGCTGTTACAGAGATGTGCTTAGAAGGTCATGAGAAGAAGCCCCTCTTCACCTCCATCCGAGGAAGTGAAGAATATCACGTAACACAAGTCTGTACGGTTGTTTTAAATAAACACAGCCAACTCGAGTTGTTTCCTATTTAAATTGAAATAAATGAAAAGATGTTTTAGGTTGTTCAAATCAAGGCCCCTTGGGCAGTACCAACAAGCTGCACAACCTTTCATTTTGTAATTATTAACTGCTTAGCAAGCTTAAAAGCAGCATCTGTACCAGCTACTATATAATTATGAGATAATTTTGGAATTAAGACATCCATGAGGTGGCACAACCTCAGCTAAGGGAAACACATAGCCTCTTTCACACTCTCAAGTCTCCCAAAATGCTCATGAGAGCTCACTCAGATAGTTTCTTCCTCACTCAGATCCTCTCCTCCTAGCTGGTTATTTTGAAGGTTTGGTGAATGAAAGCCATACTTTGTCTGAACACTTTGTTTTTGGTGGTGGTGGTTTAGTCATCTTCTAGCCTAGCATCCCAGGTTCTAGCTTTCTTATCTGTGCCAATTTCCCTGGGGGTCTCATTCTGACTACTTTCTGTACTGTTTTCAATTCATTTCAATAAATATTCATTTAGTGCCTACTAGAGTCATAACTAGGATGTGGCAACTGGGATTTTGCTTCGAAGTATAGAAAATTAGAAGGCATTGATAGTACATACACTCTTTTAGCAGCATGGAAGCAATTGAGCCCAGCATCTGGTTAGCAACAATAATCAGTTAAAATAGGAAAACTAGTACTTGGCAAGTTTCCTCCCCAACTCACACCCCAGCAGAACTCTTTTTCTGCCCCACCCTTTTTATTATCTTTCCCCAGTAGTGACTTTCCCAGGAGTATCCACCCATGGAGACTAAGACACTCCCCTCCCAAAAATAAAAATTCTGAATTTTTCTTAAAAAATTTATTTTAGGGGCAAGTTTTGAAATATTTAAGAATATTTTGTGAAGGCTGCCCATGGCTCCAAAATTATAAGCCATCAGTTCTGATGTCTCCTAGGATCTCAGCACTATGATAGCATAAGAGAAAAAGAGAAGACATGTTCCTTGCTCCCAAGGAGCTCCCAATCTAGTTAGGACTATAAAGACACCAGAGGAAAAATCTGAAATAATAATGTAACAGCAGATGGTTTAATGCTCCCCAAAAGCATTAAAGAAGGAACAGATTTCTTTTTCTTCTGTCTGAAGGGTATTTCCACCCTACCTTCAATTCCAATCATCCCAGCCCTTGGGCTGTATCTTGCCTTTTTCTGCTACTCATTTTGGAACTTTTTCTTAAATTTCAAAATAGTCCTTGTTGTTGTCCAGTTGTTTCAGTTGTGTTCTACTCTTCTTGACCCCATTTGGAGTTTTCTTAGGAAAGTACTGGAGTGGTCTGCCATTTCCTTCTCTAATTCATGTTACAGATGAGAAAACTGAAGCAAACAGGAGTGACTTGCCCAGGGTCACGCAGATATAAAGTGTGTGAAACCAGATTTTAACTCAGAAAAATGAGTCTTCCTGAATCCAGACCTGGTGCTCTATGCACTGTACCACCTAGCTACCCCAGAAAATTCAGCAAAATGTATTTAATAGGGAGGAAAAAAAATAAGTGGGGGTGAGATATTTGAGCAAGTCATACCACTAACCTACACAAAACCACATTATATGTTGGTGGGGGGAGGGGTTGGCAAAGATTTAGATTTGTGGTGCCTCTGTGCATTATCCATTATACGTTACCCATTACCAATTATTACCTATATTACCATATTACCATTAACACATAGATAAATATAATTTGATGATAGCAATGGTGAAAACAATGATAGAGGTTGGAATAGCTAACTCCTAGACCAAACCAATTCCTGAACCTTCCCACCATAAGAAATCCGAACAATCAGTTTCATACCTGATGGCCCCGGTAGCCAGGATATGAGATCAGCCCTAAGTCCATACTTATTGTATATTAGTACAATCTATTGTATCGTCCCCCAAAACACATTCTATGCTCTCGCTAAAGGAGCTTACTTGATACTCTAGTTATTAGAACATGATATTCCATTCCCCATCTCTCTGGCTGTGACCAGTCTTTGCCTCATACCTGGAATGCATTCCCACCTCAATTCTGCCTCTTAGAATCAGTATCTTCCTTCAAGATTCAGCACAATTGCTAACTCCTACATGAGAATTCTTCTTCTCTTTCAACCTTGTTACTACCACCTCCCTTCCCTCAATCACCAAATTGCATATTTTATATATGCTTAGGGTCTGTACATACGTTGTTTTCATCCAGCAGAATGTAAGCTCCTTGAGATCAGGACTATTTCATTTTTGTCTCTCTGTAGCTAGTGCATGGAATATGATTAGCACTTTAATAAATAATAAATCCTAATTTAGAGACTAGTTCTTCTTAGATGAACATATCCATTAATCTGTCACCCTCTCTGCCCATGTTGATTCACAAAGTAACCCACTATGGATTTGAAAATCCTTTTGGAAATAGTGCTATTACAAATGGAAGGTAGATTCCTTTACATATGTATGTGTATATATAAAATATAAGAAATGTAATAGAATAGATAGAGGGCTGAATTTGGAGTCAGGAAGACCTAGTTCAATATCTAATCTCCAACACTTGCTGGCTAGTTGACAAGCCAACTACTGTACTTATCTGAGCTTCAGACAAATCCCTAGGATTTATTGATTAAATCAAAGATGGGTCGCCATCCACCATGAGACTAGGAGTTTCTTAGGTTGACTAAATCACAGATCTTTCTCAGACTCCCAAATACAGGAAACCAAAGTTGGGATGAGAAGAAACAATGCCTCTGGTTCAACCACTGTGGGGAACAATTATTATAAGAAGTTTGATAAGCTTCTACCCCACACAACAAGACTAGGACAAAGAAACCTTCAGGGCTCTGGATTTTTCAGTGAAACAAATGTGATTTTCTTTGGGTAGGAAAGAATTAAATTCAACCTCAACTCCACCCCAACCCAGAAAAGCCTTTCTTTCACATAACCCCTGATACATTGAAGATACAACTTGGCTCTGGAACAGCTTCATTATTCTTGCTGCAAACCATCTGTCAAATTGTGTTTAACAAGTAGGGTAAATTCAAGAGAAATAAATAACCATTTTCTGCAGACTCTCATGTCCACACAGGTATACTTCAGATGAGCTATGCTTGACATAAAACACACACACACACACACACACACACACACACACACACACACACACTTTCTCAATTTCCTGGCAATGCTCTATTGCTTAAATATAGAACGATCAAATATAAAGACAGACAAAAATGCAAATCATTCCCTTCTTCCTCCTCCTCCTCCTCTTCTCTCTCCCACCAGCCTTCACCCCTCCCCTTCCACCCAATTTTTTTACCTCTAGGGACTCAGCCCCAAAACAGTTCCCTCCCTTACCAAGCTGCCAGTTCCCAAGAAGCCCAGTGACTCATTCACAGTCCTCCAAAAAACCAAACAGCACATAAATCACCAGCTAAAACTAACTCAACTTCAAACTCTACCGTTCCAACATTAATAGTGCCTTTGTTGTCAATAAACCCATATTTGACTTCTCCTATTTTTATGTGTATTTTATTTATAAATTACTAATGTTTTTCCTGGAGCAAAATGGTTGAAGTAATAGTCTACACCAAGCTATATCTCTGTCAGCTAGAGGGGAAAAAACACAGTTCAAATTGAATCAACGAGGGAGAACCATTAGCTGGGAATATACAGGCAATTCCCGATTCTGCTCCATCATCACTACCTACACTTACCACTCTACCTACCAGGAGGGAACCAGCACTAAGTGGACTTTTAAATTATTCCATAGTCAATCAAACAGATGGAAAGTGAGAGCAGTGCCTCGAAGCCAATTCAGTGCCTGCTTTCCTATTTGGGGGAGAAAAAGTCATGATCCATGCCTCCTGGCCAGCATTATTAATTCAATGATTGAAGTCAACAAGCACTGATTTTGTACTTAACGAGTTCCAGGCCCTGGTGATACAGACAAAAACAAAGTAGTCTCTGCCGTCCAGAAGCTTACATTCTAACACTGTATTAAAGTCTCTAAAGTCAAAAAACAAACCAGTACCAGAAAGATCCCTCCTATCCTGCAGGGACATCATATGACTTTCTCCTGCAGGGATCTCAAAGGACTTTGGAGTGCATTAACTAACTCTAGGATGGAGGATGCTGGAGCAGCTTAAGTGAGAGGAAGGGAGAAGGGAGAGACTAGTTTAACTACCTACAGGGAAACGTTGAATATTAGCAAGTAAGGCAAGTGCCCTAGAGCTGAGAGTTCCAATCCCAGCTTTGTTCTCCCTAAATTGCCACATCCCCCCAGTGTGGTCACTCCCCATCTTTGTGCCACTAAATTGCCACATCCCCCCAGTCTGGTCACTCTCCATCTTTGTGCCACTAAATTGCCACATCCCCCCAGTCTGGTCCCCCCCACATCTTTGTGCCACTAAATTGCCACATCCCCCCAGTCTGGTCACTCCCCATCTTTGTGCCACTAAATTGCCACATCCTCCCAATCTGGTCACTCCCCATCTTTGTGCAACATTTTCTCTTTCTTGTAAGAGAATATTTGGATTGCTCAAGCAACAGGCATTCAGTGGGTACTGACAGTGCTGGGCACTGGGTAGACAAAGAATAAGATGATAATCCTTACTCTCATGGTTCTTAGACTCTGTAAGTGAAGGGAACATGAACAAAAACAAGCATATATAGAATAAACCAAGAATAGATATCTCATGGATGAGAGGCCAGCAAACCTGCAGCCTTGTGTTACTGCTCACTTAGGAAAGTCTAGAGAAGAAACAGAATGCCCATTTCCATCCCTTAAAGAGCTTATAGTTTAGTTACTAGGAAAAGGTAAAGAAAGGCAGAAAGCAAAATTATAACTATGTATTAGTTTTTTTATTTGAAAAAAAAAACCAAACACCTTTCTTCCCCTGCAACCTGTCATTATTACCTCTAAAGGTGTAAGTTCAGTTCAGTTCAATCATTTTCAGTCCAGACTCTGACTCTCTGTGACCCCACTTGGGGTTTTTCTGGAAAAGATAGTGGAAGAGTTTGCCATTTCCTTCACCAGCTCATTTTGCAGATGAGGAAACTGAGGCAGAGTGAAGTGACTTGCCCAAGGTCACACAGCTATTAAGTAAGTGTCTGAGGACAGATCTGAACTCAGGAAGGTGAGTCTTCTTGACTCCAGGCCTGGTGCTCTGTGCACTATGGCACCTCCTGGCCACCCCAACATGTAGGTTACTTTCCCATAAAGTCCAGAATGACAGAATGGTGAGATATCATATTCCAGAGAATTAATAAGGGAAATAAAGATAATGTCAAAAACAAATGATCTCCCAGAAAACATTATTTTTTTAAAATGTTTAAGCTCTTGCTATCCTACATATTTTATGTATTTAAATCTCATGATGTTCATCAATGTGTCCCATTAGCAATAAGTATTTACCAATACATACCCAGCCTTAGCTTCACTGATTTCACAGAATCTTTGAGCTGGAAGAAACCTTGGAAACCAATCAAATTCAGTTCCCTCACTGTGCAAATGAAGAAATAGAACCCCAGAGAAGTGGAATGATTTCCCCTAGGCCACATGGCCATTTAGCAGCAAAGATTCTAGACTGGAAGGCAAGTCTCTAGAACCATCCCAGGGTATACATACCACAATGCTTCCTGTATGAATATGCTTAACAATAAGAATAAAAATTCTATATCTGGATGTTCTATCCAAGATGGGATATTGCTCCAAGGGGCCAAGAGGGCATATATCTAAAGGGCTGTAGAATCAATGATACTGTCCTATGATTGCAGCAGGAGTATGAAACAGCAATGGTTTGGGGTCTCAGAAGCACCACCCATTGGCATAACATGCCAGAGATGTGGCCAGTCATCCTGAAAAGGTTATTACATCTTAACTTGGGCCCTGACCAGATTCACATGGGAAATGCAAGTGAATTGGCCTCCCTAATGCCCTTACTTGTTCCTAAGATGTTCAACCACCCCAGGAGGCCAAAGGTCTAAGCAGATCACATACCTGCTCCCTTATTTACCAACCTGACCAGGAGAAGGAGGTTTATCTAATACATAATGTCTGAATTCTGAGAAGATGAAAGATGCAACAAAAAGTATAGGAAGTGTATTTCTCCATTAGACCTTTTGGTGGAGAACAACTGGATACTCTTGGTGTTAAGGCTTCAGCAAGAGTCTGCTCACACCTGGGCAAAGGGAGTAAATAGTGTCATATTAGCAAGAAAGACCCAAAAAACAAAAAAACCCAACAAGAAAAGATAATAACACCTGCTATAGATAAAGTCTCATTAAAGCACACACCACAACAGAGCCCCTGGTGCAGAGAACAAGCAAAGCAAACACAATTTGCTATGAGAATTGGCCACAGGTGCTAGAAGCAAGACAGAAAATGAAGAATTTCAAAGCAAATAGAGAAACCAAGGGGAATTTTACAATGACTTGCAAAGAGTGTACTATGTCTGTGTTTCTGCCAGTGCCAAGTAACGGCTATGTGTGAACTGGATGTACCCTATTCCTGGAATTCTCTCCCTCTGTCTCCTGGCTTTCTCCAAATTTCAGCCAAAATACCACATTCTTCAAGAAGTCTTTCCCAGTCCCCTTCAATCTTGGTCCCTTGCCTTTAAGACTATCCCCAATTTATCTTATAAACATCTTTGTACATAGTTGCTTGAATTTGAGATCCTTGAAACCAGAAAATGGTTTTTGCCTGGCAAACAGTAGGTGCTCAATAAATGTTTGTTGATTTGGCTTGATGAAATGCACCTTGCTCTACCTAGTGAAGAAGGGTATCATGGGTTTAGAGCTGGGGAGGGACCTTAGAGATCGCTGAGTCCAGTGCCATGATTTTACTGAAAAAATGGAGGCCAGAGAGGTTGAGGGACCTGCCTATGATCACATGGGTAGTCAGTCTCTTAAAGTGGATTTGAAGCCTGGTTTTCCAGATTTTAATACCAATTCCCTATCTTCTACACTATCCTGAAGGGCCATTTCTCTGCTCCCCAAGTCATGAGAGAGAAGCTATTGTGTTCTTTGAAAAGATGAAGTAAGTGCCTCACGAAGAATTGGAAATTGTGGGGATACCTATCAACTGTGGAATGGCTGAACAAGATGTGGTATATGAATGTAATGGAATACTATTGTTTTATAAGAAATGATGAGCAGGTGGATTTCAGAAAAACCTGGAAAGACTTAAATGAACTGATGCTGAGTGAAGTGAGCAGAACCAGAAGAACAATGTATACAGTAACAGCAACACTGTGTGATGTTAACTTTGATAGAGTTAGCTCTTCTCAGCAATGCAATGACCTAAGATAATTCTAAGGAACTCAAGATGGAAAATATTATCCACATCCAGAGAAACAACTATGGAGTATGAATGCAGATCAAAGCATACTATTTTTTCTCTTTTTTTCCCCTCTTTCCAATGATTCTTCCCTTTGGTTCTGATTCATCTTTCACAACATGACTAATGCAGAAATGTGTTTAATATGATTGTACATGTATAAACTATATCAAATTGCATTCTGTCTTGGGAAGGGGGAGTGAGAAAAAATTTGGAACTCAAAATTTGATTAAAGTGAATATTGAAGATGGAAAACAAATTTAAAAATCAAAAGAAAGAAGTGCCTCAAAGAGAAAATAAAGAAAAAAAGGAATCTAAGGGGGCAAAGGATAATTTTAATCTTTGTCATAGGATTAGAGAATGAAAGAAGGCAATGCAGAGAAGGAAGAGAACATGGGCTTTGGAGATATGTGGTATGTGTGACATCTTCTAAAAATAGAGGAAGCAATTACTTGTACTCCAAAGAATAATGATAAGGATCTGCAAGAGACATGAGGAGAGAGGCATCCAACACTGGTGAAAGGAAGAGCCCAGGTAGCTGAGGAGTAGCTGCTTTGGGATGAACAACATATTATCTTCCTGGGGCAGAGATCTGGGACATGATGGAGGACCTTCCATAAAACCTGCCAACTACTTCCTACTTCTGATAATAAACTTGGAGGTGAGTGATAACACAGAAGAAATCCACAAAGTATTTCTAGGGATTAAAGCATTATGGGCAAAAAACTGAAGACCTTGAGAAGATGGGATACATTTTCACCAAAGCTACCAAATAAAGAGGATTTCAGAAGAGAAAAATACATTCAGAAAGCAGAAAAAAAAATGTGTCTGAGAATGGGATTGGGATTCCTGGAACAAAACATAAGATAAAGGAACCAAGGAAAGAACACATCAAACAAGAGCCAGCTTTTGAAACTATTTTTTGTGTGTACATTTTAAAATTTGATCAAGAAATCTTTCAACTAAAAATTTAGGAGAAAGATTTCAGAAACTGTCCACTGTACCAGATGCCATAGAAGACATGACAAAGGAAGAAGACCAAGGAAGAGGACAGAAACTCACAATAATCAATATCCAGGAAGAGGGGCAATAATAAAAATTATGGCCTCAAATGTCTACATACAAACATGTGCAATGAACAAGATGAACTAGAGATATTAATGCAAGAGAGTAAATTTGATCAGACGGATGTATACCTAAGACTTGGTGGAATGGTATTCATGACTATGATGTATCTAGGAAACATTCATCTGATTAAAGAAGAATAGGCCACGCTGAAGATGGTATAGAGTACCATTGTTCATAAAGAATACATATGGGGAAATCCACAAACCAGATTTTATAACATGGTAGAGACCATTTTGGTGACGGTAAGTGGAGGGAGAAACTGAAGCAGTATTGTTGTAGGAATATATTAATATTCCCATAAACCAGGCCAGAAAGAGGATATGGATGATAAATCTGAGAAACAGACCAAAAATCTGAGGAATAATAATAACAGCAACAAAAAGACTGCATCTGTGTAATAATGCTTTAAGGTTTGCAAAGCATTTTATAAATATTCTCATTTAACTCCACAATCTTGAGGTATTATCACCGTTTTTGTTGTTTTTCAGTCATTTTGGTAATATCTAATTCTCTGTGACTCCATTTGGGGTTTTCTTAGTGATGATACAGGAATGGTTTTCCATTTCTATCTCCAGTTCATTTTATAGATGAGGAAACTGAGGCAAACAGGGCTAAGTGACTTGCCCAGTAAGTATCTAAGGCTGGATTTGAACTCACAAAGATGAGTCTTCCTGACTCCAGGCAAGGTACTCTTTTTACCACCTAGCTGCCCTCTTCTAAGTCCAATGCTCCATCTACAATGCCACCCAAGTACCTTTATACAAAAACAATGAGTGACTGATTAATTAGGTATCTATTAGAGTCTGATCCTTTTCTGCCAAAAGCAAAAGAGCTGTTATAAATTCCTGGCTTGCCTTAATGATAATTTAATTATTCAAAGTGTGGAGGAATTAATTAAAGGAAACTGCTATCCTTGACCTCAACCTGGCCAATAAGAAGAAATTAGTAGACAAAGTAGAAAATTTTTTTTTAAAAACCTTGCAAGAAAGTGTCCATTCTACCTTAAAGCTTATGATAGATTAAAAAAGAAAAAGCCAAGAGCGACATGAAACATACCATGAATTATGGAAGATGTATTTGCAAGAATTCAATGAAAGTATTGGTAGATTCCCATGGCTTAAAATTCTACAGCAGCAGTTCTCAACCTGTGGGTCGCGAACCCTTTGGAGGTCAAACGATCCTTTCACAGGGGTGACAGGGGCCGCCTAATACCATCAGAGAACACATATTTCCAATGGTGTTAGGAATCGAGACACCGCTCCTCTATCCGGCTGCAGGCGGGTCCTGCCCACATGCAAATACACCCACATAAAAGTATTAAAGGGTTGCAGCATTAGGAAGGTTGAGAACCACTGTTCTACAGGGTTGGGGGGCTTGATTGTTCTCAAGAACAAAATTGTACCGTGAAAACCCCAAGCAATTCCAATGAGGGCAAAGAGGGAAAGCTATATGAAAATGACTCAGTGGACACACCAGTCAACTTAGATAGCGAAAAGACATAGACAGAACACAAAGGTATTTATTTCAAAACTTCACAGTAGATAACCTATTAAAAAAAATCCAAGTAGAAGGAATTCCTATCAATGGAAGAGTTTACGGATGCCTCTGTTTGTAAATGGCATCATGCTAATCATATAAGGCAATCAATCAATAAGCATTTATTAAGTGTCTACTATGTATCACACACTGTTCTAGGTAATAGAGATACAAAGAAAGAAGTGAAACAGTCCCTGTCCTCAAGAAGCTTACATTCTATAACAGGAGGCATTTTATATTTATAGATAGATAAAATACATATATATGATACATGTATATAATATGTACACACATATACACATACAGACATACACACATACATATACATATACATACATATACATATACATATATATACATATACATATACATATACATATATATATATATATACATATATATATATATATATATATATATACATGTGTACAAAACAGACACAACCTGAAGCGGGTACTAGCAATTTGGAGGAGTCAAGAAAAGCATCATGTAGAAGGTGGAGACAAGGGGTTGTAAGAGGCAAAGATAAGAAGAGAGTGAATTCTAGGAATAGGGAGGGATTGGGGGAGGAAGTCTAGGCAAAGATAAAGGAATGGTGCCATGTATGTAAAAACAGCAAAACCAGTTTGACTAGATTATAGGGAAAGTGAAAGAGAATTCTGTATCATAAGGCTGGAAAGGTAGATTGGGGCCAAGTTATGAAAGACATTATAGGTTAAACAGAAGAAGATATCAGATATTACAGCTAATAGGGAGCCATTACAATTTATTGAGAAGGGGAGAGACCTAGCTAGACTTGTGATTTAAGAAAATCATCCCCGAAGCTGTGCAAAGGATAGATTGGGATAGAAAGAGAAATGAGGTAAGGAGACTGATAAGGAGACTATAGGAGTAGTCTAAGCAAAAGGTGGTAAGAGCCTGGACTAGGAAAGTAGCTGCCTGTGTGGAGATAAGGGAAAGTATGTGAGAGATATTGTGGAGATAAAAATAAAAAGATTCAGCAACTAACTGGAGATATTGGGTGGCTGCGAGGCAAGGTGAGTGACAAGGGATGTGTGTTACCTACATGATGCCATAGATGACAAACCAATGAATCAGCCCATGAGTACGCGTATCTTGGACCAGCATTGCCAATAGAAAATTCCATTCCCAGAATGGAATATGAGAAGGGGACTTGACTGAATTGCTTTTAGGGGAAGTTTTCAGTGCTTTCAATGGATCACAAGCTACTCACCCCCACCCATTTTGTTGTTCAGTCATTTCAGCAGTATTTAATTCTCTGTGAACTCATTTGGAGTCTTCTTAGTAAAGATACAGGAGTGGTTTGCCATTTCCATCTCCAGCTCATTTTACATATGAGGAAACTGAGGCCAACAGGGTGAAGTGACTTGCCCAGGGGCACACAGCTAGTAAGTGTCTGAGGCTGGATTTGAACTTGGGAAGATGAAATCTTCCTGACTCCAGGCTCGATGCTTTGTGCACTATGGTGCCACCTAGTAGTCGTAGTCTTAAATTAGGATGGCACTAAGACTGAAGATGACTAGAGAAGGCTTTTTTAGAAGGTAGGACTTTAGCTGAGACCCATTTACCCTGTGCACAACTTGATTGTACACAACTGCTTCACACTTGTTGTCTCCCCTATCAGAATGCAAGCTCCTTGAGATCAGTGTCTTTTTTCTTTTTTACTTTTTTGGTATCCCCAGCACTTAGCATAGTGCCTGGTTGTTACGAAGTAGGTGCTTAATAAATGCTTATTGACTGAAGGGTAAGGATATATTAATTTTTGTTTTTGTACCTTCAGTGCTTAGCACATAGTAAGCATTCATTACATGCTTGTGGAATCTGGTTACATTGAACCTTGGTTCATTCATCACTACTCTTTGGGGATACCCATTCAACTCCTTCCAAATTCTCTTAATAATACTATCATCTGCTGTAAACCCTTAGTCATGTCTACAAGGACATCACGAGAAAATTGGTCCAATACCATTCTACAGTCTGTGTACAGTATGTCTGTGTTGTTACTCATCTGGTAGATATCCATTAGTCCGGTAATCCTGACTAAGAAATAAATGAGATTAGTTTTGTATCTCTTGTTTTTGCTGAACCTGTGATAGTTCTTAGTGATCACCATTATATAATAACATAATTTAGAATTTTTTGCAGAAATCTTCCTTTATGTTTTTTTCCATTAATTCCTTTGATAATCCTTGACTTTTTCTTCTTCTGAATGAATTTTATTTTTTTTCTAATTCGGTAAAATAATTTTTGGCAACTTTATTTGGATGACATTGAATATATAAATTAGTTCAGATAAAATTTTCATTTTATTATATTGGCCCTACCTGTCCATGAACAATTAATATTTTTCCAATTATTTCAAACTTAAGCTTACCAGTCTATAGTTTGAAGAACTTATTCTCTTCATTTAACTTTTTTAAACAATTGGTAAATTTGCTGACTTCAGTTCCTGGGACACCACTTTCATGTTCTATGGTCTTTCAAAGACCACTGACAGTGGCTCTGCAGTTGTATTCCCTGCATGATTCAGTCTCTTGGGATGTGGTCCATCTGGGTCCAGTTCCCTGGACTCATTGAGGGAGCATAGCACTATTTTTGGGCAACGGGGTAGAGATGGTAGAATATGGTCTTAGAGTAGAGAAGTGTAAGGCCAAGCACTAGCAGCTTTCCAGAAGATTGCTAATGTGAACAGCTTTTAAGGTTCTGATTACACAGTATAGTGAACACTCCATTGCATAACAAATCAAAGCACAGTAACTCAAAGTACAGCATTCACAATATTACAACTTATCACAGATAATCAAAATACAGCATTCACAACAACTTATCACAGAAAATGGCCACACAGTTTCCACTACAGTGGTCACAAAGTTTTGAACAAAGAACAATCATTTAGTAACTCAGTCATTCAATCATCTTAATCATTCAATCATCCTTAGGGACCTTTGCCTCCTTAAGAGACACAAGTACAATAGTCAAAGTTGTCCACTCATTGGGCATACTAGGTTACAAATCAATTATTTTTTAGTCATCAATCACTAAGTACAATCATTCAGTCAATCAGTCATCCTTCATCATTCACTAATCAATCATCAGAAAATACACAGACCCTCCATCTCTAGGTTACTAGTAAATTATAATCTTCTTAGTCAGTACACAGTATCCAAGTAAAGCCTTCTTTCAGCTTGACTCGGGGTGGTCCCTCAGATTCCCTGGATCCCTTTCCATTGTCCCAGCTCCTACCAGGATTCACCAAACTGTCACCTGGGTTCAAAGGCAGACAGCTCCCAGGTCCTTGTCCAGATCTCTGTGCAGTTCCTGCTCCACATGGGAGCTCACAGTGTCCAGTCCATCTCAAATCCTTCACAGTCTCTGTTCCTAGGAAGACAAGGCTTAACAAAGCCACAAAGTCTAAAATCCTTCACAGTCATGCTTCCTCAGTCTTTTGTCAGCTCCGGCTGGCCCTCAGACTCAGCAGGAGTTTCAGCTGGTTCCCAGAATCAAAATCACTCCATCCAGGTTTTCAAAATCAAAATCATTCTCTTCAATCTGGGGGAAGCTTTCCTCTTCAGCCTCCCCGGTGGCAGCAGCTTCTGTCTCCACGGAGTTCACTCCAAGAAAATCTGTCTCTCCCTCTCTGGAGCTTTTCCTTAAATACAGTACTGCCCCTCCCTGTTCAGCCCCTTTCTGGTACATCAGCAACAGAAGACAGGAGTTTATACCTTCTGTTTCCCCAACAGAGGCTTGATCAATTACTAAGTGCTAAGTACCTGCTACCTTTGCCAACACAAAGGGATCTTCACATTCAAATTACATTACAATTACACGAAGGGATTGAGTTTGAATTCTGTCTCTGCTATTTACTGTCCGTCCAATCCTGGGTAAGTCAATCTCTCTGGTCCTCAGTTTCCTTACCAATAAAATAAGAATAACAGTCCCAATAGTACATATCAAACCAAGCCAATGAAAAGATCAAAGGCAAGAAAACATAAAATGCTTTGTGAACTTTTTAGTGAACGTTTTAGAAGTGTTAGAGAAGTGAATGTATCCCATTCACCATAAGCAGTACATGCAATTCCTTTTTTGTTCTTCCTTTTGACCCCAGTGTAGCTGGGGGGGAAATCCCCTCAGCTTGCGTGGAATCTTGGAGGATCCTGCCAGTCTTTCTGTACTCACCTGCATTTACCTGACCTTGCTTCCATTTTCTGTACATATTTTTCCTACTTCATTACATACCCACCATCTCATTCCTCTGCTGGAGTTGATCACAATCCAGTCACACCTCTCTTTCCCTGTGTTTCTGACTGCAAATTCCTTCTCTCTTTGTCTGTCTCTCCCTCTCTCTCTCCTTTTCTCCCTCCCTCTTTCTTTTTCTCCCTCCTTCTTTCCTTTCTCCTCCTCTTCCTCTTCCTTCTTCTTCTTCTTCTCTCTTTATCTTTCTTTCCTTCTTTCTCCCTTGTCTCTTTCTTTCTTCTTCTCTTCTATCATCTCTCCCCCTCTTTCTCCTTTCCTTCTCTCTCTGCCCTTTTCCTGTTTTCTCTTTATATTTTCTCTTTCTTTTTCTCTTACTCTCCCCTTTCCCTTTGCTTCCATTCCACCCACAGGCCCAATCCCAATACTGACTGGCATAGAAGTTTAACCTATTCTATTTTTCTAACCTGGACCTATTCATCCCTCTTTAGGCACCTTCATGGTACCCCACTCCTGGGGACTCACCATATTAGTTCTAGACACCCAAATAGCTTTAGACCTACTGTAGTAGTTCAGGACTTCTGAACTCAAATTATTCACTAGTCACAATCTCCCCAGAAGTAGAAACTACAGGCATGCACCACCACATTTGTCCCATACAAATTCTCCATGTTGAATCTACCCAGTACACTTTAGGCTGACTCTATTAATGGATATATTGTGATACTTGGGGTGTCTGGTTCTCATTCTTGCTATATAAAGTGCTGACCCAGGTCATTTTCTGGCCATACAATGTCCTTGATGTTGCCTTTCTTTTTTTTTTTTGCTTTTTTTCCGGAGGGCAATTGGGGTTAAGTGACTTGCCCAAGGTCACATGGCTAGTTTTTTTTTTTTTAGTGTTAAGTGTCTGAAGCCAGATTTGAACTCAGGTACTCCTCACTCCAGGGCCCATGCTCTATTCACTGTGCCACCTAGCTGCCCCTGATGTTGACTTTCAATAATAATAGGCCTCTAGGTGGCATAGTAGATAGAATGCCGGACCCCCATTATTAGACTGTGAGCTCTTTAAGAGGACTGTCTGGTTGTTGGTTTTTTTTATTTTCTTTGTATCCTCAGTGTTTGCACAGTGCATGGAACATAGGAGACAATTAATAAATGCTAATTAATTAATTTATTAATACAACCCTGGAGCCCAGCCAGAGAAGAGAAGGCCAAAACAGTGAAAGGACTAGAAACAATTCCATGTGAAGGTCGATCTAAACAACAGGGGATGTTTTGCCCATTGAAGAAAAGACTTGTGTGGGGAAGGGAGATGCTTGCTATCTTCCAAAACATGAAGGGTTGTCATGTGGAAAAGGGATTAGCCCTGCTCTGCTCAGCCCTCAAGGGAAAGACTAGGAGAAATAGCAGCAGGTTGCAGACACGTCACATTTCTGTTCAGTTAGAGGAAACAGTCCTTTATAATTAAAGTACTCGGAGAATAAAATGAGCTTAGGTGGTGAATGATCACTTCTCGGCCCAGTGAGATGAAGACCAGGAATAGGAGGGAGTGAGTTCTTTCCATCTGGGGTATTCAAGAAAAGACTAGATAGCCGCTGGTCAGAGACATCAAAAAGGGCATTCTGACACAGATGCAGGTACAAGTTGGACTTGAAGCTTCTTCAGACCCTAATCTTTGTCCTCCATGAACTCTACCACCAGCCAAACCTGTGACTCTATGCTTTGCCTTCTCCCCTGTTCAGTTTCATTTCCCAACAATTCAACCAAGGAAACAGGAATAGGGTCATGGGCTAAAAGAACAAGAAGAACCAGTCTGGGAGCAAAAGCAGGGATTTTATTTGAAATTAGTCTCTTGTTCGTATTGGTAAGGCCACCATTAAGCACCTTTCCCCTCTGCTGTGCCTTGATGAACAAAATTCTACTACCCAACCTTCAAGGTTTAGATCAAACCCTGGCTCCTGCATGAGGCCTCTCCTGACTACTCCAGTCCACAATGCCCTCCTTTCCTGGACTCTTACTATCCATACTAAATCATTTAAGACTCAATTATATGTTACGTATTATGTATTTCCTCCCTGCGTTATTAATTCTCATTTTTTGGTCTCACCTGTCCAAGGACACTTAAAGCACCAATTCTCTTATCTGTACCGTCCACAACATTGAATCCTAACAACAACTCCCATCAGATAACTTTTCAGCCCTGGAGAGTTCACATCCCCCTAGGCCCTCTGCTCTCTACTTCCCAAAAGACAATCCTCCCGAACTCCAGATTAGCCCAACTCTTTTTAACCCACCAACACAATTCTTGGCATATAAGAGACCAAGGCTCCTATACATACACCTTTCCCCTCCACAGACTTTTATAATTTTTACTGTGACTTTTTTCTGCAGATATTATGTCTGCCTAAATGGCATATACATCCTAACAAATTACAAGCATCCTGAGGGCAAAGATCCCCAGTGGCCTAGTATAGAATTATGCAGCCTGTGAGACTCAGATTACTTACTATTCATCAAGATGACAAGCCCGGTCCTCACTTTCTGTGTCAATGAGATGAGAAGCACCCACTCTGTATCTCCCCATTATCTGTCCCTTTTTATATTGTTGGTTTAGAAAACAGAATGTTCAGGGCAGCTAGGTGGCACAGTGAATAGAGCACCGGCCCTGGAGTCAGGAGGACCTGAGTTCAAATCCGATCTCGGATACTTAACACTTACCAGCTGTGTGACCTTGGACAAGTCACTTAATCCCAATTATCCTGCTTTCCCCCCTCCAAAAAGCAAAAAGAAAAGAAAAGAGAAAGCAGAATGTTCACTACTCTCTCGCCAGCTTCTTAGCATGCTTACTGTATTCACCCTCTGACTCTGACTGGTATACTAATACCCCCTCAAGTTCCTTACTGATGAGGGTTCACCATTATCTACCATAATGCTCTCTGGTCATCTGCCTGCCATTAAAATACCATACGCCTGCTAGCTCCACCTGTCCCTTTGGGAACAGTCACCAAATCAATACTACTATTCCTAGAAGGCCCTTGATAATCAATCTCCCTTTAACTCTATCCACTATCCCTCGGATGACCCAGACCAAAACACCCTCCCCGGCCACCACCCCCTTCCATGTGTTGTCTTCCTCTTTTAGAGCGTAAGCTCCCTGAAGGCAAGGACTGCCTTGTCCTCTGTATTCTCATCTCAGAGAGTCTCACACAAAGTAATTAGCTGCTCAATAACAGCTTCATTCATTTGTTTCAAATAACATCAGTCCTATTGAGAAGTTTTCTCCAGCTTTTCTAGACTACAACCCCAGCCTCTCTGGAGCTGAGATCCTATCACTCGTCTGAGTTTATGGCACACGTACCATCAGGCACCAAATGACAACTCTGTTTAAACTAGAACCAATTCTAATTCTTTAGGGGAATGTGGGGAATCCCTGTTCTAGATCAAAAGCTCCTTCATGCCACCTGCAGGTGTCTGGACAATATCTAATGCCATTCCTAAGGGTCGCCCAAAGGGGAAAGGCACCTTTGCTCACCAATAATAATGATGATGGCAGCTAACACTTATAGAGTGCCTACGATGTGCCAGGCACTATTCTGGGCATACAAAGAAGGAAACAGACTATCTGACCTCGAGGCATTTACAATCTGATGGGGAAGACAACACAACAATAATAAAAATAATAACTAATATTTATAAAGTACCTACTATGTGTTAGGCATCGTACTATATGCTTGACAAATATTGCATCATTTGATCCTCACCACCCTAGGAGGTGGGTATTATTATTATTATTATGCAGATAAGAAAACTGAAGCAGACCGAGATTAAGTGACTTGCCCAGGGTCACACAGCCTATATCTGAGATCAGATCTGAACTTGGATTTACCTGATTCCAGGTCTAGTTCTCTATGCACTAAGACGCCGCCTAATAGCTTTCTTATTAAGTGCCTGCTCCGTACAAGGCACTCGTGCTAGCTACTGGGGACACAAAAGCTTAAAATGGTCTAGTCTCTGCTCTCAAAGAGCTTATAGTCTATTAAAACCCTATAATTCTGGTAAAATTATTATCTTCATTTTGCAGGGGAGGTGGCTTAGCAGTGTTAAATGACTTTCCCAGTGTCACACAGCTAATATTTAAATGTTAAAGCCAAGAGTCAACCCCTCATTAGATTCTCCAGAAGCAAATCTCTTTTAAACTACCCCAAAGATGTCCCTCTGTTACAAGGAGACAATATGCTGAAAAACAAGTAAACACAATCTCCTTGAGGACAGGGAGCTATTTGAGTTCCTTTGGGTTTTATCTCTGTATTGCTAGCACCTATCACAAGGTTTTGTACACAGCAGTAGCTTAATAATGCCTGTTGTGAATCAAGCAAGGATGCATTACATCTATGGTGGCCAGTGAGGGGCAGCATGAAAGAGCTAATCATGGCTAGTCACCCACAGTCAGGAAGGAAGGAAGAAAGGAAGGAAGGAAGGAAGGAAGGAAGGAAGGAAGGAAGGAAGAAAGGAAGGATGGAAGGAACGAGGGAAAGAAAGAAAGAAAGAAAGAAAGAAAGAAAGAAAGAAAGAAAGAAAGAAAGAAAGAAACAAAGAGAAACACCTGGTCAGGCTTGATTAATCAGACAGAGAACAGATGCTGGAAAATGTCTGCTAAATTAAAAGAAAACCGAAACAAAGAGAGACGGAAAGGAAATCAGAAGCCCTGCCTTTAATACACTGCGTTTTGTTATCTGCAGTATCTTTCAACCACAGATAACAGAATCAACCACATGGAATGCTAAGATGCGTGCCAGGTGAAAAAACACCATAAAGACATCATAAAAAGTTCCTCCAGTGCCCATAAATGCTGGGGGATGGTCATGAGGGCAGAATAGTCAAGTCCCCACATTTCCCAAATTAGAGGGTACAAAGACGCATGCAGATATCTACATGTGTATGTGTGTGTATAATTGAAGGCTTAAAAAAAAATTTCCTACATTAAACAGGGCTCCCTCCTTGAAACCCTGTGCTGGGAGCCTCTCCAGCAAGCATACAAACACACACACACACACACACACACACACACACACACAGAGCACACACTGTAGGAATTCAATTTGGAAACCATCATCCAAAGCACAGAGGAGACCAGGCAAGTCATATTGCTATAATGCTTAGATTATCAATCATCTTGACAGGTTATTGGCTATATCACCGCACATACCATTAAAATGATGTCTGGCCTCGAATGTCAGGAGGCAAACATTAAACAGGCCAGGATTAAAAAGCAGATCCCAAACAGCACTCCAGTAAAGTTTCCCTTCCACTCTGAAATTAGTTAGAGCTGACTAAGTAACCGGCCCTAGACTTTGAAGAAATATACAACCTAAAAGGCCCAGAGTCAACACAGACCTGACGGGCTGATAGGTAATGTCATGTTATGGCAAATCTGAAGCTCCTGCGGTGGATTTATCACGTACTCTGGGCAACAGAGTGATTGCTAATGGAGGGAAGGAAGGAGGGAGGGACGGGTGGAGGAAGCAGAGAAGAAAGGGGGGAAGATGGGGTGTGGGGGGGAAGAGAACAACAACATAATTTGCCTCTTCTCAGAACCAAGGGCTTTTGCATCAAAAGGGCCAAGCAAACTCCTTGAAGTCAGGAAGGAATGCTAATAATTTCATACTACTGAGCAAACATATTAACATTACCCTGCACACATTATTAAAGTAATTTTACGGATTCAAGAGGAACCAAAAAGGCAGCAGAGACATTCATAATTGAAGAGCTCCAGACAGCGAAAGAGTTACAAACGCTGAGCTTTTTTTAAAAAATGCTCCTGAATGTGTCACTCTGGCAAGACAACCACGACACAATTAAAACTATATTGGCGCATCAATAGGGCTCAATTGAGAGCTGTGTACCTGCTTTTTACTAGGCCCCGGCTTTATAGATGCCTTCAAAATAAAGAGGGATGGGAAATGTACAGCTAATTAAAGGGAACCAACCTTCCGTGCCTAAGGAAAAAGCATGGTGCTTTTTTAAAAGGAGGGAGAAGTCCAAAGGAGCGAGAAAAACACTTTTTTCATATTTCTGCCAAGGGTTTGTTTTGTTTTCCACAGTTCCTTGCACCATTCTTTGTTTCTCGTTAGTCTACAAGCATTTATGGAGCCCTGTGCTAAGGGCTGAAGATGCGAAGAAAGGCAAATATAGGCCCTGCCCTCAAGGGGCTCTCATTCTAACAGGGAAGACAACCTGCAAATCACTAGGTATGCACGAGAGACATACAGAGATGAAAGCTAATTTGAGAGAGGAAGACACTAGCCATTGGAGTGAGTGGGAAAGTCCCCTACAGAACCAAGTAAGGAAGAGGAGGAGGAAGACAGCTGAGTATGGGGAGGAAGAAGGAAGAGCCACCAAAGAAGGCCCTTCTTAACCAGAGTGTGAAGGGAAAAATCCAAATTCCTTCCTTTTCAAACTTCCTTGCCTTCCTTTCCATGTTGACACTAGCACTTCTCATCACCCCCTTATAAGCAGGCAGGCACACACACGCACACACGAACGCACGCACGCACGCACGCACGCACGCACGCACGCACGCACGCACACACACTTCAAGTCAATCCCTTGTATGAATTCCCTTTCCTCTTCACCCTTTTCTCAGTATGAAGTATATGGCTCAACTTAATGTTACAGGATATCGCAGTTGGGAAGGATATTGGCAGCCATCTTATCTAACTGGTATCTGGACAAGCATCCCTTCTATCCCAGACCCAAAGAGGACACATCTAGCCTTGGCTTGATGGGGGTGGCAGGGTGGGGAAGAGAATCCCCCTCCCTGGTATGGGAGTATATTCCATTTGGGGGTTGCTCAAAGTGGTAGGAAGTTCTACCTGCCACAAAGCCTAAATTGACCACATCACAGCTTCTACCCACTGTTCCTAGCTTGACTCTGTGGGGCCAAGGCTAACAAATCTACCAACTCTTCTATGGGACAACCCTTCAAATATGGGAAGGCAGTTAAGACATCCCTTTTCCAGGATAAACCTCCCCAGTTCCTTTAGCCAGTCTTCATATGGCAAAGATTCAAGGCCTTCCACCCTACTAGTTGCCTTTTCCTGAGTCTTGGCTAACTTGTTACATTGAAAGTAATTTGGAAACTAGGGATAAAAATGGCTAAGGAGATGTGACCATGTGTGCTGATCTGACTGTCCAGATCAAGACCTAGCCTTGATTTCTTTTCTGACCAGAGTGCCCCTTCTTCCTAGATAATTTCCCCATCATCACTGTTGCCGCTCTGTGTTAGACTCAAGGCATCTGTTTTCAAACATACTGTCACTGTGCCTCAGTGGAGGCTGGAGAAGGCATAGGGTGGGGAGGTATGAGATGGGAGGACATAGTATGCCATGGGAATCCTCACTGATCATCAGAGCTTTGCCTCATATCCAGAGACTGATAAGTCACTGTCTTGTCAGTGAGTAATGGTGAATCACCACTTCACCCCCGCCATTGAGACATTCCCCCGTACATCAGATGTCACCAGAACCAAAATGAATTCTGCAGCCGAGAACCATGCTCCTGCACAGCTGAGCAAACACTGACCTCTGCACTGAGGGAATTCCTACAGGAGGATAGTCTAGGAGTCAGGAAAGAAACACACACATTCCCTGTGCTTATGAGCCAGGGGACACCACAACTGCTCATCCACTAACAAAGCGCGGTCAGTGGCAAAGAAGAGATGCTCCCCTGACCGGTGATTATCATCTCTTGGCATTTAGCACATCCCAGAGCACTAGTACTATAAGAAAGGAAACAATGCCACCTTTCACCCCTTTCCCAAGAAAGAAATCGGAATTATCCCAATTCTTACCCCTCAAATACCAAACTGGTAATAATAACCAACATTTCTATGGTGCTTAGGAGTTTGCAAAGTACTGTAGCTCATTTGAGTCTTACAACTCTGTGAGGCAGTATTGTTATGCCCATTTCACAGACGAAGAAATTAAGGCTCAGCAAGGCTAATGACCTCTAAGTTTCCTTCTGGCTCAAAATCTTATAGCCCTACACGTGTTAGAGGTCAGCTTTGAACGCAGACCTTCCCGAGTCCGAGAACAGCACATTATTGACTATGTTTCACCAACACAGAGCAACCCACCATCCAGAATAAAATCATAAACCAGTCAGTTATTGAACAACTACTTACTCTATTAACAGGACCTATATTCTTCCTGTGTAAAATGTAATGGTTAAAAGAGCTGATCTCTGAGATCTCTTCAAGCCCTAACCCCTATCTGGCACAGGGAATAGGGCACTGAACTTAGAATCCAGAAGACTCCGTCAGGCACTTAAGAACTGTGTGATCCTATATGAGTCACTTAACCACTTCATGACTCAGTTTCTTCATCTGTAAAATGAGAGGGGCACTTGATTCAATTGCTCTCTAAGATCTATGATCCTATGAACTGTGGTAGTCACTGGGGAAGAAGGGAGACACAAGAGGAAAAAAACAAAACAAAAAAGGAAGCTGACTAGAAAGCAAAAGTAGGAGCTGGCCTGCATGACATGAAGTATAACAGCCATTCTAGAAAGACAAAGACCAGCATGACCCAGAACCATCAAAGATGGCTTCATAGAAGAGGTGAGCTTTAAGCTGGAAAGATGGAGACAAGTTGGATAGACAAAATGGAGAAGGCGCCCCGGTCAGACACATCAGCATAAATGAGGGCAAGGAGGCAGGAAGGGGCATGAAGGAGCACTGAAATTTCCAAATCACCCATCTCCCCATCAGTTTCCATCTTATCAATCAGTCACTAAGCACTTATTAAGCATCTGCTGTGCACCAGACACTTAGGCACTGGAGATACAAAAAGAGGCAGAAGACAGTGCTTGCCCTCAAAGAACTTGCAGTGTCACGAGGGAGACGACAAGAAAACAAATACATACAAACAAGCTACATACGGGATTAAGAGAGGCTGGTAAAGGCTCCCTGTAGAAGATGGGATTTTAGCTGGGACTTGAAGGAGGATGAGATGAGGAGGGAGAGCATCCCAGGGACGGGCAATAGTCAGAGAATGCCCAGAACTGACATAGCCTTGTCCAAACAAAGAAAAGGGGAAAAAATGGCAAAAAGCCCGAAGAAAATTAAGTGAACTGCCTCTTCTTTCAATGAGTTCCTTGCTGGACTGCTCAGATTACATCAGGAATATTCTGTTCTGTTCTGGTTGCCTCAATTAAGAAAGGGCTATCAGGATGGTGCCCTTGATGTGCCATACAGGAATCAGCTGAAAGAAACAGAGCTGGTTAGTTCAGAGAAGGGACTGAGGTGAGATGATAGCTGTCTCATTATTTCTGGAGGGGCTAATATTTGGAAGAAATATTAGATTTGTTCTTATCTTTCCCCTACTGAACCAATACAACCAATGGGACGTTACAGGGAAGCAAATTTCAACCCCATATAAAGAAGCTTCCTAACAATTATGATGGTGCAAAATGGAGTAAGCAGCTTCAGAAGGTAGAGTTCCCCACTACTGAAAGTCTTCGAGCCCGGCCTGATCAGAGCTCCTATTAGAGATTTTGTCAAGGGGACTCATATTTTAAGTAGGAGATGGATTAAAGCTGAGTGGGGATAGGAAAGGCTAGGTGAGTTAGGGACAGACTCTGAAAATCCTGAACTTTATTGGAATTCTTTAACTATTTGGTATCTGGTTCATAGGATATAACCACGACACCAAAGCTGTTGTTTCCAAACTAGTAAAATGTAAGAATGTTTGCTCGCGTTTATTCCTCTTCTCCCTCAACCATCTTCTCCCTAAAGAGATTCTATGGGGCGAGTGAACACCACTTCCCATGAGTTTTCTTCCTAGTATAACTGCTGTTATATCAAAAAAATCCCAGAGGAATCGAGCATCACTGGTACTTAACGACCCATTAGACAGCCACCTTGAAGCAAACCAGAAGGTGGTTAATGCCCTAACAAACGGATTCCCAACCAAGGCACCAGAGGATGGCAAAGGGATTATGGCTTCTATAAACCAATAGTCATGGTTTGTAACACTAATATTTCATTAAGTGAGTGGAAAATAAGGCATACCAGATACCTGGCCAATGATAAACCAGCAAACTGAATCTCAGGAGTCAGGATGGAATTCTTCCAGTGTTTGAGTCCCTGGGCCTAAGACTTCCCACTGCACAACTGCTGCCACCCTGATTTGTCACATGTGCGCATAGAAAATAATCAACTCCCCAGCCAAGATGCAACGTCCAAAATGTACTGCTAAGTGTTATGGTAGAGATCCATAGTCAGTGAAACCGGTCTCAAGGCCGGTTGGCTTCAAATAGACACGCTTCTCTTTGTCTTAAGAAGGAAGGTAAATTTGCCGAAGCTGTAATAAAGAAAATGGGCCATTAACTGGCATGCAACAACCTCACCTCTAATAACTCAGGTTCCCTGGAGAAAGTGGTTCCTCCCTGGATTTTACATTTTTACGCTCAGGCCATAAAAAAGCCCTCATGCACTTGGCCACAGACTCTATTATTTGGCTTCTTTTGAGTTAAACACAAAAAATCAAAAGATCACAGACTTAGGGCTACAATCATCAGTCCGGGGTGGGGGGGGGGGGAGGGATACTTGCTAGATGTGTGACCCTGGGCAAGTCATTTTAACCACTCTGTGCCTCAGTTTCTTCATCTATAGAATGAGGACAATAATAATACCATCCCTACTAGGGCTAATGTGAGGATCAAATGGGATAATATTTATTAAGTGCTTTGCAAACCTAAAGCACTATATGGGTGCCAGCTGGAAATAATGGATTGTACAGGCTGATTCTGTGTATCCCTCAGATCACCTTGTTAAGGCTGAATTCAACATTGACTCCTGCTGGGTATTCAAGGGAGAAAGGGGAGAGAAACCAAAGACGGGCAAGTCTCAAGTACAATAGCACCAGAGAATAAGTATTTGCACCTTGGGGGAGGAGCCATTAGTCCAGATCCCAGCCTTCCCTGCTAGTTAGGGCTTATGGTTTCCAAAAGAAGCACCATCTAATTCTTATGAAGGATAGAAAAGGCAATACAGATCACACATGGAGTCAGAGAGTTATCCAGTCAAGTGTGAAAGTCACAAGCATCCCTGCCACACCTTGTAGCTATTGAGAATAAAGGCACAAAGAGAAGTGAGATTCAATGCAATGAGTGTCTGGGGAGCAAATGCTGATGGGAACAACTTGTCCTCATTGCCCTCCTCTTTCCGTGAGTCCTTAAAGAAACGCTGACCTTAGGAGCTGTCACATGTCCAAACCACAAGAGCATGGGATTAGGAGCAGAAAAGAGACTTTAGAACTGAACATCTAGTCTAATCTCCATTTAGTAGTAGTAATAGTAGTAGTAGCAGCAGTAGTAGTAACAGCACCAGCAGAAGTAGCAGTAATAGCAGCAGCAGAAGTAGTAGAAGGAGTAGTAGTAGTAGTAGTAGTAGTAGTAGTAGTAGTAGTGGTGGTGGTGGTGGTAGTGGTAGCAGTAGCAACAGCAGAAGTAGTAGTAGTAGTAGTAATAGTAGTAGTAGCAGCAGTAGTAGTAACAGCACCAGCAGAAGTAGCAGTAATAGCAGCAGCAGAAGTAGTAGAAGGAGTAGTAGTAGTAGTAGTAGTAGTAGTAGTAGTAGTAGTAGTAGT
>CM053582.1:533937594-533990273 GCA_028627135.1 Pseudochirops cupreus
CGGGAGGGGAGCCACATATGGTTATCACACTCCTGAACAACTCACTCTCAATCCTTGACCCTCTCTCCAAAGCAAGTGGGTAGAGACAGAAAGGCCAAGGTCTCTGAGACTGAAGTTGTCATTTCCCAACCACTGAATCCCCAATCTCCAAGAATTATGAGCATGTTGGGAAAATAGTCTCCAAAAATTGCACTCTCTGAGCGTCAAAGCTCTGCAGTAGCCATGCAGTCCAACCCAAACCAGACCAAGACTCTTCTCTACAAAATCCCCAATGAGTGGTCATCCAGCCTTTGCCTGAAGACCTTCATGGAGGGGAGGGGCCATCTCCAGTCATCTTGATCTATATCTCACCACTGGACCCAGATGGCTCTGGAGGAGAAAGTGAGACTGGTAGCTTTGCACAGCCCTCCCTCACCTAAATCCAATTCAATTCCAAGTCATGGCTTCATCTTCTTGATGTCAGGGTCCTCTTCCAGAACGAAGGGCAAAGAACAACAACCTGTGAGTTGTCCAGAGAGGGGGCATACAGGAAGCCCATTTTACTATTGGATAGTTTTAACCGTTAGGAAGTTCTTCCTTATATCAAGGTTAAATCTGCTTTGCTACAACTTCCACCCATTGTTTAGTTCTGCTCTCTGGGACCAAGCAGAGTAAATCCAATCTCTCCCTTTCCCCTACCTCCCACCTCATAGCCATTCTAGAACCCTGAATGTCGGGTCATAGAATTTTTGGGAGTAGAGAGTTTCAGGACATTATCCATTATTAATGCTAAATTCACAGAAGTCAACACTGACATCTGTAACGATTCATTAAAAAAAAAAGAAAGAAAGAAAAGCAGCCTCTTTGTTAGTAATGCTTGTAGGAAAGCTTTTGAAAAATAAATCCAATAGGGTGCAAAAATAAAATTAAAATTCAGATTTTCTTTGTAACAAGGACCATGAACAATGGTGTTCTTTTTACATCGGCGGAAAGCCTCAAGACATCCGTTAGATTCCTTCAATGAGCTTTGTTCAATAAATGCTAAGCCTTGAAGCTTTTAAATGTATTAAAGTGATTATGATATCATCACTCCAAAGGCACTTCAATAGAACATTAAGACAGAAACAATTTTCTTCCACACAAACTGCATAACAGTAACAAAAAGTTGATTAAATGCACATTGTATCAAAAATATTTGCAGTATTTATAGACATGTGTAGGTAAGACTAACTGCAACCCACCCCAATGGGAGGGGAGGGGAACAGGAAGTAATAAAAGCAATTGGGGGGAGGGGATTTTTACAAGAAATGTGCGAGTAAAGAAAGGTTTTTAAGTCACAACTTATAAAAAAACTAGGGCTAAAGATTAATAAATATTGGAGGAAAAGAATATGTTTCTCTCCCTTAAGAATCTAAACATTCTGCTTTGCATGGGCTGCACCTTCCCACAATCCTTCAGTGGGGAATTCAATGAAGGTGCAGCTCTTTCGAGGACATATCCTTGGCACCAGGAATGTGGAGAGGTGAGGGAGGGGTCAGAGGGAAACACAAAGATGTAAGGTTCTCTGCTGCATGCTTGTTAAGGAATATTCCTGACACAGCAGAGGATTATGAATTCACATGTGAATTTATCCCCTATTAAACTTTCAGCAAAGGGGTCAGTTAGCAAGACCAACGGAGCTATGGCCCCACGATCACATGCCAGAAGAGAATCTACACACTGGTTCTCCCTAAACGTGGCCCAGGTCTATGAGTGACAAGGGGAATTTAGAAAAGAGGGAGTGTGTGCATTTCAGAATACATCCCTCCAAGAGAAAAAAAAATCATCAGGCCTTCTCCCCAAAAGATGAGTTAGTACCACTCACCTTACGCCTTTTAACGAAAGGAGGAGTGGTTTTGGTTTCCTCCCCCAGCAGAAAATATTCCATAAACAATACAGACTGCCTTGGAACCCTCTACCAACAAGGTCAAGGTCATTTATTGCCCATCCTGGGAGCCCTGTGATTTCTCTTTGTGGGGCGGTTTCCCCTTATCCATCACTCCAAGCTCTGTTCCTCAGCTCTTGTGACTTCTCAAACCAGCCCAGGGAAAAGAAAAATAACAAAGGGGCCAGAGAAATGAGAAATAAAGACCATAAGGTAGGTGACAAGTTCCCCCCACAGCCTGCCAGTGCCGTGGGCCAGAATTGATTTTCTATACAACATCAGAAAGGATTACCTTCCCCCCACAACACCGCCCAGGGGGACGCAGTGGAAATCATAATTAATTCAGGCAAATTCAATTCTGAGAGTTGGAGTGACAAATACTTTCCTCCTAATATGAACCACAGCCTCAAAGCATCTTACAGCACTTGGTGGGAGCAACAGTGGCCCCCTCAACGTAATAAGAACGCGAAGCGGCCCAATAAAATGTGGCCAGGAAAATAATAATTCTTCCTGGCTGGGAAGGAATGTGTAAAAAGTCCCAACTTCACACAAGAAAATGAATTTCCATTAGTAATGTTGCTTTTACCTCCCTCTTCCCGAGGATGAGGTAGGGAGAACGGTATAACAGGATCAAAAGCCTAGAGCCGGAAGAGAATTCAGAGGCCACTAAGTCCAACCCCCTCATTTTACAGAAGGAGAAACTGAGGCCCAGAAAGGTTCAGTGATTGTCCAGGGGCACAGGGCATGAAGCATCTGAGGCAGAAGCTGAACCCATATGTTCTGACTCCAGAATTCTTTGCAGCGTATTTCCATTTTGATATTTGGTGACAATATAATTCCTCAAATTTGCCTATCCCATAGGAATATCTCCTGCGTAAGGGAAGCAGAAACAGTGAATAAAGTCTTCAAAGGACCCAAATGGAGTAAGCAGAAGCTCTCACAGCAAAGAGTGAAGGGAAGAGAGCCCATGGGATGATGAAAAAAAGCAGCTGGTGTAGACTCCACATTGTAGAGAGCATAGAGTCTGAAGGAGAGGTGAGGAGGACCAAAGAACGAATCCTGCCTCAGACACCTACTGGCTGTGTGACCCAAATCTGCCTCAATTTCCTCATCTGTAAAATAAAAGGGATGGTCTAACTCTAGGTCTTGGAGCCTGTGATCCTAGACAAATAGCTGAAAGGCACTCAAGGTACCCAGGAACGTATCACCTTCATTTAACAGAGAAGAAAAGGAGACCCAGAGTGGATCATGTAAATATAGACTGCCAGCTGAAAAGGCCCACAAACATCAGCTAGTCCCACCTTCTCCTATTACAGATGAAGAAACAGGCCCAGAAAACTTGAGTGGCTTACCCCAGGTCACGCAGATAATGAACAGAAGAATCAAAATTTGAACCAGGTCCTCTGAATCAGGTCCCTCCTTTCAGGGATCTTTCCTCATGCCCACCCTTTGTGGCCTTGAGTTTACTGTGGACAGCCAATCTTGATATGCTCTTTTTCCTCCCCATCTAAGTCCTACCTCGCTTCCAATGTCCAGCTCAAATGCCTTCTCCATTGAGGCTTTCTCTAACTACTCCAATCTTCACAGATCATTGAACATTTATCTAGACCTGAAAGGGACCTCAGGAAGGGTCAGTAAACTGAGGTCCTGGGGCCAAATCCAGCCCAATGGCCCCTGTTACAAAAACAGGCCATTGGCTTCTAACCAAGGTTTTCATTTTACAGATGAGAAAACTGAGTCACAAGAGACTAAATGGTTTATCTAAAGAGATGCTGATCGTAGGCATCATAGGCAGCATTTGAACCTAAGTCTTCTGTGTGTAAATCCAATGTTCTTTCCATGGCACCACACTGCCTCTGCCATCTTCTTTTTCTCTATATTACTCTTCACAATACTACATGTCATTATGCCCAGTACAGTGTAAGCTCCTTAAAGGAAGGAACTGGTTTGGATTTTTTGCCTTTGCAAGCCCAGCTCCTATCCCAAAACCCGGCATTAAGTGAACCCTTAATAAATGCCTGTTGAATTGTATCTAATTCTAAGACTACCTAGCATTTTATTTCATATTTTTCTCTATATTATGTCCCATATGTCTGATGGTTAGCCTTATCTTCCCTAACTAGACTACAAGCAAGAACCACACCTATGCTCTTCTATCGCCCATCCTGGCTAGCACAAGTCTGGGTACATAGAGTCTGGAATCCAGAGCTGAAAGGGATCTTTAGAGGTCAACAAAACTAATGGTGTCATTTTCAAGATGAGGAAACTGAGGCCTGGATTGGTTAAGTGATTTGCCCAGGTTCACACAATTGTTGTATTGGACAATTCCTGAAAGGTACAAATTTATCTTTGATTTCTTTGATTTGGAAGTCCAATGATTACTGGAAAATAATGTTGACGGGATGAAAGAAGACCCAGTTCCCTTAGCCTAATTATTATCAACCCCTGATTACCCATATCAGTGGAGAGGAAGTAATTGTATGAATAGTTCATAGTAATGGTTAATGCAAAAATAATTTCTAGTAGGCTTTGGAATTTCTTGTTGTTGTTGTTGGAGTAGATTTACCTTCCTAAAGATATGTGAGTTAGGATTTCATTCAAATAAGTTTGTGTTTTCCAGTGCACAGCAATTAAGTAAGACAAACTATACCAGGTTATAAGAATAAGGTCGGTATTTAAAATTCACCACAGCAAATCCACAAAGTGGATAACCAAGAGCTGACTACATTTGTGGCCATGTATGCATATTGTCGCCTAGAACAATTCCCATTTCATTAGAGTTCAAAGAACTCTGAACTGCAAAGGACCTTAGGGGTGATCTGATCTAGCCCCTTCAGTTTATCAGTGAGGGAGAAGCATCAAGGCCCAGAAAAGCAACATGATTTGCCCACAGTCCCAGAGGGATGTAAAAGAATCAGGATTCTAATCCAGGACTTCCATCTAACTCCATATCCAGAACTCTTTCCATTGTACCACAAGTAACCCAATTTCCTCATTTTATAGCTGAGGAGACTGATGCTCAAAGGAATCAAGTAACAAAAAGGGGGGGGGGGAGTCGAGCAATTGAACCCAGGTAACTGGATTCTAAATCTGTGGCCATTTGCAGTATGTCAGTGGTATTTACTGGGTGCCTCTCGTCAGGCTGTGATACTACATCATCAAGAAAGCTGGAAGTCTTCCTTCTTTCCATTCACCGTACTCTTGCCATTTTTCCTATAATGATTTTTCTTTACAGAACAGTACTCAAGAATTTGGTACTTGGGTATTTTGTTCCAATTAGAGCATATAACCAGTAATCCCACAGCAAACATCCACATCTTGATCTTCTCCTCACTCACGCCAGACTACATGATGTCTATTTCACCTGTGGCCAAGTAGATGGAGACTCAGACCCAAATAAATAATATCCACCCCTTAAATAAAAATAAAACTTGGGATAGCAACTTACAAGTAGAGTCAAAGCTCAATCTTGATCACTGACAATGAAAGAAGTTATAACTCACTCTTCAGCTCCCCTGCATGATTCAACCCAAGAATCTGATATTGACCAAACCCAAATCAGGGTGGAAGATGGGGCTCCCATCAGCCACCACTCTAACTCATGCCACCTCTGAGTCTTGATTAGGTAGAAACCATGGGGGACTAAGACACATAGTTTGAGTTGCCTGCCCCTATGCCTGACAAACTAATCTCAAAACCTTCTGGAGAAGAGAGAGAAAAACGCCAACTTTCTGTCCCCATTATCCAGTCATTTTATTAGAGTTTTCCTAACTCCTCTGCTCAAAGGGAAGGGCAAGACACAGAAAACTAAGTGGCTTTGTCATCAAAAGCCTTCACCACACTGACACACAAACACCTGTCAGTGCAAAAGCAGCTCCGACTTCTTTGCCAACTGCTTCCGCTTACCAGGAGCTGAGCAGGCATGGAGCTTTCAGACTATTTTCTTCCAATGTTTTGAAGTCACTTTCAGTTCACATGAAGGCTAACAATTTCAAAAAGACTGGGTATGGGAAAGGGATGAAATAAAAAGAAAGGCAAGGAAAAAACACCAAGCCACGATTAGGAAGCCCTGAAAGCCTTTTAGCTGACAGCACCCGCTTTTCATGGATAGCTCCAAAGAACATCCATCGAGAGCAACAATGAAAAAATAAAATAAAGGCAAAGTGTAAACAATTTAGCAGCCCTAGTCTCCCTAAGTCAGGTAGCCCATCTTAAGGCAAGAGATCATTTTTCCCAATGCCCAGCTGTTAAGAGTCCACAACTGCACTGGACAAGATCTTATACTGTGTTCTAGCAACTGATCAGTCATGTTCCAGCTGACACCAAAGACCCCTTGCCTTCCCAGACCCATATAGCTCAATCCCCCAGTTAAATTCTGCTCCTCAGAAATAAATCAGGAAAGTACCTAAAATCCCCAGACCTCCATATTGATACTGTTCCTTCTCCAAACCTGAAATTCCATTCCCAAAATGCAGTTACAATGTTCTCGTCAGATAACTTCAGCTTTTTCTATGATCACTCTCCATCTGAGGGAAATGCAGCCACTCTGGAAGCTCTTTCTACCTCTACATTCAGCCCCACTTATAGCCAAAGGAGGATCACTGGTTCACAGGGAGCGGCAGACAGGGTAACATAAACCTACCAGGTAAAGACTACACTTACTGATATGTAAATTTGAACTGATTTTCAGACTACAAGGAGATTTTGCGAGGGGAGGGGAAGAACAAGAAGAGAGAGAAAGGGCAGGGAGGAAATAATGCAAGAAGTATATTGCATAAATATAAACAACCCACAAATGGCCAACATGAAACTACAGTTTTAACATCATTAGGTTTCAGTGTATAAAATAAGGAGTTTTGCATGACAGAACACTCACCCTATTTCAGACATACTTTTTCTCTGAAACTAGTACACCTGGGGAGTTTTGAGCTCCAGGTTCAGACTAATCCATCTACCAACAGAGAGTAGCTCTCCCAGCTCCCATCTGACACAAGTCTATCATTCACCATTTGCAGGTGCGTATGCTTTCTGCTGACAAAGCTCCATTACCAGAAAAAGCTCAGTAAGTAAAGCTGATTTGAAATAACTATATATTATATGGAGCCTGGATGAGGACGACTTGATTTGAAGTCTAGAAAATCATCATATAAAGAGGCTCTAGAAAGAGCTGCTTAATTATTAAAATACCTTTGCTTCTTCCAGACAGCTCAGCACTTGATTTATTATTAGTGTTAAATATTTGGTAATTTACTGGGGTCATCCAACACAACAGAACAACTTTACAGGGTGAGTACATAGGCTCTGTAATTCTTCTGCTGGAAATGTTTTCATCTGTCTAGTTAATCTTCAAATACTGAGTTAATGGTTTCAAAAGGAGGTGCCTGCCAATCAGAATTCTTGGGTGATTCCTCAAAGACACAAGAACATATTAGTCATGAGTTTGATCTAGAAGGGCAAAAATTGCTGTGTGTGTTCATTTGCTACTATCAATGGGTACAGCAATCTGAATGCTGGCGCAGGAAGGAAGGAAGGAAGGGAGTAAGGATAGAGGGAGGGAGGGAGGAAGGAAGGAGGAGAAGGAAGAAGAAAAAAAGGGAAGAAGGAAGGACATTTATAAAGGACATATCATGTGCTAGGCTACAGACATGAATATGAAAGTGAAGACAGTCCCTGCCCTCAAAGAATTTACATTCTAATACGAGGAAACAACACATATTGAAGCATGGTGGCCTAGGAGGGATATTTTGATTTAGAAAGTTACAAGAATAATGAGTAGAGATCTAGGGAGGCAGATTGAACTGTCCATTTCAGAAGCAATGATAGAGTTAGTTCAGTTACAATTCCAGAAATGAAAAAGGGATGTGGAGGCAGGGGAGAAAGAAGGCAGCATGTGGCACCAGGAAGTCTAGCAAAGAACTGACTAAGCAAGCGAGACCACTAATCAGGACCACAATGCCTCAGAGAAAGCATTCCAGAAAGGAAAAGGTTAAGTCCTCCATAGTTTTTTTGGTTTCTGGTCTGCCTGACACAGAGGAAGCTTTAGTTCCTGTGGGTCACCCCTTCTAAAAAACAAGCCAAATGACACTAAGCTAACTACTCATATCCCTTCACCCAACTCCCATAAGCACCAATTCAATTCAACCAACATTAATGAAGTGCTCCCTATCAATACAGATTTGTAGCCGGAAGAGGCCTTAGAAAGGATCTTGTCCAACATACTCATTTTTAAGATGAAAAAAATGAAGGCACAGAAAGGAAAGGGATATGCCCAAAGACCCCGTTAGTAAGGGCCCCAGCTCCTCTTATTCCACTACCGCCCACTACCCTGCTTCTCAATATATCAATAGATTTATCAGAGTTCACCAAGCCCTCAAAGGGAACAAGACATCTAGGCCCACTGAAAGTTTAAAAAAAAATCCTCAAAATAATCTGGGGGTAGATGTTTTAGTCTTAGGAAGATACCTGAATCTTAGAGGTTCACCTGAACTGCATGTAGTAAAAATCTTGATCTAGCTTTGTATGAAAAAGTTCCATCAGTAAAAGTTACCATTTTCCGGTCTCTAGTCTTATTCACGACCAGTGGTATTTTTTTCCCTTCATAGCAATCACAGGTGTTCTTTTTACCAGTCTTCTCACTATTCTTCCATCTCCAAGAGGCCTAAGCTGTACTGTGATGGAATCAATGACAAGACCTTCAGCTTCCTGGTCCTTCAGGAGGCCTGTGGGGGAGGACTAACCAAGCTGTTTTGCAGCACTAATCAATCAGCTCTTGTCATTTCTTGGTTTTGACTACACCTTCCTTTGTCCTTTGGTGTGACTGCTGCCATTTCATTGTGGGTTTGAACAGTCTTTGAAATGCTTATCTTCCCCACACCAACCACTTTGATATCTCTAAATAAAGCTGGGAAAACCAATTCAGCTCATCTTCATCTGCTCAGGGTCAGGCATTTTGCATCAGCCTAATGTCAACAGATTGACACACTACCACTACCCCAAAATGAAACCATATCAAAATTATTACATCTCCTTAATAATCCCTATACCACTGTAAGTCAGGTATATGGAACATGAGTATGTCAAGGGGAATAATGTAAAAGGAACCTAAATGTGACTCCCACTCAAGGAACTTCACACCAACCCACCCAAACTTACTACCAGCTTAAGAGGCAGAAAGATAAATATAAGCATGATTACTACAGGGAAGGCTAAGGTTGATGGATCACTTGAATTTGGGAGTTCTGAGTTGTAGTAACACTAGGGCTGATTGGGTAAACATACTAAATCTGGCACTAACATGGTGAAGCCCCAGGAACTGGAGGCCACCAAGGTGTCTTAGGAAGAACAAACTTGTCCAGGTAAGAAACAAAGATGGTCAAAGCTTCCTTGCCAATCATCAGTGGGGTTCGGACAATGCACTTCCAAACAAGTCCTTCCCTCCATTCCCAAAACAAAACAAAACCAAAAACCCTAGAAGATGAAGGCATTAACACTAATGCCATCTTGTACATTTCCAGTACCCACTGAATGATTCATGCTTTACCCAGGGATTATGTCAGAGACTTATATTTCATCTAATTCTCACGACATTTAATCACCTTAAGAAATGGAACACTCAAAGAGAGATCAGACCATGAAACAAAAATTGCTGGTAGCAAAAGGGTCATTCCAACCATAACCATCCACAAAGGCAGGACACCCAGAATTCAAATAAATTCAGCATTTCTTAAGCACCTACCTGCAGAGCACTGTGACATCTGCAAAGCCATCTCAGCAGGGAAATGATCATAGGATATAGATCTAGGCCTAGAAAATACCTTTTTCACCATCTAGTCCAACCCATTCATATTAAAATGAGGACACTGGATATCAAGGAGGTTAAGTGTTAGAGGTAAAATTTGAACTCAGATCCCCTGAAATTCCAGATCCAGCAGACTTTCCTTTCTTTCTTTCTCTTTCTTTCTTTCATTCCTTCTTTCTTCCTTCCTTTCTCTCTGTCTCTCTCTCTTTTTTTGGAGGCAATGAAAGAGTTTCCTTAGGGTCTCTAATCATGCCATACTCATTCCCAAAACTTCCCTTTGGAATATGAATTTTGTACCACCTCCTCTCCAACCTCGCTAAATCTGAAATGCCTTTCAAGACTCAGTTCAGATTTCATCTTCTCCAGTGAAGTCTTCCTTGACTATGCTCATTCAAACTGAATTTCTCCATTCCAAGCTCGGAGAAAACCATTCATGGTTGGATGTGTTGGATGGCCTTTTTTCTATTTGTCAGTGTCCTATTACTGTAACTGACCTCCCACTGATATATGAATGTCTACTGTTAGAAGTGAGGCTAAGCAATGGACCAAGGCAGTGGTATTCTTTTTACTGTGATTATTTATAGTGTATCAAAATTCTAAATGCAATCCTTGTTTTGGGAGATTCTTTTCTTAAGTAGAAGAAACTCTTGTATTAAGTTGAGTTTGTTGTATTCCCTTTTGCCAGTATATTATGAGTTAATAGTTTTCCTTGAAGCATGGCCATTTAAAGTGCTGTAAATTTGTTTGTCAAAAGTTCAACGTGCTTTTTTTCCCCCTTTTCTTCTAACGTTAATGTAAGATTTTGCTCCCTCATTTCACAATAGCAATTGTTCTTATCAAAGCCATCCTCGGGATATAAGGCCAAGCAAAGTACACTATTCATCATGAATTAACTACCTCCCAGTGTTAATAACTGACTGTCATCTTCAGGTGAATTATGAGAACCTACCCATAACAGGTTTTCCCCTTGATAACAGGTATCTATGTATTAGGCTTTTGATGGTCTTGGATAAGTACCAAGGCCAAAGACCAACGCTGAGTATGGAACAGTTCACGAGCAAGGCACCTGTGCTCTGGCCAATTTGCATTTGGAAAAGACCATCCACAAACTCAAGCATATGCCAACTAACCAATTAGTGCTCTTAAATCTTCAAAAACTCTTTGGGGGGGGTGGGTGTTCCCTCCCAAGAATTAATGTCAAAGGGGGAGCTTTTTCACTGTATAAGCAGGAACAACACTACTTTGAAACTCATTGCAAGTGAAGACTCATACTTTAACCTTCACATAGATACTTGGTACTTCTATCAGAACAGAAATGGCTGGTACGGTACAAGACGAAACTTCACAGATCCATAGGAAGTACATAGGAACAAGGAAACACAGACAACGTTTGCACTCCCAGCTCTCACTATCTAGCTGAGATCTGGCTGGCAGTAATTTGGCTGTGCATTCACCTCCTTCAATTAATCCCACTGGGATTAATTCCATGAGACATGTGAGTCAGGTTTGGGGTTTACCTTCTAGTGTCATAGTAGTAATGTTTAGCGCATGTCTTCATTTAGAAAGCATTAGTTACTAAATGTTGGAGAATAGACAAAAGAGACTGATCATGCCTCCACCCCTTAGAAGTTAGTTCCACAAACCTAGATGATGGAAGCATAGAAATTCGGTTTTTATTGTATACTGCCTGGCATTCTCTTGTTGTTTGGGGTATGAGGAGAAATTTAATACTGAATGATGCTATTGGATCTGTGGTCATTCAAAAGTACAAAAACTAAAAAATGGTATTGTGATTTTATGTAAAATAAACAAAAAATAACAGTAAAAATGAGATTCATTGAAAAAATTACCTATTTACAAATATTTTGAACATCCTTTAATAGTTTGCTAATATTATTAAAAGAATTTTAGCCTTGGTTTTGCTATAAGTTGTAGAGATAAATGTCATGTTTTATTCTCAAGTCAAAAGTCAATCCCAGTTCAAACAACAGAACCTGGATTTTCTTAACTCTGTTTTTGATGAGAAGATACTCTAATAGGTCACTTGGGTCTGTGATCTCTCATCAATGTGAGTGTTCCCTCTATGGGGAAGCTCATAACCTGTCCATGCCTGCCCTTCCTAGTGACTCTTATCCATTTCCTCCCTCAGCTTCTCCACAAGGCATTTTGAGGGGTTTCTGGGAGCTGGCTGGCTTGAAAGCCCATTGTTAAATGTTCAGTATGAGCACCTGCCCTTTGGAAATAGGCAAATACTACAAGTTAAAGCTTGATTTATGGTTTTGTTGATTATCTATAGTTAATAAAGTGGTGGATAAAATGGTAATACTACAGATTAAACTTATAAGTTTTTTTACTTTTTTTCTGAAGAGTTGCTTATTAAATATTTACCAGCAAACCCTTGCTATATTTCCCAATGTGCTGAAGTTTCTCCTCACTTTGTCAAAACTACCCAGTGAAACTGATTTCCTCACCTATAAGAGGGAAATGATGATAATGATATCTCAAAGGGTTGTATGATCATTTGGTTTCATCTTCAAAATAATCCTATGAGATTATTATTATTATTATTATTATTATTATTAACTGTTATAATTATTAATTATTGTTACCTCATTTTACAGATGAGGAAACCATGACTGACAGGTTAACTGATTTGCCCAGAGTCAAGGAGCTAGCAAATCTCAAGCAAGATTTGAATTTAGGTCTTTCTGATTCAAAGTCCAGTACTCTATCCATCTCTCCACACTACCTCTCAAATTATCCTGAAGATCATGGGGTCCAAACAATAGACTGAACTAAAGATCAAATCTAAATTATAGTCCAATATCCTTCAGTGCTTTGTCAACTAGATCACAATAAGTTTTTTAGAACTAGGACCACAGGCTTGGGAATAGTTATCATGGAAGAGACTAACACAAAATGCCAAATGGTCTGCTGAAACAGAGATTTCACTTCTTCACTAAGAACAAAGGGATTACTCTTAGGAACATTAGCACTAGTGGTCCTATGAAGTGAGGAATTCACTTCCCACTCAGGCCATTTCCTGCACAACCTTGAAAGCTGCCTTGCCCCCAAGTTCTGGAACCAGGAACTACAATCAAATCAGTTCTGCCATTGCTCCTGGATGGAATGTGTCAATTTACTCTCCTATTGGCAGAAGTCATAATCTCTATAACTTTCCAAAACAAAGTGCCCCTCACTCCCCCTTGTTCATTATCTCTATATTAGACTATAAGCTCCTTGAAGGTAAAATTATCTTTGTCCCTTACATTTGTATCCCCAGTGCTTAACACAATTTGGTAAATAATTTATTTTTTCATTCATTTGTATAATTACACATCTCTGTGACTTCTAACCATGCACCAAATTTCATTGAAAACTGTTTAAAACTATGAATTTGTTTTGTTTGACTACAATCATGTATACAAGGTATATATATTTGGAGATTTGTTTTGGAGAGGGTTTTAGATAGGAATGATGGTGATTTTTTTTCAAATGTCTCAGATCAATGGAGTCATCTTGGTACTATTGTGTTAAATTTAATATATACTTTTTAAAACACCAAGCTGTACCTAACAGAGGCTCACAGTTTCACATGCAAGCTTCTTTTCCTATTCTTCTTTGGATATGGAAATGTTTATATATGTTGATACCTGCCAAGTCCAATCAAAAAGAGGAAAAAATGTTTAAAAGAAATCTTTTACATTATCAAAGATACGGCCACTTGTAGACTTCTTTTGTGACCACTTTTGTTTTGAGGTGACAGAACCACAAAGAAAGCACTTATGGTCTATGTTAATATGCTGCTGTAGTGGTACCAGAACTGGTTAAATTAGCCAAGTTCAAAAGTTACTACAAAACAAACACCACATGAAGAAACCAAGGCAAAATGCCAAGCAGGCAAACTAAGACGGGACCCTCATTTCATTTGGTCAATTAAGGACAGAAATGAGGTCGTGGCCAAAGGAAGGAAAACAGAATGGGGAACTTTAGCAAAACCAAATAAGAGCAAGCAAGTTTACGGCTTGGAGTCTTCCAGGAGACAGACAAAATTATGGACGCTTTGAGTCTTCAATCTCTTGGTTATTAACAGTAGACGATTCCCCATCAGTCACTAAGCCTGAATGGAAAACCTTTTGCCTGAGGTTAGGTTTTCAAAGCATCCACTCAGCACATTTCGACTCTTAAATATTATGTTCCCTTTGCTATTTTTCTCCACCTGGCTCCAAGACCCAGTTATAATCTTGGGTGAGCTTCCCAAGGTGAATACAGCCTACTCACAGTTTGTGACAGGCAGCACCAAAACTTAATGTCCTCCCATCCGCTGGAGGGGAGAAAAGAGGGAGAAGGAATTTGTCCCAGGTGACTGGCAGTTGACAGATGACCTTCAGAAGCAAGGTACTAAAAATTAAAAGCACAATTCATTTCTTCACCAGGACTGGTAACAGCTGTCAAAGAGGCATGACTGGAAAACAAGAGATAGGGCAAAGAAGAGAATGCTGGACAAGACCAGTAATGAAAGAAACCAGCTCAAAACGAAGGCAGTCCTTGAGGAACAGTTTGTGGCTAAGTGAGAGGGTAGAGGGACCTCCCCCTCCAGAATGATGAAAGAGCTCATCACAGGGAGGAGAAGTAATTAGAGGGAAGAAATAGTAATTACTACAAATATGACAAGGAGGACTGCACTGTCAGAGTTCTGTCAAAGTCCATAATTCTTGCAAATGAGCAACAAGGCCAGAGCTTACAAAATATTCCCCCTGAATTATGCAGCTGATTAGTAATGCTACACTCAAATGCACAGCCTAACCAGAGGTGACCATCGCTTCACAGAGATGGGAAGGAGGGCAGGTTTTAGGTAGGCAGGGAAACCTTGTTTCCCCAGGAGTTAAAAACATACATACAAATGAACACAAGCCCACCGAATGAGATGCCAAACCCATTTAGCATGGCTACCTACGGCACCTCAGGACCCAGAAGCTTAGTGCTAATGGGACCCCTAAAGATAGTTAAGAGCCCATAACGTTTTAGAGGAAGGGACCCATTTCCATGCCTTCTTTCCACTACTGTCTCTGGTTGGCTGAGTTGTCAATCATCATCAGGTCAGGTAGTAATTGTTTCAATTGGTTGATTATACCATGCTGACTGGCTTAATATTGTGGGAAGGCAAAGTCAGCCAATAATGGAGGATGCAGGACCCACTGCAGAATGCTAAACATGTTCTTCTCTCCCCACCCCTCCAATGGTTCAGTCTGAGGTCACCAAGTGTACACTCATGATGCAGAAATACAACAGGACCAACAAATAAATACTATTGAATGTTCAGACCACTGCTGCAAGCCCAAAGGAAACCTAGAATATGCATAAGCACACATGCATAAGAGAGCCAAACAGGGATACTTTTGGCACTCAGGGAAACTCAGGTCTGTGGGGTAGACTGGAAAGCAGCACCAGTGTTTGTATAATGCAATATCATGGGCCAAGGGCAAGACTTGATAGAATTCATGCGATCTACAAACCAACCAGAAGTATACTGACAATCGTCAATCTTGTCAGGGTGATTGTCTACGAACAACACTTTCTGGTTCACAGAACAGGTCATTTCAGTAGACTTGGGGTAGGAAGATGAAAGCAACAAATTCAAGGGCCTGTCCTGCTCTTGATGGCCATGGCACACTCCTGACAGATACAGGGCTTTTAAGTGGCAGGTCCACCAAGGCTAAAAATCATGACTTCTGACTCCACACATCATGCATTCTTCCCAGTAAAAACATTTCTGGGTACTCATTCTCAAGACAGGTATACTTGGTGGTGGTGGTGTAGTCTTTGCAACATGTCTGACTCTTCCTCACCCCATTTGAGGTTTTCTTGGCAAAGACACTGCAGTGGTTTGCCATTTCCTTCCACAGCTCACTTTACAAATGAAGCAACTGAGATAAACAAGGTTAAGTGAGTGTTCCAGGGTCAAGCAGCTAGTGATCGCCTGAGGCTGAATTTGAACTCTGGAAGATGAGTCTTCCTGACTCCAGGCCCAAGGCTCTATCCACTAAACCACTTATTGATAAATGAAATCCTTGCACTACTGAATAGACAATTATAAAACTTAACCAAAAATATAAATTGTAAAGGAATAAGATAAAGATGAAATATTATTTGCTCCTGGACATAAAAAAAAAGCCAATGGAGTTTACTGAGTAAGTGCGTGAAAGGTCACAAATGGGCTTTAGAAATATCTCTTTGGTGGCTGTATGGAGGACAGATTCTAGGGGGAGAGATCTGTGGGAAGGAGACCAATTGGGAGGCCATTCTAATAGTCTCCCAAACAAGAAAAGAGGAGGAGATGAACTAGTGCGGTAGCCATCTGAGTAGAAAGAAGGAATCAGGTGTGAGAGGAGGTGTCAGGATAAAGACAAGACTTGGCAACTGATTGGTTATATGGAGCTAGGGAGAAGGACACTAGTTTTGAACCTGGGTGACTGTGAGGATGACAGTGCCCTTGACAGAAATTTTTAAGAGGGGTAAGTTTGAGAGAAAGGACACTGATGGAACAAGATGTAATGAGTAGGCATGGATGGGTTGTAATACATATGACCCATTCATGCCTACTCATCCCATGTGTCTTACTTTGTCCCATCCAGAATGAAAAGAGAGGAGTTTTTGCTTGTTTCCTGCCACCTCGGTCAAAGCCAACTCCCCACCACCTGCTGCAACCTCAAGGTGATGTTGGGTATTGGGGGAGGGGGGAAGGGGAACAGCTATTTACCCAATGGCTTGTGAACAGTTACTGCAACAGATACCTAGATAATGGATGGATTATCAGTGTCCTGAGAGGCTGACTCTAGGGTCAAAACAGAATTTCTACCAGAGGGACTGAACAGAAGGGTGACCACTAAGGGATAAGGCTACAAGCCTCTTAGGGGAGGAGGGAATATAATCTTATATTATATAATATGACCTTATATAATCTTATATATTTATATATAATTTATATAATTTTATATATAATTTATATAATATATTATATAATATATAATATAACTTTATATAATCTTCTATTATATAATATAACCTTCTCACCCTTTTATTGGCTGATGAGATACTCCTTGGAGTCAGGCCATTCATGGCCTTCTAGCCCCCACTTTAGAGACCACAACACTAGCTCTGTGGGCATCCCAGTGTTACAAATACAAATATGCAAAGTTGGGAAAACCCACCCTTGAAACCAAAGCCCAGAAAAGCAGAAATAAGACCCCAAAGAGGCTGCACTTCAAAGCCAGATGCACAATGGCTGGGGGAGGCATGTTCTCCCATTTCCAACTGAATGCAGGAGATTAGGGGGTCTTTGGGAAGTGTTGTCAGAACGTTCTCATGTTTGCAAACTGTGAAAGTTCAAATGGGAGTCAACCATATGGGGAGGAGGGAGAGGGGAGAATGTTAAAAATTTGTGGTCTTGAACCACTTCAGAAAAACTTAATCAAAAAAATCACTTTTCCCGCCCACTCCTTCTTTTGGAAGGAGAGAACTATATCCCGCCTATTGAAGAAGTTGTATAAATCATTTTCTTCCACAGTACATCATTTATTCAACGCAGCATCAGTGACACCTCCTGATTAGGCTACATTCTAAACCCTAAGAACACCCCATAAGGTACTGTCACAGAAAGTTCTATTTCTCTCCAATCCTGATGGGCAACTATTGTAATGTAAAACCCTGGGATTTAAATAACACAAGTGGATTCTTTTATGAGGAGAAAGGTTTATATTTTGGAGTCTTTTTTACTTCAAAGGAGCCCAGATACTAAACCATGAATTACCTGAAACAATGAGCAGCAATGATCTGCCGTCAAGAGTTTCTTTAGGAAAAGACTACTATACCTGACTAATGAGGAGGGCTTGGGTGATCCAATTATCTCTTTGAAACAGTCCCAGGTTCTTGGAATTAACACTAGTTAGGAAAACTGGTGAAGGGTTGGCAACCTGGCTTACCCCAAGACATCCACCCCCCTCCCATCTCTTGTGGTTCCATTCATATTTGGACTCCTCCTTCCTCCCCAGGTATAGCAAAGATAAAGGGTTAAGGTCAACACATTCCCATAGTGGTCCACTACACATTGCTCCCAGAAGTACAGCCAGGATTGGGAAGGGAGGAAGCAAAGGATTGCCTAAGAGGATGGGAGGGGAAATGGAGCAAAATCAGGGCTGATTTAGCTTCCTTGTTGATATACTTAAGGCTCAGAACACAAGTAATCACAGTGACCAACTCTGGCCTGAAGGAAAGGAAAAGAAATACACACCCCACCCTTCTGTTGGAGAGGTGGGAGTCTAGGGGATAGAATGGTGTATAGGCCATGAAGGTCACTTTATGGCAAGGAGCTGTGTTGTTTCTTGGGGACTACACATGAAACATGTGAGTCTCACTAGAATATTCTTGTTGAGGAGTCAAACTGTAGGGCTGTCTTAGTCAATCAAATGTTCACTGAGTCCCTACTGTGTGCCTAGGACAATGCAACTTGAAAGGTACATACAACACAGTCCCTTTCCTCAAAGATCTTACAATCTAATTGGGGAGATCAGACTAAGACATCTAAAACAGAGAACAAGCCGAGGCCAAGTTCTAATGGAGTCTAATGACATTTCTAATAACAAAAATCCTTTGATTCAGGGAGGAAAGTCTAAGACAAACAGACTTGACAAGCTGAATTCCATATGACTGAGTAACACAGCAAGAATCTTTGTGCAAAGTCAGATGAAATAGTTTCTTAGTGGCAACAATCCCTTCTTTCTCTCCCAGATGCCTCAGTTAACTGGCAGATTTGAAGCTTTTATAGCTTATCTCCCCTACTAGACTGTGGGCTTCTTAAGAACAAGGACCATCTTGCTTTTGTCTATGTACTGTACCAATACTGTACTACAGGAAGCACTTAAGTGTTTTTTTCATTCATTCATTTCTTCATTAACCACAGAAATCAAGTTCCCAGAAAGGAGTACCATCTGTATCAGATCGATCCTTGATGGAGCAACATGACTCGCCCATGTCCCAAGAAATACCCAGCTCTGCCATCCCCAATGGGATCTATCCATGTGATGCTTTTCAGTCTCTAGACCAGAGCCATATGTGGTAATACACTAACAGAGTCCCCAAAAGGGAGGCAGAGTATAGCAAAGCAGATGGAAAGCCGGGCTTGTAATAAAAAAAAAACTGGATTTGAATTCTATTTCTGAGATGTTTGGTCACACTCAAGTCACCTAACCTGTGATACGCATACACTGGGGCTATTGCCTTGTTCCAGGACCTCACCCCTATTTTATCCTTCAGTACTTTCAAACGGTGTCATTTGTGTTCACTTCTATCACACAGATACACACACACACACACACACACACACACACACACACACATCTCCAATACATCACAGCTGTACTGGCACATGGTAGGAAAATTCCAGGTTGGGTGGCCCCCTATAGCCTGCTACTCCAGGGTCAATATGGGTAGGGTGGTACAAAGTGAAAACTTGCTACCTAAACCAAATGTGCTGCTATACCCACTATGACTCTGCTCTCCCCTACTTACCCATCACCAGAATCCAAGAGAACAGAAGTCATTTCAACCTTCTTGACTGCTGCCCACAGCCCTCTCTAAAGAATCGGCCCAGGTAGAACCTGGCAGATTCAGAGCACCAAACCCCCATTTCTTTGGAAATCTTTGGCCCCGTTGGCAGAAAGCCTCAGACCAGACTCCACTTGTGTCTACTATGACCTTCTCGCCCTCCCCACCCTCCCTCTCACTGCTAGTGAGAGGTACACTCATGTACACTCATCAGAAAAGGGATAAAGGAGAGAGACAAAGAACAGATGTGGGGTCAGCAGTGCATGCTCAGCTCTAGTTTGGAGGAGACTGCATCTTGGAAGGATTTTTCCCCCTCTGAGCTCTCCACGCCCTCTCGATGCCTGACCACCCCCCCCCCCATCAAAGTTGAGGGAAATCTCTGTTTAAAATTAAAGGCACACACCATATGTGTGGAGGACTGGCTCATTCCCCCTGATTCAGCAGTTCTAAGAAGGCATATGCACTCCCCGAGAGAGGATCCTTCAGCAGGTGAGTCAACACAAGAATCAACTGAACCCCATGAGCCTAGCACTGTGCTGAGCATTGTCCTGGGTGTCATGCAGGATACAAGAACCGTCAAAGACTCAAGGGATCGTTGCTGATCCTCCTTAATACAGTTCCTTTTCCTCTGTTGTTTATCTCCAGTTTCTCTTTTATATTTTACTTGCACATAGTTCTTTGAATGTTATCTCCCTCACTGGACCCGGAGCTCCTCCATCCTCGAGAGCAGGAATGGTCTTTTGTCTTTCCTTGCATCCACAGTGTAGCAAAGTGACTTGCAAATAGTAGGTGTTTAATAAATGCCTGCTGATTCTCTGACTTAGGTACGATACAAATAAATATGCAATACATTGTAAGATTAAACACCAAAAAGAACAGTGCAGCCCACACATTTTATAGCCATTCTGAAAAGCAAGGGGACAGCACAGAACAGCATGGCTGACACAAAGCTGTCATGTATGCTGAGCTTTAAGGTTTACAAAGTGCTTTGTACAGATTATCTAACTGGGCCCTTATAGACCTCAAAACCACCCTGCGAGGTACTATAGGTATGATTATCCCTGTTCTGTTGCTGTTTAGTCACTTTCAGTCATATCTGACTCTCCGTGACTGAATCTGGAGTCTTCTTGGCAAAGATATTATAATAGTTTGCCATTTCCTTCTCTAGTTCATTTTGCAGATGAGTAAATTGAGGCAAACAGGGTTAAGTGACTTGCCCAGGGTCACACAACTAGTATCTGAGGCTAGATTTGAACTCAGGAAGAAGAGTCCTCCTGATTCCAGACCTGGTGCTCTGTGAACTACAATGCTGCCTCTACCTGCCCATATCCCCATTTTACTGATAGTTAATTAAGTCATAGTCACACTGCCAGAAAAGGTTGGAGGAAGGATTCAAACCCAGGTCTCACCTTACACTAAATCCAGTGTTCTCTTCACCACATACCTGGAGGCAGTCAGGTTTTGGATAGACAGAAGAGAGGGTGCTTCAAGCGGGGAAACAACATGAATAAAGACATAGAGATGAGACTGTGGGTGGCATATTTGTGGCACAGAGAGAAGACCAGCCTAGACAGCTATATAGATTCTCACACAGGAGCGAAGGGAAATAAGACTGGATTAACAAATTGGGTAATAAATTGGATTAATAAATAGTGAAAGCCAGTCTGAGGAGTGTGAAGGTCTCTGAGCTTTGTACTGACAAGAGCAAGGCACCCATGGTCGACTGTTCCATTCCAGCCCAGGGACAGGGCCTTCCTGCCACCTTCCCCCTGGCTGGGTTGGCATTTCCACACATCCAGGCCTCCTAGGAGCCAAAAATCTCCCTCTCGGGAGCCTAGGCTCCCCCAAAGTATCCTGAAAAGCTAAGAATAAGGGAGATTGCTTAGGAGAAAATGCCTGCCTAGAAGACAGGGCCAAGCACAGTGTATCGATGGTGCCAGCATCTTGCAAAGAACCCTAGTGTAAGAAAATTCTTTATCCTCCTTCAGTCAATCAATAAGCATTTATTAAGCACTTACTACATGCTAGAAACTATACTAAGCACTAGGTATGTATTCATTTTCATCCTAAATAACCATGAATCTACCCCAGGTGACATGCAAAGCAAGTGACATTGGCCAGACACAATTTCTGTCCTCTGGGGAACTGAAGATTTAGGGTAGATGATTCAGATTATTCTCTCTTAGAGAAGTAGCTTGACATAGTGGATAGACAGCCAGCGCTGAAGCAAGGAAGACCAAGGTTGAAGCCATACTGGGCAAGAGATTGGACTGCTCAGTGCTTGAAGCAGCTTTCCAAGACTATAGAGTGCCAACCCACACTGGTGGAGGGAGCTCCCTCTTCCTGGAGTTCCTTAACACAGTGAGGTCACAGATCCAGTTCCTATCTCCTAAGTCCAACTAGCAGGTCTAGAATTTGGATACAAAGCTGTACCAACTAGTTTTGGTAATAAGAGCTAACATTTATAAAGCATTTTAAGGCTGGCAAATATTGCCTCATCTGATACCGAAATACTTCAAGGGCATTCTTGGTGACATATAGATAGACACTGACATAGATAACCAGTCTTCAAGAATTACTACGACCAAAAAGCTTATCGTCCTGGGGATGGCTTGGTGATCAACCTCTGTGACCTCACGTGAGCACTGCACCACATCCCTCCATAAAACATTTCTGTCTTCTTGGGACCCACCAGAATTTGTGCTATAATAACCTGACCTTAGAGAACCTAGGACCCCTGCCCCAATCCAGGATGACGCACTAGAGTAAGACATTAGAGATGGTACCAACCAATACATGGATTGAATTCAGATTTTGCCGTCTTAAGTATGTGCAGAGCAAGCAGAATTGGGAAGGGTAGTTGCTAATTGATATTTACAGAGTTCTTTGAGGTTTACAAAGACCTTCACGTATTTTACCTCATTATATGAGGTAGGTGCTATTTTACAGAGGAGGATATTGAGGCAGACAGAGGTTTAAAGGATTTGCCCAGGGTCACAAAGCTAGGAAGCGTCTGAAGTGTCTGAAACTCTGGTCTCCCTGATTCCAGGCCCAGTGCTCTATCCACCAGGGACCCTAGATCTTTCATTTTTCTTTAGTAGGTAGGTTTGACTTGCCTAATGTGTCCTGATGCTTCATGTAAGGCAAACTGAGTAGCCCCTAGAGAGGAAAGGCTTGGTCCTTTGGGGAAAGGGAAGGGAACAGACATTTATTAAGCACTTATGGTTCAGGAAAGGACATCTAACTTTCTTTGAATCAGCTTTGGAAAAACAACCAGACTGGAGTAAAGCACAGGTCACCCTAAATCTAGCTGAAAAATCACCATCTGTGCCCCGTTTCCCCCCAGGTAATAACAGACAAGCTCAAGAAGGGAGGGGCTTCAGCAAAAAAGACTCCAAAAGAAACTGGCTTGGGTCAGGAAAAAAAGGGCTTATATCTCCCTACTGCTCTTTGCAAGTGACACCATGGCCTATTCCTGGTAAGTCTTAGAATGTACATAGGCAAAGGAAGGATGGTCCATGCCGAGCTACAGCAGTGATGCTCAGATGCTACACCCAGGAGTCTTTGGGCACATACAGGAAGGCCAGGCAGCTGTAGGTAATATTTGGGGAATCGATGCTTTCTAAACTGTTAGTTTAGAGATTTTCCTAGATTTCTTGGTGGGAGCAGAAGAAGCCAACCAAACTGTGATGTGATATCCCCCAAAATGTAATCCTTGGCTCTTCCTGCCGAGGTTTCCCTGGCAAGAAGGGTTGTGAAATCTAACCTCGACTGGAACAATGGTGACTATCCACCCAGTCATTGTCTGTTACATTTTACGCCTTTAGAAAAGGGGTTTATAACATTCTTTGTGTCAGGGGGCCTTTTAGCAGTCTGGCCAAGCTTATGGACATTTTCTTAGAATAACATTTTTAAGCAATTAGAGAAAATGCTAACTTTCAATTAGAGGGTTCTGAAAAAAAAGATGTAATTTTTTTTCTCAGGCAAGTTCAGGAACACCCTGACATCTATCCATGGAACCTTTGAGGGTCTATAAACTCAGGTTAGAACCCCTTCTTTAAAAGTCACAGCCTAGATCTATGTAGCTCCTTTTGAATAGACCCTGGTATAGTACGTCCCAACTAAACATTTTTTTTTCCTTTTTGGAGGAGAGAGGGCAAGGCAGTTGGGGTTACTTAAGTGACTTGCCCAAGGTCACACAACTAGTAAGTGTTAAGTGTCTGAGGCCAGATTTGAACTCAGGTCTTCCTGATTCCACGGTAGGTGCTCTATTCACTGTGCCACCTAGCCACCCCTCATTAAAACTTTCTAAAGAGGATGATCATGATGATCAGACTTAGGAGAAGTGGAGTAACCATCCGTCCAGGCAAAATAATGTCAGGAGTACTGGAAGATCTACTCCCTTCCCCCACTGCTTCTCAAAAATCACTCTCTTACTTAAAATGTTAATAGAGCTTTCATTCTTTTAGCTTAAGGTTCTGATCCTTATTAATTCAAAGAAAGATGCATGTGCCTACTATGACACCTATGTGGCATCTACTATGTGCCAAGCATTATGCTAGGCTGCGGAGATACAAAGGCCAAAAAAACCCAAAACACCAAAATTTAAATGCCTGACCTCCGGTAGCTTACATTCTAAGGGAATGCAGGGAAGATAATATGCACAGAGTTAAGTAAAAACAAAGTAAATATAGAATTACTTTGGAAGAAAGGAACTAACAACTGGGGAACCAGTAAAGGTCTTCAGTAGGAAGAGGTGCTTTAAAGGGAGCTAGGAATTCCAAGAAGCAGAGGTGTTGGGGGAGACCATTCCAGGCATGAGGAAGAGCCTGTTTAAGAGGAAAAGAGGTAAGGAATAGAATGTTACATATGGGAAACATCAAGAAGGCCAATTTCATTGGATAGTAGAGTATGTGAGGGAGATTGATGTGAAATAAGTCTAGAAAGCTAGGTTGAAGTCTGAATATAAAGGGTTTGAGATACTAAATAAAAATCTTTGCTTTTTCCTAACAGTAAGAGGAAGCCCCTGAAGATTGGGCAGAGGATCAATATGATCAGACCTGTGCTTTAGACATACCAATTTCATAGTTGTGTGGATAATGAATTGGAGAGTGAAGAGACAGAAAAGGCACCAAAAGCAATCTGGGAGAATATTTCAAGAGTACAGGTGAAGTGTAATGAACACCTGCTCTAGGGTGGTCGTCAGGTGAGCAAAGAGGTAACAGATTCCAGAAATGTTGTAGATGTAAAATCAACAAGACTCAGCAGCTGAACTGATATGGGGAATGGGAGGATAAAGAATTGTTTGACACCAAGGGTTCAAAATTGAATGAATGGTCCTCAACAGAAATAGTGGAGTTTAAAATAGGGGTGATTCCCATGGGAAAGATAAAAAGTTCTATTTTGGACATGGTGTATTTGAGATGGCCAGGAAATTGAATGATATGAGACTAATGGGGGTGGATTTGTAGATAGAAATATCATCTGCAGAAAGATGATGACTGAATGCACAGAAATTGATAATGTCACTAAAAGAGAGATGTAGGTAGACAGAGGTGAAAACTCAAAACAGAGCTCTAAAATGTAAACACACTGACCTTTGTTCTCTGTTTATACCTTAGAGTAAATGAGTTGTAGATCCTTTCTGCTGAACAAGTCTGGATGGTAACTACAGTGGAAAGAGCATGAGCAGGAACACAGCACTCAAAAGAAGAGCGAGATGGGAGATGAGCCTGGAGTGGGAAGGGCAATTTTACAGTTTTTCTCAGATCTGCTTAAAGCCATAATGACAGGCACGTCACTGGTTGGAAATGAAAAGTCAGACCATGGGGGAAACCACCACTTAGCCAGAAGTTGTTTCTATTATCATACAACACTCTCTGAGATTCTACAGCTACACAAGGAGATTCATCAAGATGAAAACACAGGGATCAGTACACCCAAAACCAAAATGCTTTCTGCCATAAGCAATGGTAAACAAATCAACAGACAGCAGTTGTTGCCACCTCAACCCCATGACACATCCCCTCCTTCCAACCCAACCATATTACCCCACTGAGCAGATTCTGGGCGCTACACTGGCCAATGAAATGCAGCCACCTCTGGCATGGAACTCAGCAGCTGTACAACAGCTGTGTGCAGCCACCTTACAGGACAGGAAGCCAAGAACGATGCATGGGCCCAACCAGAGCCTCATGAGGGAGAAGGCTGAGCAAGGCAGAACATAATGACCAGCCCTGGACTCAGGCCAGGAAGACAAGGCTTACATCTCTCTGCTCTTCTTACAGAAAGGACACAGAGACAGCTAAGGGCTCTGGTCAGGGGAAGTTGTTGTTTTTAAGTCAACCAACTTGAAGGTATTTCAACTGACAATACCCCTACAGTGATTCACTCTTTCTTTATTGCAACTTGCTTCCCATAAAAGCTCTTTTCCTCCACCAGGATCTGCTTGGGCAACATATGATGTCATCATAAATCATCCCTTTTTTTCTTTTCCTTTAAAATGTCAGCAGATTTCTTGGAGTTTCTAAAAAGCCGAGAGAGCCAGAACCATCTCCCAGTTTTGGCAGGGAAATCAGTTTTCTTTCCCAAGACGTCTGTCTTCACTTCCCCACCTCCACCCCCTTACTCTCCTATAGGAGAGTTTTACAAAGATAAAGCCTCGAAGAGCACAAAAAGTCACAGAAAGCATTTATGAAGAAAGCTTTCCTTTCTACTCCTTCCAAATCCAAGCACTTTCTCTCTCTCTCTTTCTCTCTCTCTCTTTCTCTCTCTCTCTTTCTCTTTCTCTCTCTCTCTCTATCTCTCTCTCTCTCTCCCTCTTTCTTTTTTACTTTGGTCCAATTTTGGTGCAATTCCAGGGGAAGCAAATGTATAGTGAGCACTTTTAAACAAGGTCTAATACAATCCATGCCTCGGAGACACGGATGCCATTAATCAGAACGAAGGCCTTGTGTGAGAGAGGCCTCGAACTGGACGTGAGCCACAGACCAATAATAGAGGCAGGCCTTTACCCACTCCTACCCTCCCCCCACCTCTGTTGGTGCTTGGCACTCATTCTACGTCCCCCTTCACACACATACCCTTCTTCAACCTTTCCCCCAAAGACCTTTTGTAAAATAAAATTTAAAAAAAACCCTTGGCAAGGCAGCAGTGGGGGGAGTGGAAAATCCGTTTCTTTTTTATTTTAAATTCACTGAACCACAAAAAAAATCATCATCACTACTTTAATTCCTAAACCTCAAAGTAAAGAAAATTCCTAAGCCAGCTTCAAGACTAGGAAAGAAACCCAAAAGATATTTGCTACTGAGACCCAAGACTATCTAGGACCATGGCAGGGCAGGGCCCAATGATGGCAAAAACAGCTTGGTCATGCTATGACTCTGAGGTGAAGAATTCTCCAAGCTCCCTTCTTCTGCAAAGACTTATTCTTAAACAGAAAGACCCTTAACAGTAGGGTCTGTTCTGTGCATATAGCAGCTGCCCAATAGTACTTTGTTGGAGATAGAGAGGGCCCTCAATCCCCATATCACTTTCTGGCATGTTACATGAGTCACCACATTCTCACCACATGAATTCAGCATGAGTACATAGCAATGTTCACTGATTGACTGACATGCTGAAACCCCATCTGACCATCCAGAGGTCTTTTCCAGAATGAAGTTGATTCTCGGTAAGTTAGGACTCACTGAGTGAAATGTAAAGAGCCACCTAAAATCAATGGTGCCCTTTAGGGTATGAGTCCTTACCTAGGCAGAGCAAGACAGTGCCCACTTTATATAATTTTAGGAATGTCAGCCAGACTCCCCCCATAAAAGATCTCCTCAAGCTTCCTGCTCAAGGATGAATAAAATTCTCACTTTGGAGCTCTTGCCTTTGCCTTTAAACACTGTTATTGAGAGAGGTAACATTTTAAGTTTTTGTCCATCACTCAAACCATAGTATGAATGGGTTTGATATTTTTTCTTGAGAGTAGGTTTAGGTGGAGAGATGGTTAGAGAACACTGAGTTATTTGAGGGATACCTCCTCAAAGCAGAGATAGAACACAAAGTTTCAAGTCTTAATTAAATGCTTTCACCTTGGGATGTGCGTCTTCAGTATGTCTAGCAACAGAACAACACTGCAGGTCAGGTTTGAATAACTTTCACCCCGTGATAGCTAAGGGAGATAGAACTGAGGATAGGGCAACCCAAACTCATCCATGTTGTTCTTTCTCAGAAATTACTAGAAAGAGTAATTATTAGTTAGTTACTATATATGTAGTTATTGGCTAGAATTAAAGTTTATGGATTTCTATCACAAAAGCATTTCCTATCCTATGTGGCAATTGATGGTTAATAGCACTCTGGTTTTCTGATCTCACTTCCTCAATAATTAAACTGCATTTATAAACCCTACACACACACACACACACACACACACACACACACACACACACACACACACACATACACACGTGTGTGCATATAGATACATGTGGAGACATATATAACCATGTGTGGGTATCTATACATAGGTATGTGTATACATATATTCGTGTGTGTGTGTGTGTGTATGTCTAATGGGCTTTCAGCTATCACATTGGGATAACAGACTCTTGGACTACCAAGATTTAGGATCACTGACTATTTCATACAGCATCAAGTACAGAACCCTGAGCAATGGGATACTCCATCCCTAATCAGTGCTATATTTGACTCCAAGCTTCTGTCAGGGGATGATGCTACAGTATATTAAACTGGATATAAAAGATTTCAGACTTTCAACATGGTTATCAACCACATATCCCGGAGTTTGAAGCTTTAAAAAAAAAAAACCCTAAACTAACAATCTATACATCTACATTAGCCAGCAATGGTCTGATGTTACAGGGTATTGTTCCACTAAGGATTTAAATTATCGAACTACAGTTATCTCTTCCACACTCTGGGTGTTAGAGGAACGGTGCCCCCCCCCCAATCTAGAAAATCCATGTAAAATTGTTGGCCCTCCCTTTATACCAGAGAAGAAGTCTGAATTATTATGGTATTAAAAGATAAAATATGTTGATATTATACAATACTATACATATGTTTTATGTATTTCTGAGTTTCTAAACTTTTTCTGTGTCATCTGCTGGCCTTCACATGTCATCTGCAGCTTCGGCAAAACCCCCCAAAAGTTCCCATTTAGTCTCTTATGCCAACCCATAATATATCAAAATCACAATGAGACAAGTAGCAATGTGGAAAGGATAATGGTAGACCTAACAGCTGAGGATGAGGATACAGGAGGAATAGTGAATAACCACAATTCCTCTTGCAGACAGAGATCCTAGAATAAGATGAGTAAAGGATACTGGAAGAAAGAAGAAAAGGGGGGTGATGTGGCATAGTAGATAGAGTGTTGGAGGAAAACCTAAGTTCAAGTCTCCCCCTTAAGTCTGGCCTTTAGGAGACTCTGGGCTCTCATCAGTCCTCCGGGCCATTTTCTCTCTCTCTGGCAAGTTGTCTCCACCCCTTTGGCACCTCTGGTGAAATGTGTAAGATAAAGTTTAGGTATGCCTTGTGCCTAGGTTTCCCCAAAAGTGGACAATGAGGTCCTCAACTCCCACACAGGCACTCAATGCACAATATGGATACTGAATACAAGATTCCAACCCACTACACTACCAAGTTGTCTTTGAAGTAAAGACACTTTGAGAAACAAGGATGCTTCATTCCCCTACGACTTATACTAAAAGCAACTGGATTAGCATGAAGGACCAGAAAGATTCAGATGTCCTGGTTCTACATAATGCAGTTTTACTTCTCCAGGTGCAAAGTCATCCTCCGATGAGGATTCTCTTACTTCTTCAACAGATAGATATGCTAGTAAAGAAAGCCTTATCTTCTAAGAACTTACTCTCAAACTGATGATGGCTTGGGAACACCAAAATTTGGGAATTTTAGAATTCATGTTCCCTACAATATAACCCACATGGCCACAAATAAAGCTATGTTTTTAAAAAATAACAACAGCAAACCCCACAAGCTTCATTCAATGATATGTTCTTGATGCGCTCCCATGGCCATGAGCTGCAAAAATAAAATGTCAGGCATTGGGGTCTGCCAGAAACTAGATAGGCCTTTGTAATCTTCTGTGTCTGGTCTGTAATTCAAATCTTGTCCCAAGACACTTGTTTTTCCTTCTTTTTCCAAGAGCACCAATGACATCACAGAATGATGTCTTAACTCCTACATGAATTGGATTTAAGTGAGGCAGTTGCACAAAGTCATCAGCCTCACTCTCTCTTCCAGAGTCATCCAAGTCCAGTGGCAAGGTAAAAGTCAAGATGGCAGGCAATGGCCTGGGATGCAGTGGATGACCTTGGCGTCTTCAATACCTAACCAAGCCCTAAGAGCTTCACAGCTCCTGCTTCAGCCGTCTATTGGAACAAACTGTTCTCATCTGCCCCTTCTGCCAGGTGAGATCTTCAAATGCTTGGGGTAGACTTGCACCACCTACCTCATTGGGATGTCAGGAAGAAACTTTAAAGTTTGAAAACAAAGTTCGATACAGTTGTCAGTTGTATTAATATTAGCCCTGTGTTGGGGTTTCCCATGGGAAAGAGAAGTAAGGGGTGGAAGGTTAGTCAGAAGGGAAGAAGGAGAAAGAACAATCACAAACGTAGCTGAGAATGAACTTCACAGGCTGGTGACCATGTGTGCAGGGGCTTTCTCCAGTCTGTCTCTACTGCTAGTCCACACAATTTTAAATGGCACGATGGAAGAGGAAGTTCTAGGGGGAAAAAAGGAGGGGGAGATTAAGGGAGACAGCCTTGGTTTCCTGCCCTGTATCCAACCTCTGCTCCCATCACCTTAGAAGAAAAAGAATAAGGGAAAATTATCTTCTATCCCTATGGAGGCACAGATGGACAAACCTGGGCAGTTCAATGTTGCCTCAATGAAAGAAAATGAGATCAATGAGGAAAGAAATGTTAATGCTTCCCAAAAGGAGGAGGTTTTAAATGGAAACTACCAGCACATGGGACAAAAATCAGACAGCAAATATGGAATTTACAAAGACGACAAAAAGAAGGATGCTACACTGCCTTTGTCCAACAGACTCTAGTTTAGGCTATTAAAAATATCCAAAATCTAAACCCCAGCATTGTGGGTACCATAACTTCAGTCACAAGAGTAAACAGAAGACAGAAAAGGGTAGAAAGAAAGAAAAGATCTCTCCCCCAAAAAAGCCAGGTACCCAAGGCAAACATCATTCAAATCCTTTCCTGGCAAATACTGTATTATTACCTTTTGTGATCTCCTTACTTCAATTCTGGAAAGTTTCAAAGTCACAACCATCCAATCTTTCTCAATGCACAATGGCATTTAATAATTGCTTATGGGTCTCGTCTGGGAAGCCGGGCAAGCACCCCACAACTCATTACACGTGTGACCTTTCGAGCCCTCAGCCCCAAAATGATTTTCACTCACTTTAATCTGAGCCAGATTCAAAACAGATCTGCTGTCAACAGCCTGAATTCTACAGTACTATAGATGGGCAATGCCTACAGATAATCTTTTAGTGCCTTAATCATAAAAAGCAGTCCTTTCCTGGCCATTTTCACACAAATTATCAGGAAAAAAAGGGGGCAAGTGGGGTGTGAACAATGATGAATTATGGACCCTAAAGTAGTATTTCATTAAGCAAGATTGTACACTAAAACTTTAACTATGGTCTCCTCAATTGAAAGATCATTTTTTAAAAATCCAAACCTAGAGAAAAGCTGAAGTTTTTACAACTCACAAGGGAGGTTCACCACCAAGTAAGTGCCAGATGGGGAGGGGGGAAAATGAAAGAAAATGGCGGTCAGCATAAAATATTTTTTAAAAAAATCACAGGGCAGCTTCAGATTTTTGCAACATGATGTCAAGCTCGTTCAACAGGTCTACAAATGCATTACATTAGCCTCAATTTAGTGGGTGATAATTGAAATCAGAGCTCTAGTCGTTACCACCGACATGTTTCTAAATACTACCCAATAAATTTTTGTCTGTTTCGGATTCCCTGTGACAGCTGGCAATGAAAAGCGGAGAGAGGGTACAGAAAACAGCCTTCTTGTGTGCGTGGTTCCATAGTCCATATGTAACAGTGAGTGTGTGTGTGTGTGTACATATATTTCAAATTCTGTCTTAGAAATATGTGAATGTGTCTAGGTATGCATATATACATGCATGCATATATTTATATGTATAGACATATGCATGAAACATACTATCCTATTCTTAAATGGAGGAAAAGGAACATGCATAAACAATATGGGCCTTTTGTTGTCCAGCAACTTACCTTTTATTTAATGTCTTTGTATATTGACTTGACAGAATGCAGAAAAGTTCTTCCAGCTAACGAGTGACACCCGGGTATGAGGAATTTATAGAGTAACCTATGTTCTCCTGCAACATGTTATTCTCCCTCCTCACCCCTCACCCCCCCTCACCCCTACCCCCAATTTGAGGCAAGACTTGTTTTAATTTAAACAAATTAAAATTTCTTCCAGAACAGATCACTTAAAGGCCACCTTGCCTTGGCTGCTCACAAGTCTGCCTGCTGTCCAAAATGGTTCTATTTAAAAGCCTAGGGGCCAGGCAGAAGGAGAAACCAAAACTGGGAAAAGCTGTAAAAGCACAACATCTCCCCAAGGAGGAAAAAAACAGTGTTTCCTCTTTTTCATTGTTCATTAGCTTATGATTTGTTTACTTGTAAAGAAAAGAAGGTGGTTCACTATACTTTAAGCCAGAGTTCTTGCTAGAAGGAGGAAAAGAGAAAAAAGAGAAAGACCAGCCCCCAGGCCCCCTTGATCCTTGAGATGATCATTTTTGGGGACTTCCCCAGAGCCTAGTAGCACTATCTAACTTTTCCATGGATCTATCATATCCAAAAATAAACACAAGCAATCGCCTGTGATTGCAGTGGACCAGGAGGCACCTTGGAGGCACATTTATCTACCAAGGACCAATGGCACCAGACAATTGCATTTTAACCACAACCACAGATCTCCAGCTATTTTCCCTCACATACATCCCATCAACCTGCCTATTCAAATGAGTGTCAGCTATCTGGCCCTACTTGTCCAGCTTTCAATGTGTACCATGTACACCCATTCCCTAACAACAGTAACCTTGGACTTAGGACAGCAGTTCCCAGCTTAGCCTCTGGTATTTGGAGGAAAACTAGTCTTGCATACAGGAGGCCTGGGGGGAAAAGGGGGAGATGAGGAGGAGAGCCTCACACAGGGCTGGAAGTATTTCCAAAGGAAGAATCGTCCAGATTTTTTCAGTCCCTTCATATTTTGCCCAGGCTTCTTCCCCCTCACCACCCACCTTGTCTGTTAAGAGCTCCTCAGCTGCATTCTGGGAAGAACTAATTCAAGAATGCGTTTCCAAGCATGCGTTGCTGAAGTCCCCCTGCCTGCTCATGGTCCTTGGATGTTCAGGCCAATGTTTAGAGTCAGGGAACTATCCTCCCTGCTCCACACATGGGAAAGAGAGGCGGGCAATGCTACAGCAAACCTTCCTACTTTCTCTCTCTCATCGCTGTGATTCTCCCTTTTTTGCCATTAGCTACCAAGGCCTTTCAGCTATGAGCTGAGTTAGTGATCCATCCTCAGGGCCCAGAAACTTCTACAAGTCTCCAAACCCACCAGGAGCTCCAAAACACTAACAGTTTTCTCCCCCATTAATTGTCTCATCACACCACAACCGATGTTGTTGTTGTTGTTGTTTTATTTCATTATGCTACTGATCAGCTGCAGATAGGAACCTAACAGAAAAAGAGATTGGAGGGGAACAATTTCAATATTTCAAAACACATGCAAATCGCTGCCGGGGAGCCTACCTGGGGTGTGTTTATTGAGACAATTCTGTGCTTGTCGGAGAGGTGACCTGATAATACATAAATTCATTTCTTGCAAAGGTAGACTTCCTTCCCACCTTATAAAGCTAATTATACCGATGCAGCATAACACCTTCCTAAATGCCTTGAGATCCTCATCTAGTTACTCAGAAAAATATTATTTTTAAATAGGTGTGATAGATCCAAACTGAAACCTTCGGATTTCAATTCCAGCCCCCAATTCCCGAATCCCCTCTCTGAGTAATTTAAGTACTCCTCCAGATAGTTTTTCATATTCTTTTTAACTGACATTTTATCTTTAGACAGTATCTCACAGAATGAGCACGCACTAAGACAATGACAGCCAAAGAAGGCCTGTCATTCCTCATTCTGGCAAAGACAGATGTCTTACACTGGCTTATGCCAATAATAGACCCGACAAAAAAACAAAAGAGATTACCTGCCTCTGATGTAACAGTACCAATTCACATTTGTGACACTCATTTGTCAATTAACAGATTTCTTCCATTGTTGACGCCGGGGACTTAAAAAGATGGGGGCTAGAATGTGATGAATTAAAAAAGACAGATGAGTAAGCTATGAGCTGCAAAGTAATGCTATAATGTGCTTAGATATGAATATCAACTGACACTCCTGACAAGCCGTACAAGGTTTTATTTCATTTTCCACTGGATCTCGGCTTCATACTTTGTCTTCTTTGTTCGCTTTTCATCAAGCTCCTAACATCTCATTCTGACAGCCAGAGACATTTAAGGCACTTTCGTTTCAAATGCAAGTTAGCGGGCTTGATTTGTCATTAAAATGCAAAACGTTTGCCATGCAGGTGAATGTAGGTATGCTTAAAAGGTTGTCGCTTGCAAAGTAAAAGCTGAAAATGGTTTGGGGGGCTGTCTCCAATTTAACTCTTTCGGGAGGCTGGGCATGGAGCGATCCCTGGCCCCTCCAAGCTGCCCCTTCACTCAGCAAGACCCCGTTCCCAGTTGTCAGGAACTATGTGGGCCTGGAGGGACCACCACGATGAGCAGTTCCCAATCAGGCCTTGAGAGGGCGAGCAGGCCTGGAGGAAGGGAGAGGATTGTCTCTCTTTCTCTCTCTATTGACAGAGGACCTCTGGGGTTGCCTTCCCTCTCTGCATCATCTTAAATTCACATGCTACATGTGTACACACATTGTCTGGGTGTATAATCTCAGATTCTATAAACAGTGGGCTAAGTCAATAATGAAGAAATGATTCATGGCAGGATCTAGGCTGAAGACCACCAAAATGGACTGTCTACCTTGTGAGTCTCCCTCCCCTCTGGCTCCCTTTCCTCATCTTCCCCAGGAGGGAGAAAATGAGGCTTTCAGCAGATCCTAACCACAGCCTGGTGAACACAAAGGCTCAGCAGGTTCCTAGCTGCTCTTCTCTATTCTCCAGGAAACAAAGATAGAAAAGACACTGATTCCTAGTACATCCTTCTAAACCCACAATTCAATCAATGAACAAGCATTCATTAAATCCCTACTGTATGCATGCACTAGGCAAGTTTCTGGGGGATTCAAAAGACTGAAGCAAAACAATCCCTGACTTCAGGGAGCTCCCATTCTACTGGGGAAGACAACAGGCATAGGTCGATACAAACAAACATTCCAGAGAGGGATGGCACTAGCAGCTAGGATGATGAGGAAAGGTCTCATGGAAAAGGTGGGGCTGGGAATGAGTCCTGGAGGAGGACTAGGGATTCTACAAGGTAAAAGTGGGAAGAAAGGGGAATTTCAGTGATGGAGAACATCACCAAAGCACTGAGCTGGGAAACAGCACTCCATAATGGCAAGAATTGTAAGAAAGGCAGATTGACTGACCCACACGTAGTGGGAAGGGGAGTGACTTGTAATAAGTCCAGAAGGGTAGGCTAGGGACCAGGTTAGGAAGGGCTTTAAGTGCCAAACAGAGGATTTTATATTTGATCTTAGAAATAAAAGGAAGCCACTGGGAATGTACTTTAAAAACTGCGGATGTATGGAAAAGAGTAATGTTATCTCTTGAAGGCTCCCTCACCTCCCAATCCACAGTGATTCTGCCCTAATCTGAACCCTGTAGCTCTAACTAGCTGTACCATTAGTGGACTACTTGTCTGGATGGCACTGCTATTGAACAAATTGTCTCTCTAACTAGGATCTACATACCTTTAAGGCAAGGACAATGATTTATAGAGTCTCTTCTTTAACACCTATTCTAGTGCACAATTAGCTTTTCGGGGTTTTGGTTTTGGGGTTTTTTGTTTATTTGTTTTGTGGAGTAGCTGATTCCCTTCATGCAACAGCCAAGAGTCCAAAGATCTGGTCAGTGGACACTCCCGAATGCAGAGCTGTAACTAGGCTAAGACAACTGAGGCTTCATCCAAGGGCAGTGAAATTAAAGGGTGTTGCCAGGACCTGCCCTCCTTCCACAATACAGGAACAACAGAGCTCCCCTCACCCCACCCCCTTCCTCCTCATCACCTAAAAGGAGCCTGAAATGGCACTGTATTGTCCTGAGGTCTCTGCCTCTATCCTCATGGTACACTGTGTCCCAATTTCTCACTCTCCCCAAATGAATTTGTCTTGAAAAGTTGAAAGCCCATGGCTTGCCTCGGGTATCAAAAATATTCTGCCAAAATAACCTTCCCTATCTAAGAGAAGGCCCTCACTTTGATCAAGTTGGATCTTTATATTAAATTCTTAACAGCCCCAAGCTGGCAACATTTTAACTCTATATGCCCTTTAAAAATGATCTTCATGGACTTCAGAAGTTTTGTGGTTTCTAAAAGCAAATTCCAAAGATAACCTAGCTTACAATGAGTGGGGTCCCCATGTTGACATTACCATATAGTAAGACCCAAGCAAAGCCTAGCCAGTTTCCATCAAACCTATTCCTTCTGAAATATCAATGAAAAACAGCCTTCTGACATGTTTACGAGAAATTTGAAAATAAAAAAGGCAAGAAACTAAGTCCCAATCATATACCCACCAAGCCCTTGGTAAATGAGAAAATCCCTTTCTGAAGATTAAAATAAGCCTAGGCCTTTAGGAAAAGATGTGAATGGGGATAATGACTAAGACAACAAGTAATGAACATGGGACTCCGTCAAAAGAGATCAAAAACAAGAAATAATTTCTCAAAGCCAGCCTACCAGTATTAGGAGGAAGGTGGTTATCAGATCTCCTAAGCAGGAATTTCACCAGTTTCCTCCCTCTCCCAAAAGCTACAACAAAAAAGGAGAAAACAGCATGAATGTACACATAGAGCATTCTTTCTACATCCCCCCCCCCAATAAATCACTAAAAGTCAATGGAAACTAGACCTAGATAACGCTCAGAAGTTTAAGGGGGTACAAACACACATCAGGGTTTTGTAAACTGAGTTCCTTATCAGCAAGTCCAGCCACTGACTGGAAAGCTCAGTAAAAGGTAACAAGGATTTCTGAAATTCCTTCCCTTGCTCAGGGGACTTAGTACCATGTTTATCTGCAGAGGGTGATGCAATTCTCACGTTCTGTTTTGGAGGATTTTTTGTTAGTGTTTTGTACCTTTTCAGTTCTCATCATTTTAGCCTTCACTGATTTCTATCATGGGTTTTTGTCCAACACAATATGTCTTGCCACTGGACTTGGATGACTCGCGAGGAAAGAGTGAGGCTGATAACTTTGTGCAGCTCTGCCTCACTTAAATCCAATTCACTTCCAAGTCAAGAAATCACCCTCCTGAGGTCATTGGTCCTCTTCCAGAACAAAGAATGAATAACAACAATCTGAAAGTACAGTAGTAAAGAAACTAAACTTATTGAGGAAAAAGACTTCATTTTATCCCCAGGGTCCAGCATGGTGGGATGAATAGAGTAGGTACTTAATGAATGCTTGTTTAATTGATTGGAGATGCTTACTGGTTCCCCAATAGGAAAAGTATTAACTTCTCTAGAAATGAAGATGGAATCCTATTAAAACTGGATAATTTCAGACACAAAAGTCCACTCTCATATACTTCTTGGCAAACAACTACAGGCTGGCTCCGGCCCAGAACCTAAGCAGAATACAGCCTTAAAATGGCTGTCTGGGGATATGCTGGAGAGTTTTATCTCAGCCTGTTTCCTGAGATTGTTATGTAAAATGACTTTGCTTCTACCTCAGTGCAAATAAGATAAATGACCTAGAACAGAAGCATGCTACGTTCCTAACAGTCTCTAGGGTCTAAGTGCCTGCCATAATCAGATTTATCATTGCCTTACTTTACCTAAAGACAGCTTATGGAATTAGTAAAAGCATATTTCTCAGAAATTACTCAAAGATTTAAATTTCACAAATAGAATCAACAGCCCAGTGAAGGAATTGTTTATAGGACAAAGTTGTATAATCTGCCTCAATAAAGCAATTTTGGTGATTTCTTAGATGTATTAACATACAGGATATAGAGAGTACCGTTATCCTTTCCACTTCTAGGAGGTTAGGCACCCCCAGGGTCTGGAAAATTAGAGTAAAATATTTTGACCTTCCCTTAATACCAGAAAAGAAGTCTGAATTTTATTTTCTCTTATGGAGGTGTTTACAGTGTTAAAAGATAAAATATGTTGACATTATACAATATTATACATATTTTATGCATTTCTTAGTTTCTAACCTTTTTCTATGTCATCTGCTGGCTTCCACAAAACTCCCCAAAAATTCCCATTTAATTTCTTACGTCAACTTGTGATTTATCGAAACTGTAATGGGGAAGGTCATGATGTGGAAGGAATAACTGTATACTGAATCAAAATTTTCAATTATAATAACTCAAGACAAGAACCTAGCCAATGAGATGGCATCCTGACATGTCAGAGAAATTAAAGGAGCATCTTTTAACATAAACAATACCCACAGTACCTAGATAGAGAGTTCCTGCCAACAGAATAAGCAGAATACAGGAAATGTACACTCCACATCTGCAAATCAGTATAGATAGAGTAACCCCTGCTCAGACCCACTGATGATCTGCTCACAGTTTCAAGAATGTGAAATGTAGATTCTGCAGGCAGGGCCATGTTGAAAATGCAGAAGAAAAATCAAGACCTGTCATAAAAGCTCACATCACCAAACATCAGGTGCTTTTCATTATTCACATGATGTCCTATTCAGGGGCTCAAGAGAGGATGAAGGGGCAGTAAGGCTTAAGGATGCCCTGCATCATTTTTATACAGAAGCTTTTGGATAGACAGAGTCAGAGGTCTTAAAAGAGATAGAGACTTTGGATGTCATATTGGAATTTGCAGAGTCCTATTTTTGGTAATAACACCATTACTACAAGTATTAATACAATTTTAGTTAAGTCCAAGACACAATGCTTATAGGCCAAGACCAAAGCCAGAGCTACTTTCCTTGTGCCATGAACCCACCACTACATACCCAATTAAAGTCATACCATGTCCATTGGTTTCACTCATACTCTACAGTCTGATTTGGCTCACTACCTCCTCAAACCTCTTACCCTACCCCTAGGCCTCTCTCTTTTTCTTTTTTTTCTTTTTTCTTTTTTCTTTTTAGAAGGCAGTTGGGGTTAAGTGACTTGCCCAAGGTCACACGGCTGGTTTTCATGTTAAGTGTCTAAGATCGGAATTTGAACTCAGGTCCTCTTGACTGCAGGGCCAATGCTCAAATCACTGCGCCACCTAGCCGCCCCTCTCTTTTTCCATATGAAGACTACAGGGTACTTAGAAAATACAGAGATAGATATAGATATAGACGTGTGTATGCGTATATGTGTGTATACACATATATATCTACATGTATGTATACGTATGTGTGTGTAAAATTAGATCAGATCATTTGTTGTTCACCAATCACTGTATGGGGAAGGGACTTGGATCCTTAATGCCTCATAGTGTCAGTTGCTCTGGCTTCTGGAATCATATATAACCATGCTATGCCAACTTCTAAGAACTTGCTTTTTTTTCCCTCTCCCCCTTTCTCTCTCCCATATATAAATTTACCACACTCCCCAAGCCAATATTCATACATAAGTTGGGACTCCAAGCTCCCACATGGTACTTTCTGTTTCCTGCTCCTATACTGGCCCTTCTTCTCTATCATTCACATCATTGTCCTCTGCCCCACAATCCTCCTGAACCTCTCATGAATGGAGTCACCAACTCAGATATCTAGGGGTATCTATAGCTTCACTAATACCACGAGTATATCTTTATGCTTCCTAAACAGCCTGGAGGATAATTGGAAGTTCTGAACAACTGTGTGCATTTGCTATCTCCCATGCCTTACTTACCTCTTATGGACATGCCCAAATACTGAACTTATCATATAATCAGAGAACAGGAAGGGACTTTATGTACAACCAATACCTGACAGATGAAAGGCTGCTATGACATCCCTGTCAAAAGGTCATCTAATCTCCATTTGAAAATCTTCAGAGATAGAAAGGGCATTCATGATCTCATTTTCTGCTTTTGTACAACACTGTCTTGTATTAAACTGAAATCTGTGTCTAATTTCTTTCCCTTGTTCCTAGCTCTTCCCTCTTAAACTAAGTAAAACAAGTCAAGACTCTCTTTCCTATGACAACCTTCATATATTTGAAGGTCATTATTCCAGTAAGTCTTCTCTTCTCCAACCTAAAACACCACTAGTGCCTTCAACACATCTTCACATGGCATTTCTAGCCCTCTCAGTATTAGATATCCTCCTCTGAAAACACTCCTCCTTACCAATATTCTTCCCAAGCTGTGGTGCTCAGAAAAGAAGATAACAACACTCCAGGGCAAAGTACATGAGGACTATCACTTCCCTTATTCTAGAGCTATGATTTCATCTATCAATTATGGATTAGTATTTGATCAACAATTTACAGTCTTAGAGAACTGCCTGGGGCACTAACAAGTTAAATTACTTGACCGGGGTCACATAGTCAGGATATATCAAAAGTGAGACTTGAACCCAGGTCTTCTTGACTCTGTAGGCACTATACTATGCTGTCTCTTGATACTATGGATTTATTAATGCAGCTTGCTTTTTTATCCCATTGTTGACTCTTGTTGACCTTGTAGTCCACTAAGACCCCCAGATTCTTTTCACATGAACTACTCTCTAGCTTTATCTTCCCAATCCCATATTTGTGTAGCTTTTTTAATCACCATAATAATAATAACAGCTTGCATTTATAGGACTCCTTAAGGATGGCCAATCATTTTATCTACGTTACCTCACTTGATCCTTACAACAATCCTGTGAGGTAAGTTCTATTAGCATTATCCCCATCATACAGATGAGGAAAATAAAGCTGAGAGAGGTTAAGTTTCTGGCATAGAGTCACACAGCTAGTATCTGAGGCATGACTTGAACACAGGTTTTCCTGATTCCAAGTCCAGCACTCTATGCATTGTGCTACCTAGCTGTCTCACGTATAGGACTTTTATATTTGTCCCAATTAAATTTCATACTGTTAGATCCTTGTCATTGTTCAAACCTGTTAAGATCTTTTTTATCCTGTCATTCACTGTATTTGCTGTCTTTTCCTGCACTATATCTCCTGCATATAGTTTTATCCAAGTCATGTATTCAAAAAAAAAATTTATCAGACAGGACCAAGGACAGAGCCATGGGGTACTTCGCTGAAGTACCTACTTAATTTCTCGCATTATTTTTCTCCTACAAAAGGTAACCACTGCTGAGCCACTTCATTGCAACCTAGAAAAAAGGTTTTCTGTGATGTTGAGCCAGAAAGCACGAGGACACTTCTTGGAATGTCAAGCAGTTATTGACTTCTAAGTCTGTGCTGGCGCATGATGATGAGTACAAACATTGCTACCTACAAATAATGCTTCACTATTTGGTGCAGAAACCAGAGAGTGAGCCCACAAAATGTCAGGGGGTCCTGAGGGCCCAAATGCTTATGACTCAACAACAAGGTTATCTATGAAATGGAAGAATACATAAATTGACAAAGCCTTTGCTCTGATCAAGGAAGTCAAGGAATCCCACCAAAAGCTATACATCTGTGCCCTGATCATAAGCCTCCTGAGGAATTCTTTGCTAAGATGCAGCATTAATTATGTTGCCATGTGAACAGGACTGGAGTCTTTTTTTTTTCAGAGTTTGTCTATGGGTCCAGAATATTGAAAGCAAATCACCTTGGTTGTCTATACCACATAACCAAGATGTGATATGCTACCTCCTACCAGGCCACCTCTTTGGCCCACTTCTTCAAGATGAGTCAATCATACTACTTGCTATGCAAGGAAGTACTTTGAGAGTCAGGGTGGTACAGTCTTGAATACAGAGTCTTAGATACAGAATCAGCAGAGACCCTAGTTTGACATTTGCCCCCAGTACTTATGAGTAACATGACCATGGACAAGTAATGTACCTGATTTTCCAAACCCCAGTTTCTTCAACTATAAGATGAAGATAATGCTTGTAGGTGGGTATTCCACTATATTATTTAACAACAGGTATTATCTCCATCTTACAGTTGAACTATATTTAGGATCATTTAATTCAAGGACGAGCCAGGAAGACCAGAACTTAAATTCAGCCTCAGACACTTACTAGCTGTGTGACCCTGGGCAAGTCATCTAACCTGTTTGCCTCAGTTTCCTCATTTGTACAATAGGGATAATACAGCACCTACCTCCCTGAGTTATTGTGAGGATCAAATGAGATAGTATTTGTAAAGTACTATGCAAACCTTAAAGCAATATGCTATCATTATTATTACCTACTTTGAAGGATATGATGAAGATTAAATGGGACATATATGTAAAACACAAACATTGAAGGGTTATATAAATGTCAACTATTATTATTATTATTACTGTTCTGAAGCAATATGACATAGGGTAGAGAAAGCTGGGCTCAGAATGAGGAATACCTGAGTCTGACATATAAGACTGAATGATCCTGAATAAGTCACTTAACTTCTCAATGTTCAAGGCAATTCTTTAAGCCTAAATTGCAAAAACATACCAACCTGCATTTATAAAGGGAATTTGTTTACCTAGGGAGTTCCCTATGCCAATGAAATCATAGGTGCAGCCTTATTCCTACCTATATTTTTTTGTCCAGCTAAGTACAGACAGTCGACATTAGAAGACCCACTGTTCTAATATGATTTGCATATCTACACTATTTATAATAGGTTTTATTTTTCTTGGCCTCTCAAAGATGGAGATGAAGAAGTTGGAACTGAAAATAAAATAATTTTTACAAGTACAAAGAATATGGTCATTGGCCATTAAGTTATTTACACTTTAGCCACAGTACCCCTTGAAATGGTTAAAAATGCCCACTGGCCTTCCTTCCCATGTGGCCCCCTTCTACTTCCACAATAGCAGTGACAGCAAAGAAGAAAAATGAATAGAGGGGTCAAAGAATCACAGTTTCCTCACTGTCCATAAACCTTTCCTTAATTCTTAGTATTCTGGATGTCACCTGACTTGTCAATGTCCCCAAGCAACTTTCCATAACTATAAAAGGAAGAGTCTGTGCCAAGATGCATAGGTAGAGGGAGTTTCCTCACTGAAAGCTCCCTACAGAGATGAAGTCACACCTAGGTATCCAGTCTCCCCATCACCTCAAAAAACAAAAACAGCAACTACGTGGGCAAAATTCCCTCAAGTTATGAGTAGAGAACTACTAGAGAAACTGAATCACATAACTGCCATCACACAGGCTTTTAAGGTCTACAACGTGTTTTGCATACATTAGCCCATTTGATCATCACAGAAACCCTGATGGAGTTAGTAGCAGTATTATCTTCTCCATTATACAAAAGAGGAACTTAAGTAAATCATCCAAGGTTGTAATAGAGTGAAATTCAAGCAAAGGTCTTCCATGCCCATAGTGACATTTCTGCATACAGGAAACCAGAAGACGTCACAACATGACCAAGTTGAAGGATATTTCATAGCTTCTAATCAAAACAGTAAATAAAGGAGATGTTCAAGTTAAGCTCATTGTGTGCCCAAAATCAACAACAGGATACTTAGTCTTTTCATCTTGCAGCACCCACAATGACCATAAAAGCAAGCAAACCACTGCAAAGGAAAATACAGCTTATGTGCCAATCTGTTATTGATGAGAAGAGAAATTTCAGGAAGATTTGGACAAGCGTCTCCCAAGTAATACGTTCATCTTGATATTTAGTAACTCTAATGAAAAGGAAGGCAAAGAGGAGAAGACTGGAAAATGCTGGGAAAATATGGTTAAGGCCAATAATAGTAACAACTTGAATTTATATAGCACTTTAAGGTATGCAAAGTATCTTTACATATATGATTCCATTTGATCTTTTTAACAACTGGTGACGTAGGTATGATCATTATTACACAGCTAATGAGTGTCTGAGGAAGGATCTGAACTCAGGCCTTCCAGACTCCAAGTACAAAGTTCTAGCAACTCTGCCTAGGATCAAGAAATAAAGCAAAAGGCTATAAACCACTCAGAAGCTCAGTATTTGCATAACATGAAAACTTTCTTTAAGACAAGATGGCCTTAGATGTAGGGACCATTGAATATCATCTCACACACACACACACACACACACACACACACACACATACACACACACACACACACACACACACACACACACACACACACACACTAAAATGACTATATTGTAAAGGAAAAGAAACAATTGGTTGCCAAGGCGGGCATCATTGCAGAAGCAACTGTCTATGAACAGTCAGATCTCTTGATCTTCTTGCCAAGTAGAGGGATTCTTTCAAGGGCAATACTAAATTAGGGAACAAGGTCATTTGCACAACATTATAGAAAGAGATGATGGAATTATTGGCAGTATTGCTGGTCACAAAACAGCAAAAAGCAGTTTTGGAGAAAAGCAGCCTTCAGAGAGCATGGGTACGTGAAAATGAAAAGGAAACAGTGAATAACTGGGAAATGGAATAGAATTTCTGACATTTCTATGACAGTCCATTCTTATTAAAAGCATGAAGAGAACCATATTTAGACTCCACCCCCATAGTACACCCCACTGACCATGTAAAAAAGTGGCATTTCCATTTTTAAGGATTCTAATCAATTCCAAAGATGTGGCCTTGACTGAAAAGTTTAAAAAGCAATACAACAAATAATATAATTTTCTTGATTAAAGTGATAGCACGGGAACCCCTCAACTGTTCTCTTGGTGGGTTACCTGTAACACATTTTAACTCCCAAAGTTTGGCCTTTTCCCACCTCCATCCTCTAGCCTACTCTCTTATAATTTCCATATGAAGAAGTATAAACTCCAGAGTATAAATAATAAGCAGTTATATTATTAAAAGTTTGCAATTTCACATATAAATGCCATGTTCCCATTTAAAACCTTACTGTGTTCTGATTAAATGTGATTTTAAAGTTACTTTGCTGCTTAGAGGGGATCTATGACCTCATCATTGTGGGTACTCCCTCCAATGGTAGAGGCTGCAATCTCTCTATGCCTTCTCATCTTAAGAGATGTCTTGTCTATGTTCTTCCATTGATCCACCATGGACAGCTCACCCAGTACGTTGGGGACCTTCTTTTAAGCCTTTTAACATGACTTGTATACCAATGGCACACACAGGTTGGCCATCCCTTCCTTATACATTGCTCTCAACTACAATTTTCACTAATACTATTTCTCTGACTTTGGGCAAGTAACTTAACTTCTGGGGTCTCAGTTTACATTTCTCTAAAAAGCAAGACTTGTACCAGAGTGACCTCGGGGTCTCTTCCAGCTCTCAATCTATAATATTCTATGATCCTTTTCCAATAATATGACATATATTTTATGCTATTCCTTATATATGATTCAATGGTAACTTGCTACAGCCTACTTATTCCTACCATGCAAATTTTTATTGCCATTTGGGTGACCCATAATTTTGATTCAAGAAGCTGAAGAATTCCAATTTGTAGCCAAATGGTAGCCAAAGTACTTGTGATTTACCACATGTTATCCAGCCTACTCTCTTTTTCTTATTTAATTCTGGGTCCAATTCACTGACCATTTGTATTATCTCTCCAAGACATATGGGCTTCATGGGTTATCCACCCAATTGTATATCATAGTCTAGACAGCAGACTTTGATATCCACTTGGGATTTTCTGTGTAGACAGCTAGTCCAAATTCTTGAGGGATTACAGATCTCATTTAAGAGGCTCTGAAATGTGAAACAATCAACATAGTATCATCTGCAAATAGGAAAAGCTAGAAGACCTTATTATTTATAGCAGGAATTCTTAACTGAGAACCATGAAATTGGGTTTTTAAAAGATATTTTGATAACTTCACTTCACTATAATAGATTTCCTTGATGATCTTATGTATTTTGTTTCATGTTTTTAAAAACACTATTCTGAGAAGCATTCCATAGACTTCACCAGATTGTTAAATAGATCAATGACACAAAAGGTCTAGATTCACAGGGCACCCCTCTTTCATTTGGAATCTCAGCTAGACATCTCCTGAAAGTAGGAATCATTTTTGGCAAATACCCATCTCCCTGTTTTTTACCTGGCTTTGTATGGATAATCAGGTCAAAGTTATCTTTGTTGGTTCATCCTTCCATATAAACTTACATGATTTTAACACATGCCTAGAAGGTAATTTGTTGGAGGGCAATCTTTAGGGTGGTCTTTTGTTCTACCAAATAAAGTGGGATCTTCTATGCACCTCACCTTTTGGTCAATTGTATGACTTTAAAGAAACGTTTTGTTACATATTGCTGCGTAAGAATGCCTGCTGTGCCCTTTCTCAACCTTTTATCAAGGATGCCCCAGATATGTTTCTAGATTATCCTCATAAAGATTTTATAGAGATGGGAAAGTTGACATAGGGTTTGGTGGTTATTGATATCTATAGCAATTGCTTTATTTTTGCGATAGTAATGTCCATGATTTTTTTTTCCAAAAAAAACATTTGGCATCCTTCCTTCTTTTGGATTTTGAGAATTGGTTCCCCAATAACCTCCAGACTTGCTCACCTCCAGCATAACTATAACCTTCTCCACATGGGCTTGGTCTAGTACAGATGCTCTTACCACTTTTTTCTCCTGAACGCCACTTGTACTTTCTCATGAAATATATCAGGGACCATGATATTGGAATCCAAATATGGCAGTTCCATTGCCACTGATGGAGAAAATAGCCATATTACAAAAAGATTAGATTATTCTCTATTTTTCATCTGTTGCTGCCCTTCCAATTTCATCTTTTAATGCTCTTTAGATGATTTGGCTTAACTAGGTCTCTAGTCAAGCTTTCTGCAAACTTGTTTGACTTAACAATTCTTGACGTTTTCACATCTTCTGTAACATTTTAAGAACAAGCTTACATTATAAAGTGGAATTGTTCTTGACTGCTACATCTCTCTACTTTACAAAGAGATCAAATGTTTGCTGACCTTCATGTTTTCTAGGCAACTTTGTCATCCTCATTTGGGTGAGTGACATATCGAATTATTTTATATTATATTTATAATTTTATATTTACACTAAAAGTTATATTCCTGTAAACTTAGAATTAACCACTCCAAGACATTTAGCACAGATTAGTTTCTACAAATGGTGCTGATATTAAGACAATAACTAATGGGCATCATATTCAAAGTAGTGCAGTAATCCCATCAGTTATAGCTTCAACTGGCAAAAAGTAAAGACAAAGAGACTGTAAGATGGAGAAATATCTTCTGTTTTCAGAAAAGATAGTCAAAAGCTATTTGGCAAGTCTGTATGACTGTTATCTCTTCAATATGACCACAAAGACATTTTTTTCTTGAGCTACGTGACAAGAGATGTAATAATTAGCTGCCACTAGCTAGGTCTGAAAAATATTGTCAGTAACAAAGGATTTATTACACACCTATTATATGCTAGGAACCAGGGATACAAAGTAAAAAATGAAACCATTCCTGTCACCAAGGAGCTTACATTCTATCAAATGAGAAAATATGCACGTATAAGTATACACAAAATGAATACAAGGTAATTTTGGGGGGTAGGGGTTACTCATATCTAAGGAAGATGAGCAAAGGTCTTATATAGAAGGTTAAGCTGAAGGAAATAATGGCTACTAATATGTGAAAGTAAAGAAGTATGTTCCAGGTGGAAAATGAGGAAAAAAGCTGTGTGAGTTTTTTGACAACCGAGTTGGCCAAATGTCCGAAGGCCAAAAAAAGATTAAGATGGTCTAATACCATAGAAAAATTAGTGTGATTTGAGCCTAAGAACAGAACAAAGGCTGGATCCAACAATGGTTGAAAACAACTGGAAATGAGAAAGAAAGATAAATTCTATCTAAGGGTTTTTATTTCTTTAAACCTTGCTCATACTTCAAAGATCTGTTATTTTGTTCATGTGGGTATATCCTTTACTGACACAGATAATAAACTCTATCTGTTTTAATGAATGATCATTGTGAATTGCAATGGTTAAAAATTTTAAACCTATCTGCCATCAGAATGAGGTTGGCTAGGCCATGGAAAGGTGAATCTTTACTTGAAGGACCATAAGCCAGAACCCCAAAGTAAAGACTACAGAACCAGAAAGTTTCCCTAAGAAACAGGCAGGCAGCCTTAGTTTGCAATGGGAGGTCCAGCACAGGAAGAAAATAAGCAACTTTAGTCAGAGTGTCTCCTCCTCTGCTACTAGGAAATTCCTGTTCTATGGGCACATGAAGAATGAGATGATGATGATAATTAATAATCATAATAAAATCAGAGCCAGCTATAAATAGTACTGGGGGTTTAAAACCTTTAGAATTTTCGAAGATGCAAACACCTTCAAATTCACCCATATAAATCTAGAAAAGCGCCTGAGTCAAACAGAAATGAGACTTGCAAAAATGTCACCTTATACAATAGTATTTTATTCAGAAAGTATACATCCAAATTACATTCTGCACTATTATTTTCCAAATTTAAAAAGCATGAAATAAGGCTAGTCCTTCAATTGTAATAAGCATTATTTTAATTTTAAAAAGAGAAGGACTTCCATCTGTGCCACCCCCCACACACACACACTGTCTTCCTTCCCCCATTCACATCTGCTCCACATCTAAATGCCACTTAGGAGAAAAGTAGAACGGTGAAAAATCAACATATGTGTAAACTCCAAAGCCAGTGACCAAGCTACCAGAGAAGTCAAATTATGACAGGGGTCAGGAGCAGCAGCATCCTTCTGCAGCGAGCCCTTCCCCTCCAAAATGCCCTCACCAGCCCGACATGCCAGCATGTGGGACAGTAGAATCAAAGTGATTGTGAATGCCTCATTTTCTCCTTCACCCATTAAGTTGGATTAGACTAAAGTTTAAGACATTATTTCTATTATCAAAAAGAGGACCTCTGGTTTTCAGGGGGTCTATCGCACTTAGTAAAAAATTTGTGACTTCATCTGAAACACCATTATGTCTGTAAATTTTAAATAATTTAAATGACTGCTTAGACATAAATATTTCATATTAGAAATTGATTTTCAAATGAACTACACATGAAGAATGACCGATGCTAAGCAATGTTCATGTCCATCCCAGTTATGCCATGACAGAGATATTTTAATGCAATTTAAGAACAGAAATCTTCCCAGAGTAACATGTAATACTTTGCACTCGGCAGGATTAAAATTTCGATGTTCAACTCCCCTTGAGTCATACCAGAAACTTACCCAGTGGAGCTTTCAGAGCTAAAAGAATCTGAAACAAATTTTCTGTCTGTTATTTAGTTATTATGACTGCTCAATTTTTCAGGTTAATCAACTTATCTGTTGCTAAGGTTGATAATGGATACTAAAGGCTTTTTTGTGTGGTGGTGATGATAGCTGTTTTGTTCTGGAAAACAGTGAGCTTTGACATGAATAAGCAGGGGGAATGATTTTGGGCATGTCACTGCCAATGGGATAGCCATCCAGCTTAAGGCAGGAAGGGAAATCCCTATTTCTTCAAAGGAGGATATAACAGGACTATGGAACAGACCCCTCCACTCATCTCCCTAAAAATATACTCAGAGGTTTGGCTCCATTGTAATGAATTGCAGTCATGTAGGAAAAGAGAAAACAAAGAACAGGAACGTACAGTAAAGATCATTTCCAGGAGCTAATTCTAGACAGAGCAGAACAAACCCACTCCAAACAAAATAAGTGCTGAGATCCATAATAAGAATGTCCCAGGCCCAGACAGCAAAAGAGGACTGAGAAGCCCTACACCCTCATATCCTAAGGAAGCAAGGGTTAGATAGATATGTGAAACCTCCACACTCCAGTGTCCTTGGAATCACCACAGGGGCTGTTAATCTTTCTTTAGCTTCTCTGGAAGAAGGTCTGACCAGTCCAAAAATAACCAATGAAAATCGTGACCTTCTTCTAATCTGAGCCAATGGCAGGAAACTGACCAAATTCAAACACACAGAACCCAGCAATCTACCATCTCCACAAAGCAAGGCAAGGCTAAGCTGGTTCTCCTCCATGAAGAGTCACACAGGCAACTGAAAAAATAAAAACATTCTCCTCCAGAAAGACGGGCTAAGAAGGAAAAATTATAACTCATCAAGTCTCATTTAAAGCAATCGTGCTTGGCCTCAGCTGCAACATTCAGCGTGATGCAGGCAAATTAACAAAATATTCCTTTGGCATCTCGATCCTTTTTTCCATATGCAAAGTGGGGGTAAGGAATAATAAGTCAAAAGACAAAGCAACTTCAAAACAAAATCAGTTATTTGTAAACAACCCTCATAGGTCTTTTTTCTCCTCTTTTCCTCTTCTTCCCCATCAACTCCCACATCTCCATCACCCCCAGGAAAAAATTAATAAATAAATAACCCTGCCAGTTGCAATGGGAGAGCAAGCAAGTAAAGATAAATCAATTAGCTTGCTAATTTCTCCCCCTCTCATTTATATAGCTCGGCACTGTATTTGTAGTAATTGACTACAATTATGTTAATTACTAACTCCAGTATAATTACTATATTTATTGTCATCGAGCACACTATGTACCCAAAGCAAAGCTGGCATTTGTGGGGCATCAAGAAAAGCAAACTGTCGGAGAGGTGAATTCCCCCAAAAACTGGCAGGCTGGAGCTTCCGCCAATGAAAGGGCAAAGAGAGATTTCATGCAATGTTAGTTTGAAAGCACCAGTTCATTAAGGATATTAATTTTCTGATAACTACACATTTCAGTGTGACACGCTGCCGGAGCCGGTATCTGCAGGATTTAGCAATTATTAATGCGTGACAGTTTCAAATGCTAAGTGAATCAATTAAACAGCGGCATTCACAATTTGAGAAGAGATAACTGCTTCATAACTGCCTAAGACTACAATTTTCACATGACAAAAAAGAGCCATTGAGGCTCTTTCAAAACCTGACAGGTCAAGAAAGAAGTTCGGAACAAAAGCACCTTACAACCATCATCTTTCCTCTGTACTTGTCAGATCAACTTTGCTAGTGTCTCCCCAGAAATGGCATCCCGATGCCAGCTGCCACAAGGTGATTTTTCATGTCTTGTCAAAGAAATCTTTTATTCTATTTGCTCGGCATTAACATGCTACATTTATTGATCAAGGGTCTGTTCTGCAGCCGCAGCAGGGCACTGTGCTCTCATGCCTACGGGGCTTTGACGTCCTGGTGACATTCGAGCCCGAATAATGCACATACTAAATGGATTTAATGCAGAAATGTGTTTGGGTCTGACAGCTACATTAATAACAGCCCCTCACACTGATAAATATGCAATTGCTACTATTAAGAGTTACCCAATTATGGGGAAAATATTTCTCTACCTTATAAATAAATCCATCAAAAATAAAGTTTTAGCAATGGGACATTTTTTTTGCAGGAATGCTTCTCCAGCTGCTGAGGTAGAGACAGGGGGGATTGAATGCCTTCCTTCTGGCTGGCCCCCCTCCTCACCTGCCAATTGTCTTACTTTGTCTCAAGAACAGTATGCCTGTGATGTTTGGGTAGAGTATGGGGGGGGGTGGGCCATGTAATCTCCTTTGTTGTTTTTCTCTTTCTTAGGTTTCCTTCTATTTCACCAGAACTAGAGAGAGGAAAACAGAAGCATCAGCCAGAGAGATACAAGAAACTAGGTTCTGGGAAAATTCAAAATTCAGGTGGTAAAAAGAAGATTGTTTCTCTTTCTGAAAGAACTTTGAGTAGATTCCTTCCTCATTTTAGAAGGAACTCCCCACCCCCACCCCCCACTTAGCTGCTAGCAGCCTCCCTCTCAATACCATCTCACATTCATTTGGTAAATATAATGTATATATTTATATGTGTGCCTGTTGTCTTCTCCATCAAAAGGCAAGCTTTGTGAGAAGGAAGAGTGTTGTTTTTTGTTTTTGCATCCCCAGGGTTTAGCCCAGTGCCTGGCACATATAATAGGACCCTTGCTCACTAATTGATCAAATTATCACTCTAAAAATAAATAAAGGACCTCAGAGGCCACCTAGTTCAAACCCTTCCTTTTTTAGATGAGGAAACTGAGGCCCAGCAAGATTAAGTGACTTGTCCAAGGTCACACAGGTAGTAAGTAACTGAGATCTTCTGACTCAGAAGCCAATGCTTTTTTCTATTTTACCACAAAGTGAATTTGTGCTGAGAGAGGTGGAAGGGAGTGAAGAAGAGAGGGAGAGATAGAATGAGGGAAGAGAGGACAGGGAAGAAAGGAAAGAAAGCACTTAACAGGAGAAACCTTTTATCAAAAAGCTTAGCCAAAGGAAATTGATAATTATTTTATGCCTGTAATTAAATGTTCTGTATCTCCATTCCACCCCATAAAAAGCCAAATCATTTCCCATAATAAAGCTAATGAACAAGAGAAAGACAAAAACAAATCCCTGGTCTCTAGTTCTCTCCTCTATTAAGATAAATCAATTGATCAATCAAAATACAGTCCTAAAATATCCATGCTCTCGGATGCCAAAATGGATTGCACTGGGAAAGGTGAGCACTCTGCCACTTCTGAGAGAGACGTCACATGACTTACACAGAAAAACCAGCATGAGAAAGAAAAGAAGAGAAATGACATTATCTAGTCTCTCTAGAAACATCTCCTTCACCTTTGAAAGAGTCTAGAAATAGCCCAAAGTTCTTGGCTAGTTCCTGAAAGAGGAAAAGTCAGAATCAGGAATAAAGCAGGTTTTATTCTCAAAATATTGAATTCTTCCTTGGAACTATAGTAATCCACTCTGATCCTCTTTTACTGGATTTTTCATGCTGTCAGTGACCGAAAACAACAATTTCCCAATAAAATGACACCGGGCTCTAGAAAAATATCTCCCCCCCCACCTTTTTTTTTTTACTAGAGAAGTAGGCTTGAAAGTAGCTGCTTATCAACTAGAGGAGAGTAAAAATTTATATAGAAAAAGTAAGTTTCCATATGCCCAAAGGGCTATAAATAATTGCATACCCTTTGACCCAGTAATATCACTTCTGGGGTTGTATCCCAAAGAGATCATAGAAGTGGGAAAAGGACCCATATATACAAAAATATTTATTGCAGCTCTCTTTGTGGTGGCAAAAA
>CM053582.1:533990773-534075228 GCA_028627135.1 Pseudochirops cupreus
ATCAAATGGGGAATGGCTAAACAAGTTGTGGTATATGAATGTAATGGAATACTATTGTGCTATAAGAAATGGGGAGGAGATGGACTTCATATTTACCTGGAGAGGCTTATACAAACTGATACTAAGTGAGAAGAGCAGAACCAGGAAAAATTTGTACACGATCACAGACACATCGTATGTGTGACGACCAACCTTGATAAACTGGACTCTTCTCAGCAATGCATAGCTGTAAGACAACTCTACCAGTCTCAGGATGGAAACAGATACCTACATTCAGAGAAAGATCTAGAAAGAACAGAGTTTAAATGGAGACTGAAGCAATACATGCTATCGTTCTTTTTCCTGTTTGGTTTTCTTTCTTTTTTCCCAGTGATCACTCATAGGTTACAACCCTTCTATACAACCAGACTATTGTACAATGTGAAAGTATCTGCAGATCCTATACACGATTGCACGCCACCATGGGGGGGGGGAGGGGAGGGGAGGGAGAAAATTTGAAACTCAAGGGATTGTGGAACTGAATCTTGTTAACTAAAAGTAAATAAACAAGTCAATGAAGAAAAAAAGAAAAGAAAAGAGAAAGTAAGTTTCCTCTATAAACAAGTGGTTAAAGGATATGACAGTTTTCAAAAGAAGGATTATAAACTTTTAACAGCAATATGAAAAAATTGCTTCAAACCATTAATAAAATAAATGCAAATTAAGGCAATTCTGAGGATTTCACCTCACATCCAAATTAGTAATGATTTTTTAAAAAGACAGAAGTAATGGATGTTAGAGGGACGAGGGCAAGTCAGAGATGTTAATAAATTGTCAACATGAATTGATTCAACCATTCTGGGAAACAATTTGGAACTATGGGAAAAAAGTCACTACTCTGTGACCAAGTGATTCCATTATTGGCACCTCCCTCAAGAAGGCCAAAGAAAATAAAGAAAAGTCCTATATATAACAAAATATCCACAGTAGCACTTTTGTGGTAGCAAACAATAGGAAACAAAGTAGATGTCCATCACTTGGGGAACACCTGAACAAGTCACGGTTTACAGAGGTAGTAAAATATTACAGCATTGCAAGAACCAGTGAGTGTGAGGAACATAGGAAAATGGGGAAATGTGTATGAACTTATATAGAGCGAAGAAAACACAGTAATAATAAGTAAGAGCTGATATTTATGTAAGGTTTACAAATTGCTACATCATAGAACAAAGAGAAGATATGCAACCGTAACAACATAAACAAAACACAATACTAAAAGACAGCTGTGCTCATGTTAATCACCATTAACAAACTTGGTCCCAAACAACAAATGATGAAACACATTCCCCTCCTTTTGGTAAAGGTAACAAAAACAAGAATACTCCATGTACTATTAGAAGCCATCAATACGTCCATCAATTTTGCTTAAACTATTTCTCTTTTTCGTGCCAGAGGTTCAGTTAGGTGTGTGGGTGTGGTATACTGAGAAATGTCTATGGAATAAAAAAGTTAAAAGCAATAATAAAATATTTTTAAAGCAAAAATAAAAGAGCCAACTTTAAAGAAAAAAAATTATTTACAAAGCTCTCTTATCAGAGTGGGAAAGGACCTCAGAGGCCAGAAGCCATCTAGTTCAACCTGTACCTGTTTCCCTTTATAGCAGTGGTTCTCAACCTTCCTAATGCTGCGATCCTGCACGTGGCATATCCGCATGTGGGCAGACCCGCCTGGAGACGGATAGAGGAGCGGTGTTTCAGCTCCTAAGACCATTGGAAATATGTGTTTTCTGATGGTCTTAGGCAACCCCTGTGACCCCTGTGAAACGGTCGTTCGATTCCCAAAGGGGTCCTTTACAGTATCCCTAGCAAGTGGGATGGAAAATTTATCAATAATATTATACAGAAATCAAACATGAAAATGCCCCTAGAAGTACATATAGAAATATATGCATATATGTGTGTATGTATTTTATATATATGATCATAGGATTTAGACCCTTGAGAGACAGCCTAGTCCAGCCTCCTCATTTCATAGAGAAGGAAACTGAGACCAAGAAGGTTAAGGAGTTTTCCCAAGATTACGCAAGTAGTATCAGAACGAGGATTCAAACCAAGGAATTCTGTCTCCAAATCCAGTGTTCTATTCATTACACCCACACACACACACACACACAGATTTAGGTTAGAGTTTCTCCAAGTCCCCCTCTGTGGTTCATGAAGTAAAAAAGCTTGAAAAGGCTAAACTCTTCAGCAAACTCTATTGTTTCTTGTACAACATACTCCTTTCCATCACAGCCTTTCCCTCAGACACCTAGGAATTACACAGAATTATATTCCCTTGGACATGAGGCCTCAACCTAAGAAAGTAGTCTGATAGGAAGAAAAGAGCAGAGGCTCTGAAAGGAGAAAACCAAAGAAACCAATGTAATTTGAAGATAAGGAAGTAAGATATGAGGAAAGTAAGAAATGGACTACCCATAGAATAGCTGGATAGGGCTTCAATACTTCAGGAAGCTGTGGTTTTGTTGGTGGGTAGACACCCTCCACAACTCAGGAGATGGTATTCAAAAAGAGCTGTGGCCAAAAAAATTCATCACTTTGTGTAAGGGGTCTTGCATACTTGGTTAGGCTAGCCAGAAGGCACAGCAGTCCATCATCAGACCTCTTTCCTTGGTTCCTGCAGGGTCAATGGAGAAATTTTCCTTTTTCCTGAGAATTAACAATGGAAAACATTAGAAGGAAGACTGAAGAAAGGAAATAGGAATAAAAGGGTCTAAATGAGTCATTAAATATTCCTTGATACATCATCTATTTTAGAGACTAATGTCATATCCTATTAACACCTCAATATTCTGGAGTAGTTCATTAATTTCTTGGAATAAAATGAGATTTATTTGAGTTAATTTTTAAGACTCCTATTTTTCCTTCCCAGGATGATGCTCAGACATTGAAATGGGCCAAACCAATGTTTCCCACCATGATGTCTTCTCCAAACACCATGAAGAGACTCTGGCCACCTCATCATTCTAGACTTTCCCCTAGTAGGACTGAACATTTAAAAGGAAGAATAAACTTATTACTACTTTCCAAGGGCAGATATTGTAGTATAAAAATAAAACAAAACTGTGCCACCTTTTGCATACAAAGTATTACTACAAAATGCAACTATATTACTGAATCACTGTCAGAAGTACTTACATTCCATATTGTTCTTCCTAGACAGGTGAAGATATGAAAGGCAGGGATAAAAACCGAGACTGCCCCCCTATATAAAAGGTGACTAAGAGAACCACTAAAACTACTTGCCCATATACTTTTCCATCCAAATGAAATTTTTATAAGAATAATCTACATATCTGGCAGCAAGGGGGTACAGTAGATAGAGCACTGGGTCTGGAGTCAGGAAGACCTGAGTTCAAATTCAGCCTCAGAAATTTGCTTACTATATGACCCTGGGCAAGTCAGTTAACTTCCATTTGCTTCAGTTTCATCACATTAAAATGGGGATAACAGTAACAATGACCTCCCAGGACTGTTGTGAGGGTCAAATGAGATAATATTTACAACATACTTAGCATAGTGCCTAGCACATATTAGATGATACATGAATGTTAGCCATTAGCTGTTATTAGCTACATACGCAAGACTATCTTTGATATGATTGTCAAAAGGGAATGGGCAGGTTCTCACAAGCAATATTCCACAGCAGACCACATTTTTACCATCACACAGTTGAAAGATGAAGAGAATGCCAGTCCCTACTCTGCTCATAGTTTGTTCATTATAAGGAAGTTTTTTATTTGCTAAAACAAACCACCATTTTAAAGACTCTACCTAAGTATAGTAGCTCCCATGCAGAAGTCAAAAACAATACAGAATCCTTCAAAAAGATAACAATAGACATCACTTTGTTCAATCGTCCTCCAATCATAAAAGAAAGAGATGTATTCTGAATGAAGGTATTTGCCAGCATCACAGAGAAAACTCAGTCCAAAGTCCAGTTGATGAAGGGTTCACCATAGATAATGAGGTCCTCCAGGTATGCCCGTTTGTGGATGACACTATAATCAATACATCAACCTTGGAACATTGTAGTAAAGCCTCCTACATGACCTACATACAGTCAATCAAAAGACTTTCAACAGAAAAAAACACACTGATGAAAGTAGAGTATGACATCCAACTGGATAGGCAACTAATAGAGCTCATCTGTAAGAGTATGAATATACATATATACATACAGGGATAGATAGATGTAATAGGTAGATAGACAGATATAATAGGTAGGTAGGTAGGTAGGTAGATAGATAGATAGATAGATAGATAGATAGATAGATAGATAGATAGAAAGAAAGATCAATCTTAGATTAAGAGTTTTTTACCCTTTGTATCATGGAATCCTATGGCAATTTGGTGAAGCCTATGGACCCTTCTAAAAACATTTCTTGATAATAAAGGAAATGCTAACTTTCATTTAGATATTAAATAAAAAATAAAGTTGTAATTTTCTCGTCTAAATTCATGGACCCCTTGAAGATCCATGGATCCCAGGTGAAGAACTCAGGTCTTAGATTGATACTACAGATGAAAAATGAGGAGAGCCCAGAGCTGAAGAGAAGGAGAATGAAGTGGATTGCCTTTGGGAAATTGCAACATTCGTAAACATTCTCATGCTTCTCCCAATTACAAAGGCTCGGCTTCATACTGCCAGCATTCTTACAGTATTACTGTATGACTGTGAGTAATGGAAACACTAGAGTCACCAAAGAATTGAAATTAAGCATCACTCAAAGAGTAATAGAAAACTTTGTGATGGGTGGAAGCAGGCTGCAATACATTATAAACAAGGAATTAAAAGTATAAAAGATGCTATCGACAAACATCTGGTCAAAAAATAAGATGGTTTTGTCATGGGGCAAAGATGAGGATAACAATGAACAACTCACATAAGACAACAGCATTCTTGCCAAACTGGGAGAAAGAGAAGAACCCCCACAATAAATTGGGCATATCACCTATAGCCCACTTACAGGAGGGCATGGACAAGAGTCAGAGGAGGCAGCCACAGAGGGACTACTTTGTTGAAGGAAATATTCATATCCATGAGATCCCAGCTCTATTCGAGTACTGAAGGGTCAGATTGTGTTGACTCTCTCTCTCTCTCATACTCCTGATTAATCAGAGGAAAGGATATATTATGTGGGGTACAAAACGCACTGCCACCTAGAGTATGTGAACATGAAACTGAAGTTTTCTTTTCTCTCTGAAAAATTAAGTGACCCATACAGAAACCTACCTCATGATCTTGGGCTTAATGGTACCATGTTCTAATCAACTGAGTAAGACTCCAGCCTTTGAAGACTATTATATGGAGGAGGTGAATAGGATGCTTTATGGGAAAAGAAACAGTGAAATTAGACTGTTCTGCCCCCATATAGTACCTAACTGAAGACTGGAGGGCATAGTCAGATTAAGACATCTCCATAACAAGGATGTCCATAAATAATGGACAGGACACACCCAGAGCCTCACCCTCAACCTAGTCCAAGTCTGGAAGAACAGTGAGCAAGCTCCTGCCTGAGAGGCCTTCTCTTCATACAGTTTTCCACCCGGCGCATTTATCAGAGTGATGCTAAATAAGATGCAACTGCAAATAATTTAATTTTTTAAACGTAAGCTTCCTATTGCCATCGATCAATTAAACTCTCTCACTTTTATTGCCAGATTGACGCAGGCATATTTATCACTGTTTGCCATGGGAGCTCAGCTCTGCCTGCTGCATTCAACAAAGCCTAAAGAAGCAAGCCACAAAAACCAACCAGGGCTCTTGGAACCAGAGAGAGAATAAGGTTATTAGGAATAGCCTCTACCCTTCCCAATCTGGGGAGATGGGACCCCCCCCAAAGTCAAGCAGAGCCACTAACAAAGTTCCTTCATGGAGAGAAGTTCAAGAATGAGAAACATCAAGGAGAGCTTTTTCTCTCATTATAATTATAATCACAAAAGACTGTGTGGTATAGTGGAGAGATGATCAGCCTTGGAGTAAGGAAGACCTGTGGTCTAGTCTTGGAATTACAGACAAGTCCCCTAACCTCTCAAGGCTCCAAGCTGCTTTCAGACTATATGTTACAGACAATTATTGGTCCTTATCAGTTGGAGCAAATTTCTCCCCCAGGACTTCCATACATTGATATAATCACAGATGGGGGAAAGGGGGAAGAATAACTCACACATATGATATTTTATAAGTTACAAAGTACTTTCCTCAAAATAATTCAGGACATGGGTAAGGTATCATAGTTGTTTTACATATGAAGGAACTAGTACAAATAGTAGGTAGAATGGTTTGCCCCGAATGATTTTTGACTGTCAGAGCCAGGACTTGATGTGAACCGCTTAATTATTAGAAGAGCAGAAGTAAATAATAAACTTTGTAAATTATCTGGGACATCAACTCCATGGCAAGAGATGAGTAAAACCAACCACAGTCAAATCAGTGATGCATTCAAGTACAAGGGGCAAGATTTTCCTCTCAGTGGAGGATTCTTGCTGATAACAACTCATACCCTAAGGTCATGTTTGCCAAATTAAGTTGGCCATGGAATATTTAGGAGATTGGAATTGTTTAATATGGGAGAAAATCATAAATGTTAGAATACCTCCTTGATTAAAAGGGGAGATTGGGGAAAATTTTGACACAAAAATAAATAGAACCTATTTTCATATTGATAAATTCTTAAGTATAATAAATATTTTTGATACAGTTTCACATTTAATATTTTAGAGAAGAGAATATGAATAAACAATTTTGCTCATATAAAATTAAAAAGTTTTTGCACAAGCCAAACTAGTGTAGCTAAAATTTGAAGGGAAACAAGTAACAGAAAAACCTTCACATCAAGTTTCTCCGATAAAGCTTGCATACAGGGTATTTCAAAAGTCTTGGTGCAGTGCTAAGCTATTAAAGCTCAGAACTGCACTAAGACTTGTGGGATACACTGTATAAGATATATAAGAAATTGATTCCAAGTATAATACTAAGAGCCATTTCCCAATAGATAAATAGTCAAAGGATATGCAAAAGCAACTTTCAAAGGAAAAAATCCAACTATCAATAACTATATGAAAAAAAGCTCCAAACCCAAAACAATTAGAGAAATGCAAACTGCAGCACTTTTGACATTTCACCTCACAGCCATCAAAATGACAAAGATAACTGTGGAGGAAAACGGCAAATGGGGGGAGGGCGTGGGAAGGGAAGGTAGAGAAAAACAGTCACATCGATAAACTGTTGGTGGAGCTACGAATTAGCCCAACCACCATGGGAAACAATGTAGAACTATGCCCAAGAACTCACTACACCCTCTGTACCCTTTGACCCAGCAATAATACCACTGCCAGGCCTATCGCCCAAAGAGATCAAAGAATAAGAGAAAAGACTTATATGTGCTAAACTATTTGTGGCAGTTCTTCCCAGGCTGTCCAAAAAAAAAAAAAGGAAACTAAGAGGATGTTCTCTAATTGGGAAATGACTAAACAAATTAGTGTATGACTGTAATGGAAGATTATTGTGCTTTAAGGTATGATGAAATGAAGAGTTTCAGAGGAAACCAGGAAGGTCTCTTTGAACAAATACAGAAAGAAGTGTACAGAGCTGGGAGACCAATTTATAGGATGACAACTACATTTTAAAGCAAAACAACTTTGAAGGGCTTCTAAAACTCTGATCAATGCAATAAGGAACCACGGTGCCAGAGGACTAAAGAGGAAATGTGCCCTACCTGCCTTTTGCCAAAGAAGTGATAGACTCAAAATGCAGAATGGGATATAAGGGGGATTTTTTTGACAACAACAATTAGTTTTGATGAACTATGCATGTGTTATGACAGTTTATAATTGTTCAGTTGGGGAAAGGGGAAGTGAGAGGGACAAGTAATAAGTGAGTATAAATAAATAAAATACAAAAAAAAAAGTTAAGGAAACTGACTACCCTTGCTTTTTTTTTTAACTTTTATTCACCTCATGTAGAAATACGAGATTCTGTGGGAAATGGTCTGGGAAATGATGCCCCTAGAGAAATTCATATTTGTTACATGCAGGTGGGGAATAGTAGGATTAACAACAAGACTAAGCCCCAAGGGATGTTCCCAAATTCATAATCCTTCTCTTTCAGTAGACTTACTTCACTCCTGCCAATTTCCATCAAATCAGAACATCTGGGAAGTTAAACTCTGCTGCTGGCCAGTCAGAACTGCCAGCCCAAATATACAAACATGGGGGGAAAGCTGAGTTGGAGAAAGGAAGGCCATTAGGTGCGACTCAGTAATTTCTACTGAGGCCTCTCCTTCTATTTTCTTCCTTAGTTCCATACCTAAAGCTGAATCATGTTTATTTCCCAATGGACTAAATGAATTAAAGTCAAAGAAACAAGTGAATCCTGGAATTGTCGTCAGCTTCAGCTCTAAGAGGTGACCATTAAGTGACTGTACACTGATATTCTACAGGACTCCCAGCTGGAAATGACTTCTGGAGTTAATCCAGAAGAGAATCTTTCCCGTGGATTTGGCGTTCATGTTGATTACCTAGCCCTTTCCCCCTCCCTAGCCTTGTTAAGTCAAACAAAGGCAAAAGACAAGGTCTAATCCTGACTCCTCCTCTTCCTCACCGCCCTGCCTGTCTTTCACAAACAGAAGGCAAGGTCCCAGGATGTTACAAGGGCCACTCTGTTCCCAGTGAAAAACCTGATACCCCATGATCTATTACCAGCTGACACATTCACTTCCAGTTCTGTCTTTCTCATGCCCACATCCTGTGCTCTCCCCAGGCATTCGGAAGGCTTCCTGTAGCCCACCTCACATGAGCCTAAAAGCTCCAGAAGTCAGAGAACACAGGATACTTGAAGTTGTGAGGTCAAGGATCTGGCTGATGCCCTGAGCATATGAATATTTTTCTGACCATCCTCAAATCAGGAAGCATGTAATGAATTATGGTCACATATCATCAGTACAGGCCAGCCTAAGATACATATATATCACTCTACTCTCTTCCTGCACACCTGGGCTAGAATCCAATTTTACTTAAAGTTAATATTTCTTGATTGTTTCAACTCTGTACTATATGTTGCTTATATGTTTTTCTTAGTTCCCCCAACAATAATCCCACAACTCTACATATCACCTCTTCAAGGCCAGTGACTGTATAGCAAAGCTATAGCAAGCTACTCCAAGCTGAACCATATTGCACCATAATTATGGACACAGATAGAGGTACATCTTGTATTGGGGGACTTAAGAAAGAAGAATGGATCTTATTGCTGGTAATAAGACTGTCCGCCACCATGGGATTGTCTAGCAACTTCTATTTGGAGGGCCAAGGGGGCGGGGTGGGGATGGAGGAGATAGTGCATTTAATAAGTGCTTACTGTATGTCAGACACTATGCTTGGTACTGGAATAGAAATGTAAATATTTTATATAATTCTATGTAAATAAAAGCACACAAGGAGCTTCCTTTCAAACAGGGAACACACATAAAGGAATTAGGAGGCAGGAAAAGGTACCCACAAAGGGGAAAGATAGGAGATAAGAAGGAAGAGAAGACTAGAGAGTGAGTCCAGACATGAGTGCTGGGCAGTATAGCTTTGGTCCTTCCTGAAACAATGTTCTCGGGGAGGGAGTCACCAAACAGCAAAGCAGGACCTCAAGATGCAGTTTTCTCCAGGCTGCCAAATCAGATCTCAGTGAGCTCTGGAGTCTGAGAAGGCCCCATCTACACAGATAAGAATCCTAGACACACTCCCTTGTCTGTATGTGGCTTAACTTCCCAGTCAGTGGCTTTCTGTTAAAAGAATACGGGCATATGAAGAACAAAAGAACAAAGAAGAAATTTCTCCCTCAAATGGAAAGGTACATAGAGAAACAGGATAATATGCAAAGTGTCTTATATTCATTTATTTCATCTAATCTTCACAACAACTTTATGAAATAGATATTATAGGTATAATTATTTCCATTTTTATAGATGATGAATGAAACTGGGGCTCAGAGATAATAAATGGCCACCTCCCCCAAGGTCATACAGCTTGTGAATGTTAAGACTGGATTCAAAACAAAAGGAGACACTCCTTCCACTATACCTTAACACGTATTTCAGGGAGCTCTAGAGGGGTCTCTTTCTATGACTTGCCCTGAGGGGGGGCTGCAGTGGGAAGCTCCCAAACCATCTCAATCCTATAGGTAAAAGGAAAAATCTATACGCCAATTCATTCAGGATAATAACGTCTTAGACTCCAGTCAAAAAACTGGGAATGTCCAGTTGATGTCAGGTCACATATGAGACATCAATTTCAATGAAAGGCGATCTTTGGAAGAAGGACTCATAAGATGTGAGACACTCCCCCTGACTTTGGAGGTCCCAGACATGTAGACATCCATGGCTCAAGCAATAATTCCTGCAATGACTGGAACTCAGGCTACTGTAGGCTCCTCTGATTTGGGGAAGCCCAAGAGGTATCAAGACTGGTTTTGGCTATCAACGCTTCACTTAAGGGAAGATGGAAGGTATTCTTAAAGAACCCCAGGGCTTGCTTGAGATCTTTATCTAGAAGAGAACTGAAGAAATGCCCAAAAATCATCAAGACAGATTTCCTGCCTAGTACATCCCTTCCATAGGTATAAATTTACTCATTAAATGAAGTAAACACCAAGACCTCTTCCTCTTACTACCTGTGTGACTTCGGGCAAATCATATAACCTCCTTGGTTTTCAGTTTCCTTATCTGTATAATGAGAGGATTAGGTTAGGTGATCTGTGGTGTCCCTTGCAACACTATATCAGCTATCCCACAATCCTGATGATAGTATATTTATGGGAATATTTTTAAAGAGTTAACAACTTTCCTGGGTTGCTATCAATGGTATCTTTTTTGTTGTTCCAAAAAGGACCTAAGCTGTACCCACATGTCAATAGCCAAGGAGCATAATTACCATTCCTTTCACATATTTTCAAGATAATTTGGCTAGACTTCAGGGATCACAGATCTACATCAAGTTGGACCTGTTAAGAGCCTATAAGCGCCTAATAATTAAGGCCTGCAGATGTGAAGAAGAATTGGGATTAGGAATAAGGGAAAATGAAGAATTTCCTTTTCCCAATGTCCTGGAGTTAGATTTAGAGACCATCAACTCTAATCCTAGAGCACAGGAAAAAGATATCAATTTCCTACCTAGACTTCCCAGACAGATTATTTTGGGTAGGGTTCCATCACTTAGTACCAAATTCTACAGAAGGTTTCAAAGAAGATACCACTGCCAGTCACCCACAACCAAATACTCAGAGCAAGAAAATCAGGAATTAAGTAGGATCTTTATTGTTATACTACACACTTGCAGCAAGTTCATGCCAATGATGGAATGTGCCAAGAATAACAATGTGCTCTGTCCTTTGAAGCTCATTCTTTCAAGTGGCCTAAGAATTCTCCCCACATTTCTGCCTTCATACACAAGAAATGTCAGCCCCAGTGAATTGAGAGCAACATCTGCAAAGTGGAATCTGGGCCACCCAGCAAGTTTTAAGGCAGAGAACAAGAGGAAAGGAGATGACAGAGAGACAAACTAAAGACAAAGGACTTCTTGCAAGAACTTGGATACTGCATCCAATTAGATCAAACATACATCCCAGCACAAAGACCTCTAAGCTTTAAATGACAGATACTGAGGGCCATCCATCAGCGCTGGCCAACAGAATGGCCAATGATCATGTGTGGGCTAGGATTAGCAATGACTTGTAAAATTCACCAAGTCCTTCACATTTCATCCCTTGAGTTTCCCTGAATTTCTATGACAGAAATGGAATCAACCTGCCCCCACACAGGAGGGATCAACAGGCAAAATGAGTTATGAAAAACGTTGACAGAATTAGGGGCAGTAGCATTATTTGACTGACCAGAAGAGAGACATTCCAGAAGATCAAATGTTCAAGTTAGTTAGAAGAGAGGAGTCCATAAAAAGGAGATACTGTCAGCACCCTGGCCAGAGGCAGCCCTGAAGCTAAGAGTTGTGAACTACATGCTCATTAAGGTGTTTTTTGCCTGAACTATAAGACTGCTATTATGACAGAGGTGGCATTTAGTGGGACCATTAATAATGAAGAAGGGTAGACCTTAATGCTGGCAGCAAGTGACTGTCTGGTACTATGAAGACTTGTATTCATTGTTTATCTGTAGTAATTTGGGTTGCTTTTGGAGAATGACTCAAATCTGGGTAAGCCCCTGAAAATAAGGAAGATCATGGCTGAATTACTGGGAGCCCTCCCTAATATAAGTATGTCTTTGTTCCTCCTGGTGCAATCACCTTTGAGAATATGGCCAAGGAAGCCACAGAGACCAGCATTTTCTCTCCCCATTAGACATCTTGTACCATCTGGCTATATTTGGTAACCTCTTATTAGCTAGGCCTTCCAACGTTAGGCAGTTCTTCGATAGCAAGGCCATCCTGAGATAGCCTAGGATGGCAACTTTGATATAGACACATATCTGAGACACTGTACCATCAACCTTGGGGGCTTTTGAAGAGTCCTGGCTATAACACATGGAGAGAGAAAACCAGAACCTTCTCCCACATTTTTTTCTTTTAACTGCATGTTCCCACGCAAAAGCATGCAAATACCTTCTATTTAACTCTCCATCCTTTGAAATTACAGACTTGTTTCTGGTCTCTTAGTTGCTGCCTCATTTGTACAACACAGTCTTCCAGGAATCCCAATCCACTTATGGAAAAAGAGAAGGTTCTGGTGAGGGAAAGGAGGTAAGAGAGACCCTCTTCCCAAAGTCCTGAAATGAATTCCAAGCCCATCACTTTTGACCCTAGAATTTTCTCAACTTCCTGGAGACATCAAGTTGACAGAAAACCAGACAACTTTTTAACCTGTTAGGACACAGCCCTGCCCCTAGGAGACTAAGCCCTTATTGTTTAAAATGGCATTTGATCCTACTCTTCCTACGGCCAATTCAACTTCAAACCCCCAAAAACACATACACACACACACACACACACACACACACACACACACACACACACACACACACACACACACATTATAACACACCATGGAAGGAAGAAAGAAATCCAAATAATAGCTAGAATTCTAAACCTGGCAAAAGTTACACATACTGGCTGTGAAAAGAATTACCTCCCCCCCCCCATCCCCCTAAACTCCACCTGATGCCAACAATGTATGAATTCTGGTTAAACACCATCTGGGAGAAATCAATATCACAAATATTTAAGGTCACAATTTATAACAAGGCAAGGAAAGGAAACACGCGCACATAAAAGCACACACCTGTTTGTGACTTGGAAAATGTAATAGGGAGGGAGGGGTTGAAAAACACACACACGGCCCCCCAGAAGACCCTGCTGGCCTGACTCCGCTCTTTCTCCAGGCATGATCTTTTGGATCCACGTACATCTCAACAAGACAGGAAAATAACGGGGAAAATGACAATGCCCTCTCTTGCGGGAATTGGAGGAGGACAAATACTTGCTACCTCTTCCCCTTGAATAAAAAGCAATCAGAGGGATAATTTAAAACAGTCAAACCTTTGGGGCTTCAATTTCACATATTTTGGGATACCCTATTAAGGACGAAAGGAATCCATGTATGGGGCCTGCAATGCTTAACTTTGAGCTCTGTGCTGTTAGGCACTTGGAAGACGGGGCTCACCTGGCCATGATTTGTCACGTGAAGGTTACATACCTCAGCAAGTTGAAGCTCAGATCAAGCCTCTTTGCAACGTGGCCAAAGTCCCTGCCGAGGTGCTCTGGAATTTCTCTGCAGTCCTGACCAATGTAGGACACCTGGAAATTAAATAGAACAGAAACAACGTGGCCAACGGAAATCGCCCAGCTGTTCACAGCCCTGACTCATTGATCCATTGACTGCTTCCGCAACTTGAAACGAATACTGTGGCACACACAAAACCACCACATTTGCAACTCGCTCTCTTGATCACATCATTTTGGGGCCTTCAATGACTCAACAGAAAGAAGCACTTTCCTGATATAGTTAATATAATGGGGGCTAATCCATAGCACAAAGTAAATTAGTCTGAAATTGGCCGGATTCAGGGGTCCAAAAGAAACCCCAAAGTCTTGGCATGTTGATAATAAGAACCAGCAGTCATACCTCATAGTCGAGTCTTTTCTCCAGCCTCCCCGCCATGCACCCTATTTATTACATACATTGCCTCATAAAAGATATTGCATGTGCTGTTACCAAGGTAGGGCTGGCAGGGATCTGGAAAAAAATAGATTGAGCCCCCTAGCATTACCACCTTTCCCCATCTCTTACTTTCCAACCCTCCCTCCACCCCCACCCCTAAAGAAAAATAACACTAAATGGAGAGAAAGTGCCAGAAACAGCTGGTCTTGGAAAAAGCCCTGAACTTACATTTTGCCTCTAACATAGACTAGTTATGTGATCATGGCCCAAGTCAAGACATCACCTATGATGCCATTGGTCCTCCCTGAAAATGAAGGATGAACGATGGGCAAGTTACTTAACTTCCCAGTGTCCACTGGCACTAAGTTACATAGGACTGTAGATTTATAGCTGGAAAGGATCTCAGAGGTCACCGAGTCATTAACACCTTCATTATGCACATAAGGAAACTGAGGAACAGAGATTTTAAGTGACTTGCTTGGCATCACAAGCTAAGAAGTATCTGAGGCAGGATTTGAACTCAGGTCTTCCTGACTACCTGTGCAGTACCCAACACACTCCAGTTTCCAAACTAGATATTTCCTACACCGAGTGAAAATAAAGGCCCAGCCTGTGAAAGGGAGAGGGTGAGTCTGTGACCAGAGCAAATAAGCCTACCTCTTCCTCTAACAAGACTCCCTACAACCTTGTTCTACAAAGATCATTTGAAGCCCTTTTCATCCACATCCTCATCGTACAAGTTTGCCCTTAATTAACAATCTGTTGACAGATTTTGTGTTCTTGAAGCATATGTCATTTCCCCAGTCTTCCAATTACACCTCAGACATTTAAGAACTGTGAGATCTTGGGTAAGACAATCACCACTCTAAGCCTGTTTCCTCATCTATAAAATGGTCCTAACACTACCTATCTAATAGGGTTGTTAGAAGATCAAATGAAATAATGCAGGTGAAGCACTTTGCACATATCAAAACCAATATAAAAATTGGGTATATTAAGTGGGGAGAAACTTCCTAAGGGTAAGAACCCAGAGCCTACAGTATAATGGTCAGAGCACTGGACTTAAGAGTCAGAAAGGCATGGGTTCAAATCCTACCTCAGATACTTAATAGCAGTGTGTCCCTGGGCAAGTCATTTAAACTCTGTTTAACTTTCTTTATCTGTGAAAAAAGGGGATTGGATTCAATGGCCTCTGTGGTCTCTTCTAGTTTTAAATCTATAATGATGTGATCCTTTTACTTCTCCAGAGAGTAATAATGGAGTTTGGTATACAACGAGAAGGGCCTCATTCTATGTATCAGAAAGAAAAATAGAAAACTGTGAGGGGCCCCTAGTCAGGAAATACAACCTAACTAAACACATCTGGCTTCTCCTCCAGAGGAGGCGTTTCCTCACTTCAGCTGCCTGACTTCTGCTTCCTCAAGCTTTCTACTTACAGAGATTAGGCAACCGTGAGTTTAGGGGAGAGAGAGACCCAGAAGGGGCCAAACAAGGCACTGATGAGCTTGATTCATCTCTGTTGAGGCTCAAGGCAACCTTGAAGCTCACCCACCCCAAGCTCCTCATCTTACAGATGAGAAACAGAAATGAAATCACTTTACCAAGGTCACACAGTGAGCAAATGATTGGCCTAGAACTTGAACCCAGGGCTCCAGACTCCAGGTGCAGGGATCCCTCCACATCATCATCTTACTCAAGCAGTATCAGCCAACCTTGGGCCAAACTACAGGGTGAAGCAAAGTCTGGTTTCTCTTCAGCAGTTCAAGCATCTTCCTTCTGACGCCTTGTGCCCTCTTGCTCTCCTCCCCTTCACCAAAAACTTGCTTTCAGGACAAGATCTGATATAAATTTTTTTATCCTCAATTTGAATATATCATCGTTTCACCTCCAAGGTTATTAAACACTCCCAGTTTTGTTTCTAATAGCATAATCAAAGGTATCCCTCTGTCCTGGGAAATTTTAAGCATCAGGTAGGGGTGGTACTGGAGGGAGGGAAGACAGTGGCCCGAACAGTTCGGGAAACACATTGGATTTGAAGTCAAAGGGCAAAGTTCAAATCCTACTTTTCTCCTAAGATTTATATGACCTTGGATAATAAGTCTCTTAACCTCTTTAGGACAGTTTCCTCATTTGATGATCTGGGGCTTTAAGATTGAAGAGAAGGCAGAAATAGCAAAGATCTCCCATATCCTCAGAAGCATTTTTTGCTCCACAAGGCATCACTTTAGCATCTCAGCTCTTCTCTGCAGAAACCATCCCCATCTTTACAAGTAATCACCCTTTGGCCTCCTCTTGTTTTGCAGTGATTGCAAGCAAATAATACAGCAACCCATACCCTTTCATTCAGACTCCAGTAACTTGAGGTAAAAAAAGGAAAGGAAGATGAGGAGGAGGAAGGGCTGAAAAATAGCTGACTCCAGTGAAATCATTTTGGCTTAGAAATCCACTTTCTGGAAAATAAGGAACTCCAACTTCAATCTAGCAAGCTCTCCCCTCTTCTACATAAGATCCATTCTTCATAACAATCTCTGCCATCAGTTGTATTCACAGACAGATGGAAAGTCTCTTCATACCAGAAGGAAAGATGGCTTCAGTATGAGCATCAAAGTCCCGACCTGGGATACCCACTCAACCAGCAATTTCTTCTTTCTTTCAGAGGCTCCCATTAACCTGCCCAGCCCTCACCTTTCAAACTTGATGGGCAGCAAAGGAGCAAGTTTCACAGATAGGAAAATGGATGGAACGTTTCTAGTCATCCTCTTTGAAAACTGGAAAGGAGCCTAGAGGTCTTCAAGTCAATTCCCCTCATTTAAACAATGAGGAAACAGGCTCAGAAAGGTAAGTGACTTGCCCAAGGTCACACAGGTTAACTAGTGGCAAAACCAGAACCAGAATCTATATCTCCCAACCCCAGTGTTTGTCAAGATCTGGGAAATATTATCATCCTGAAAGGCAAAAGCAGGAAGGAAGGAAGCAGACCTGGGAGAAAGAAGAGCATATATGTGCTACCTTTTATTTGTACAAGAATCCTCACTGGGGAAAAGAACCAAAGGGCAACTCCACAGAAATGAAATCTCCATTAAAAGCTGCCATAATGGGACAGTTAAGTCATGCTCAAACACCCCCCAAGCAGTTTATAGGTATGTTTTATTAGCTAGTTCTTAGAATGCCCTAACAATTACATGATTTAGAGCACAAGGCGAGTTTAGGAAACAGGTCAGCCTGCTCATTTTATATATAATGACACTGGATGAAACTCACAAAGATGAAATGATTTCCCAAAGGTCACTCAGATAAACAACAGGTAAGCCAGGATTCAAGGTCCAGATCCCTGACTCTAAATCTAATGCTGTCTCACTATACTAAAATTGCAATTCATTCCCATTCTACAGAAGGGGAAGACTAAGGCTGAAGATGGCACAAAAATCTGATACACCAGATCTAATCTTCCTTCTTAACTCTGGCCCTATTGCTGCTGGGTGGTCTCCGGATTTTCTCTTATACTATGCTCCTTTTTTTCTCCTTCCATCAAAACAGAAAAAGTAAAATATTTACCCAACTTTGAGTGTCTATGAAATACAGATTAGAAACACAGAGGTTGGCATTTCCCAAAAAACTCATAAAGGATCTGCGGTTGCAAAAAGGAATAATCCTCTTAGGGTATATGGGATGGCAAACTCCCTCTCCAACTTCTCAACTGGCTTTGTGGATTGCAATGCCTTGCTTACTGGGGTTCAAGGAAATTACTGACTGTATAACCCAGCAGAGACCTATGAAGCCAGTGGATGGAATGGCTCAGCTACCCAGAAAGGTAAAAGGATGGATAATAGCAGAGGCTTTCAACCAAATATGAACAAGTTGATTCAGAGGGATCCAGAAAAGGATAGAGTAAGACAATCTGGTCAGGGAAGACTTGAAAACAGAGAACAATGGTTAAGGCAGCCAGGAAATATTCATGAAAGAAGAAGACTAAATCAAAGAGGACTCTGGGAAAAGGAAAATCCACTTGAGATGTCTGACAGCTTTCTGGTACAGTCCAGCCTAAACTCAAGCATCAAGCCTGAAAGAACTCCAACTGAATATTGCTTCCTTGGTGATTTGGAGAACTAAAAAAGAAAAAATAAATCAGTCTAAGAGGGGTAGGTTAGCAAGCAGAAACAAAGGTGAAACTAGGGACTGAAAGGGTCCCTTGAAACAAAAGTGGGCAATAAATCATGTAAGTATTAGGGGCAGCTAAGTGGCACAGTGGCTAGAGTGCCAGTTCTGGAGTCAGAATGATGCAGATCCAAATCCAGCCTGATACATTTAACTAGCCCTATGACCTTGGGCAAGTCACCTAACCCTGGTTTGTTTCAGTTCCCTCATCTGTTAAATGAACTAGAGAAGGAAATGGCAAACCACTCCAGTAGCTTTGCCAAGAAAACTCCAAATGGGGTCACGGGGAGTCAGACATGACTGAAATGACTCGACAACAATAAAATACTATTTATTATCTCCACTTTACAGTTCATCAGTCTCAGATCAAAGAATGATATGATCTGCTCACCATTACAAGGCAAAGTCAGAACTTTAACCAAGGGTTTCAGATGCTAACTCAGGTTGAAATGAAGCAAGCTGTGCCCTTATAATTTATCTCTGTAACCTTGCCATGAACCTGCTCCTTGAACACATAATGATGGGTGAATTCATTACAAAGAGATAATGTTACACATGAGCGCTCCACCAATTAATGTGGATGGCAAGGATGAGCGGTGAATTTGGAGGGAGGTATAGTCAAGAGGACCTGTGTTCAAATCCAACCCCAGATGCTTACAGGCAATATAATAATACTCATATTGCTTCCGTTTCCTCATCTGTAAAATGAAAAGGTTGGACTCCAGGATCTCTAAGGTTCTTTTCTGCTCTAAATCTACGATCCTATAATATCACAGTCAGATGGTAACAAAGTTATTGCAAAATACCAAGTTATGCCAGGTATGGCTATATTATCATTTGTAATAATAACAATAGCTCACATGTAAATAATACTTTACAATTTATAAAGTCCAGCAACCCTGCAGGATTAAGTAGAATATATTATTTCCCCCTTCCCACCCCACCCTTTATAGTTTAGAAAATCGTCTCAGAGAGATAAATGAGACATGGCAGGCCAACACTTGAATGCAGGCCTTCTAACTCCAAGTTTTCCACCCTTGTTTTCTTGAGTAGCAGCAAGAAGCTTTCTAAGGCACTGAGCTAGGGTTCCTTCAGTTTGAGGGTTGCTTGATCAATTTCATTATTCCTGGCAAAAGCATTTCTGGGAACAATGGGATGGCCAGGAAAGGGAATTCATTCATGAAGTTTGGCTTGTTCAAAATGTATGCCACTGGCTGAATGCAGGCTGGAAGAATGATGTCCCATAAAGACGGGGGTGATACAGAATGGCTGTAATTAGGAACAGTAACAGTGTGCTACAGACACTATCATATAGTAGCCCGTGATCAAAGGATATGAACAGGTAGCTTTGATTTTTTTTTGCCTGAAAACTATCTATAGTCATATGAAAAAATGCTCTAAATCACTATTGATCAGAGAAATGCAAATTAAAACAACTCTGAAGTACCACCTCACACCTATCAGAGTTACTAATATGACAAAAAAGGAAAATGTTGGATGTTGTGGGAAAACTGGGACACTAATCACTGTTGGTGGAATTGTGAAGTGATCCAATCATTCTAGAATGAAATTTGGAACTATGCCCAAAGAGCTATAAAACTGTGCATAACCTTTGATCCAGCAATACCACTGCTAGGTTTATGACTTACAAAAAAAAAATGGAAAAGGGCCTATTTGTACAAAAATATTCATAGCATCTCTTTCTGTGGTGTTTAAGAAATGGATATCAAAGTGATATCCATCAATTGAAGAATGGCTAAACAAGCTGCAGTATATGATTGTAATGGAATGTTATTGTGCTATAAGAAAAAATGAGCAGGATGATTTCAGAAAAACCTGGAAAGATTTACATGAACTGATGCAAAGTGAAGTGAACAGAACCAGAATGTTGTACACAGTTACAGCAACATTGTTCAATGAACAACTGTGAATGACTTAGCTATTCTCAGCAATACAATGATCCAAGACAATCCCAAAGGACTAATGATTAAGTATACTATCCACATCCAGAGAAAGAATTTATATTGATTGAATACAGACTGAAGCATGCAATTTTTCACTTTCTTTCATTTTTTTCTTTTATTCCAGTCTTCTCGTATAAAATTATTAATATGGAAATACGTTACATAATTGTACACGTATAACCTATATCTGATTGCATACTGTCTCAGGGAGAGGGTAAGGGAGAGACAGGATTTGAAACTCAAAACTTAAATAAAAATGTTAAAAAAAATTTTATAAGACCCAGCATTCCTGAAGCATGTGCTACTTTGGATGGGTAGAGATGAAGTGGGCACACCTAGAGGACATTTTCCTAAGTAAAGGGTTTCTAGCTCCTCCCCACTGAAGTCCCTCAACAGTCAAGTCACTAAATGACCAGTTCCAGGTCTCCTGTGCATTTCCTCAAACTTCCTTCCCACAAAAAAAAGGAACAAAAAATGACTAGCAAAACTACCCAAAGAAACACAATACAAGAGGAAGAGGGGCACAAGAAAGCCTTCAGTCCTATGCAGAATAACTTCCATTTTAAAGTTTAAAAAGCACTTTCACATACATATGTGTTGTCTTTTTGAATCTCTTGACAGTCCTGTGAGGGAGCCAAAGCAAGCTGTATTACCTTCATTTTTAGAGCAAAGAAACATTTACAGATGAGGGTCAAATAATTCATATGACTTGGTCAAGTTCACAGAGCTAATCATAGCATCACAGCTCTCCATTGGAAAGGGACTTCAGGTATTGTCCACTGGAAAATTAGGCCTCAGATGATTAAATAACTAGTCCGAGTTCGAATAGGTAGTAAACGGCAGTCAGAATTTGAACCCAGATCCTTTTACTCCCACACTACCACCCTGTCAATGGAAGGGACCTGAAATTAGGTCTTCTGACTACAAATGCAGTGGCCTTCCCACTCTGCCATGTTCTCCCCTTACGAGCATTCTTCATGATTACAAGTCACCCTCATGAAAAGAGGAGAAGCCATATGTAACAGAGATAAGATAGCTCAACCTTCCTGGCTAGAGAATGGAGAAATTCCAGTCCCCTAGTGCTGGATCTGGGGATCAAAAAAGTTCCAGCTCCCAGAAAAGGGGATATTCTGAAACTCAGCACATTGCTGCCTCAAGTATGAGTGACCCTGTTAGAAGTAGCAAGGAGTATTCTAACCAGCCTCTTGCCTCCACCCTAAACTCCTAGGCTAGCACATAACCACTCTTCTTTCTGGGTCTCTTCTCTCTGCTGTGATTCTCCAAACTGAAACCTAAGCCCTGAGCAGGACAGAGAAGAGTCATTTTGCTACTACTCAGTTGTCAATGGAGAGAGGGGGGTTATGTCAGAGAGACTAGGACCCTTAAAGGAATACAGCAAAAAGGTGAGGACAACTCCCAGCAGGTCCTCAATAAATATTGATTAACTGACTGATTACCTAACTGGGCTGTAAAACACTACCAGCATTTGTTTAGAAAAGAGAAAGATCCTTTCCAGCCCAGTCTTGTTAAACTGTCTGATCCGGCCTGGCCTTAGGCACTCTAGGAAAACCCAGCAGAGAATACCTAGTCAGTATGTGAAGGTAGAGATAGGAGAGCGAAGGGCTGAAACAGGACTAATGAGATCTGGTGATGCCAACAGCTGAGCAGCACCCAACACATACATACACCTTATGGCTAAGAAACGATCCCTCCAGCAATGACTAGGCACTTCCCTGAAGACTCCCCATGTGGGTGAATGCATGTGTGTGTCTCACCCACCCAGGGTATGAAAACAGTGCTAATTCACTCTCCATGGAAACCTGCTCAAGAAAGTAGGTGTCCTGGCAAATAAAACAATTATCTGCCGTTTCCCCATCCCACCACGCTCCTGCCAAGAGGAGGGAGGGGAGAATTATCTATTATTTCTGTGTGTGCGGATATTAGAGCAGAATGTCTCATTCCATACAGTAGTCACTCTTTGGCCTTTGGGCACGGGAAAGTCAGGCTCCGAAGAGGTCAGGAAAATGTGTGCAGCCGCCTTTATCATTCTATGCCCCCAAAGCCCGACAGGTCTCGCTCCAGCTAGCAAAAGCTATAGGCACCCACTCCCAACGCAACCCACACACAACGGTGTTCTGTGCTGGGTTTTGTTTAAGTCCTGGATTGCCTAAAGACAGGCCAGATCAGACAGTTTAGCATGACAAGGCTGGGAGGGAGCAGGGGGAGGGCATCTATGGTGGGCAAGGTGGTATACTGAAATTGAGGAGAGGGTCTGCTCCAGTCCCCTCACTCCTACCCCGTGGGTCTCTGTGTCCTAGGGCCCTCCTCCCCCTGGCCCTTTCCCCAAGGTGGGTAGGGGGTAAGGAGTAGCAGAGCGTCCTCCCTCCATTTCTCAGGCTAAAGACTTACTTGGGTTCCACTGACCACGAGCCCTGCCATAGTGGGCGCGGAGCCAGGGAAAAATCTGGGCTGGGCTGGATGGGAACGGGAAAAGGCCGGGGCGGGCGCAGGGCGTACTGGGCAGGAGCGTGAAGGGCAGAGCGGGCCAGGGCTCGGTGAAGCTTGGCTCAGCTCGCGGGCCACTGGCCCCTTTCCTTCCGCACGGCGCGGTCAGCTGATAGGGGCGGAAGGCGGAGGCTCCAGCTCTCTGCGCTCCGAGGCGGGACCGAGGCTCGGAGCAGACCACAGCTGGGCAGCGGAGGCGCTAGCGCCGCAGGCCAGCCCTCCAAGCCGGCGAGAGTAGCCCACGCCACGCCCTCCGTCAGGTGAGACCGGGAATAGGGCGGCAGGCGGATGGACCCGGCAGCCTAAAGTCGCTGCATGGCGCCCAGGGAGAGGTGGCTGGAGGAACCCCTGGGGAGTCAGTGCAGTAAGCCGGGATTAAGCGCCTGCTGTGTGCCTGGCCCTTTGCTTGTCGCTGGAGTTCAAATGCATTAATTACAAGTATTGCTTGAGCACCTTCTCTGTGCCTGAGACTATATTATGTTCTGGGATATAAGACAAAAAAAAAAAAAAGAAAGAATTCCTGCCCTGAGGAAGCTTACATTCTAAGGTAGTGGGGAGTAAGCCTCTAACAGTACATTGGTACCTATATACAAAGTAGTATTAAGTAATTTCAAGAGGGCAGCAGGTGAGAGCTGTACAGTGGCAGAGCCTAATCCAGACTTCTGGCTCCCAGGCCAGTATTCTTTTTCCATACATACATACACACACACCTGAGAGAACATGAGTCTGGAGAGACCAGAGTTCAAATTCTGCCTCTGATTCTTAACTAGTTGTGAGGCATTGTACCAGTCTCCTAACCTCTATGAGCCAGTGTCCTTGCCTATAAAATGTCAATAATAGTACTTTTATTAGCCTCAATAATTATTACTGACCCTGAAGCCAGTGGCCTCACAGCATTACTATAAGGATCAAATGAGATAATATGAGATGTGACTTAAACTATATACAAGTCAGTTATTGTTATTATCTGCCTAGAAAAAAAAAACCTCAAAATTCAAGTCACAATGAGGTAGAAATATTGTCTCATAATACCACTTCTGGGGCTGTATCCCAAAGAGATGATAGAAGTGGGAGGAAGATCCATAAGCACAAAAATATTTATGGCAGCTCTCTTTGTGGTGGCAAAAAACTGGACATTAAGGGGATGCCCATCAGTTGGGGAATGGCTGAACAAGTTGCGGTTTATGAATGTAATGGAATACTATTGTGCTGTAAGAAATGGGGAGGAGATGGGCTTCATATTCACCTGGAGAGGCTTATACGGGCTGATGCCAAGTGAGAAGAGCAGAACCAGGAAAAATTTGTACACACTCACAGACACATCGTATGTACAACGACCAACTTTGATAGACTGGACTCTTCTCAGCAACGCACAGCTGTAAGACAACTCTACAAGTCTCAGGATGGAAGGAGATATCTACATTCAGAGGAAGATCTAGAAAGAACAGAGTTTAAATGGAGACCGAAGCAACCTACATGTTCTCGCTCTTTTCCATGTTTGGTTTTGTTTCCTTTTTCCCATTGTTCACTCCATCGGTTACAGCCCTTCTATACAACCAGACTAACGTCCAATGCGAAAGTAATTGCAGATCCTATAACTGATTGCATGCCGCCATGGGGGGGAGAGAAAGGGGAGAAAATTTGAAATTCAAGACACTGAATCCTATAAACTAAAAGTAAATAAACAAATCAATTTTTAAAAAAAAGAAAACAAAAAGAAAAAAAAGAAGCTTCACAACAACATACTCCTGTGTCTGTTTTCCCTCAGTCCCACCAACATTTGTCATTTTTCTTCACTATAAACTGGGGGTGAGACTGCACCTCAGAATTCCTTTAGTTTGCATTTCTAGTTTAATTTTGGAGCATTTTACACATAGCTATTGATAGTTCGGGTTTCCTAGGTGTCTGTGAAGACTACTCTAACTGAAGATTTGTTCTGAAGGAAGTAGAGACTATTCTCAAGTAAAGAGCCAGAGTAAGATAATGCCAAGAGAAGGCATGACTTTTTGTCCTTTATGCCCCTCCCTGACATCAACCCCTCCAGTTCTGTCATGACACTGACTTGGTATGACGATCCTGAGGCCAGGCAGCATTGTGATAAAGGTTCTGAGGTTCCTGGCATCCAACCAACTGGCCTCAGCCACTGAAGGAGGAGCAGGGAGAGCTAGGGCCTGTCCTATGTTACACAACCCTGTGGTATACCAGTCCCTAACAACATCAGCAGGGTCATAGTCCCTGTTTCTACCCCCACAAGAACCAGCCTTTGGGGGGAAAGGAGATCAGGTTGATAAGTGGCTTGGCAGGGAGGAATCCCAGACCCTTGCCTACCAGATCCCTGTGGATATTAGAGTTTGTACTGAAGGAAATGGTTGTCTTCTCTCTCCCCTTCATGGCCTCTCAGACACTCTCCATTCACTTTCATTCAAGGGACAAAAATCAAGAAGACAAATTTTGACTTAATTTGCCAGAGGAAAAGAATAGTGATTACATCTGTAATCCCAACTACCTGAGAGGCTCAGACCAGCAGATCTCTTGAGTTTGGGAATTCTGAGCAGTGGTGAGCTTTGACTATAGGTGTCCTCACTGAGTTAGACATCAATACGGTGAGTGCCCCCCCCCAGGGGGAGGGGCACCAGGTTGTCTAAGAAAGGGCAAACCAGTCAATTCAACTCCCTTCCTTCTCTTAAAAGTCTGTGCTCAACTTTAATACTTGGTTGACCTCAGACCAGACCTCAGTCCCCTTACGTTTAAAGTGAAGATTGTAGAGGCATGAGGAAACTGAGGTCCAGGGAGATTAAGGGTGTAGCTCTTACACTTCCTACTTCACAAGTCTGTGGTGAGGAAAAGACTTTGGAAAACTTCTAGGTCTCATAGAAATGACATAACTATTGGGGCTGATAAACCCCAGACATACTCCAAGAATGGCACCCAAAAAGGATGTGAGCCAGGCAGCCAGGCCAAGCACCAGAGAATCCAGGGGCTTGGAATTCTGGAGCACCTTCATCCTAAACACAGTGCCTTGTACACAGTAGGTGCCTAATAAATCCTCATTGCATGGAATGGAATGAAATGGATGTGCCCCAAGTGTAGATTCCATCAGCATCCCAAATATGTGCTCTCCAAGAGCTTATATTGTTCCTTCCCCCACCCCTAGCATCTGCAAAAAAAATACTTCTGGATACTTCTGCATTTTTGTTATTACTTCAGTGCTTTCCCTTTTCACATTTTACCCCTCAGTCAAGTGGGTTTAGGTACAGTATTATAAAAGAGGGAAAACTAAGGTGGGCTTGATGTGCCAGTGGGCTCAGAACCTCACCTCCATACCACGGAACAGCTCACTCAACCAGTGGCTTCTCATTTCTAAATCAGCAGCATTCGTAGGAGGTTTCTGATTGTTCTCCGAGGCTGAGCAACATTTAGGGGCCTCAAGGTGGGGATGCAGATGATTATTAACAATGATAATGGGTGTGAGTTTCATTGGCATTATTGCTGCCCCAAAGATACTGGTCTTTGGGCTGCTGCTGCTGTTATCATGAGCATTTTTCATCTCTGGCTTCTGAACTCTCCCTGCCCTTCCACCTGAAGGGGCAGACTGAAGGAGGAAGAGGTACAGGAACATGGGATTGTTGTTTTTTTCTAGTCACTTGGAGGGGGAAGAGGGAGGAAACATAAGCCAGGAGATTCAGCTGAGCAAAAAAACACAGCCTTTTAGAGATAAGGGAGATCAAAGGAAAACTTCCCCCGGCCTGTTTCCCCCACCCCTCTTTCTATTCCTACTCCTCCTTCCTTTCTCTGCCTGCCTCTCATCCCTTTCTTTCCATTGTCTGAGCAGGGGATGCTCCTGAAGCTTTACTTTGCTTTCTCTCCCAGAAAAGGAGGAAGTGGGATCAGTTGAACCGAAGTCTTGATCTTTGCCCCCTGCATGTCCCCTTTCATCCAGGGCTCTCCCAGAGCTGCTTTCACAGGCGGGAGGGAGCTTAGGAACAGGGGAAGGAGCTAACCCAACAACAAGCCCAGACTTCCTGAGAAGTGTAAATAGAGCTCCAAGAACCTCGGGGAGGGCGTGGGGGGAAGCTGAGGGAGGGCCTCCAGAGGGCCTTTCATCTGGAACCCGGGAGGGTCAGAGATGCAAGGAGCTTTAGAGGTCAGTCAGTCCAATCTCCTTTCTACAGATGAGGAAGGTCATAGACTGGAGAAAGTTGGACTCCATACCACATCTGATTGTCCAGACTTGTATTTTTTCCTGTGCCCTACCTACCACCCTCCCTCCAGGCAGGGCTGTGTCTACTACCCCCAGCACAGACATACAGTACTGGCCACTGGACCTCCATGCTCCATGCAGACATTGTATTAGTGCTCAACAATGGCACTGAAATGGGCATTGGCCCTGTCTAAGGTCCTTCCGGTGCCCTCCCGAGTTAAGCCTTTTCTGTTCTGGCTGTATCTCACTCATACCCTTCCCAGATAGAATCTGCATACGTATGTCAGCAAAGTTGGGGAGAGGACAACCCACACAGTCTGCTGGAGGACAGAGAAGCTCCCTTTCACTTTCTTTCTTGTCATCAGTTTCACTTTCTTCCTAGAGGTCATCTTTAGAAAGGAATTCAAATCCGACCTCTGAGTATGACCTTGGGCAAAGCCCTTACCCTTCAAGGGCCTTGGTTTCCTCATCTGTAAAATGGTAGCACAGGACTAGATGTCCTTTGAGGTCCTTACCAAAGCTGGGGCTATCCCAGGGGTGTGAGCTGGTCAAGGAGAGTTTGTCCTTTCCCCAGAGAAAAGAAACTACAGTGACCTGAGTCTCTAGGCACCCTGCCCAATGATTGTGGCCAAACTCAGTGCAAGCTTGACCATAGGAGGGTGACCTGCCCTAAAGAGGCAACTTTGGGGGGAAAGAGGGTGAAGTGGCCACTTCAGGGGGATAAATTAAAGAAAAAGAAAGAAGCATTTTCATTTTGTTACACAGTCCCCAGGCAGGGGCTCTGTCTACCCCCCCCCTCTGACCTCCCCCCTCCCCCTCACCCCCGTGCTCCAGCAGAGTTTTCCTTGACATCACCCTGGACATATATACCCCTAAATGGATCTAGTTCTTTCCCGGCCACATTCTTGGCAGTAGAGCTCCTGTTCAATATTTCCCCTTGGCAGGAAAGAGTACATTAATGAAGGATATTTCCCAATTGCCCAACTTCAAACTCTCCTCCCCCAAATCTTCCCAAATTAGCCTCCTCCCCACTCTGATGTTCCTTTATTTATCTTCCCTTCTGTACTTTTGTCCTCTGTTTGAACTCTCCTCATTTGTACGTGTTTGCGTGATGTTTTCAAGAGTGGGTTGTGGGAGACAGCCTCTGAGGTCCAATGCCAATTCTGAAATTCTGGGATTCTGTCACTGGCCCACTTGTGTTCCTGGACATGTGTCCTCTCTCCCCATTGGATAGGATCTTTGCTCTTTCAACCCTGTACTCTCTTCATGGACCCAAGATACTTAGGACTCTGTCCATATAAGCGTTATAATGAAGTGAGGAAGACTCAATAGAATGAGATCAATTTACCTTATGTCTACACCAAACTAATCACCATTGCCTAGACTCCTGTTCCAGCCCCATTCTTGAACCTGCTATCTACAAGACCACAAAAGAAATTGGTGATAAAACCTTGAACACCAGCTACTTACGAATGATTGAAGAAAATGGTGCATCAAAAATCACTTGGGTCAAAGCTGATTAATCCAACTGACCAAATATTTGTTGAGTTCTATGGGGTAAGTGCTAGGTGGCGCCATAGTGCACAGAGCACCAGGTCTGGAATGAGGAAGATTCGTCTTCCTGAGTTCAAATCTGAAATCAGATATTTACTTGCTGAGTGGCCCTGGCCAAGTCACTTTACCCTGTTTGCCTCAGTTTTCTCATCTGTAAAAGGAGCTGGAGAAGAAAATGGCAAACCACTCCAGTAGCTTGGCCAAGAAAACCCCAAATGCGGTCACAGAGAGTTGGACATGACTAAAAGAAAAAAAAGACTGTTGCGTAGGTAGACTTAGGCTGAGAGGTGATAACAAAGAAAAATATGGCCTTACCCTCAAGAAATTTGCCATCTAAAGGCTACAATTTTGACACTGGTGGATCTGTAAGCTCATCAATGTGGGTGTTGTCTCTACTATAGCAAATAGCTGCCTATCTAAGCCCTCATCCATTTGGGTACTGCCTCCACTGTTACAAAGAGCAGTCTTTCTATGCTTTCCCCTGCTATGTGATTCTTACTTGTGTCCTTCCTTAAATCCTCCAGAGAGGGTCTACCCAACATGTTAGAAGCCTTCCCCTAGCCTCGTAGACTTAGAGCCAGGAGAGGAATTGAACAGCATTCATTCCAACTCCCACATTTTAGATTTTACACATTTTACAAATGAGAAAACTAAGACCCAGACAAATTAAGCAAACTGCCCAAGATCCCATAAGTAATAAGAGGCAAGATTTGAACTTTGGTCCTCTGACTAGCCATTGCTCTAGAGGAAACTCAACCGTGGCTGCCTCCCTTTTTTTAAAAAAACATTTTGTAAGTATTAGAACAAAACTGGAGAAGCCCACCTCTCATTCTCTTGCTTTTGCTACATGATCAGCCCATCACCTCTTCTGGTCACATATTTCTTTGATGATGTGTTCATGCCATTTCACATTCCTTTCTCCCCTCCACCCCTAACATATCTGACAAGTTGTCATCTGGCCTTGGTTGAAGGGAATGAAGGGAAATTCACTATCACCAATGAAGAGACCCATTACCTCCCAGGGTGAGTCCTACTTTAGCTCAGTTCTAACTGTAAAGAAGTTTTTCTTTGATCAAAACTAAACTTACTTCTTAGATCCCTTATTCTCCTTTCTGAGGCCAAACAGAGTAAGTGTCATCCCTCTCCCAGATGACTGCCCTTCAGAGACTCGAAGACAATTATGAGACCCAAAGTGTTCTCTTCTCCAAATGAAACATTCTCAGTTCCTTCAGAGGATCTGTATTTGGCATGAGCTGGAGACCTTTCACAAGTCTAGTTGGTCTCCTTTGGATGCTCAGACATGGGTATATAAAAACCTACTGGACTTCTGTCTCATTCTGTAACAGCGATTTTAGAACTTAGGGAAGTTTACTCCAAAGAGTCAAATGAACAGTAATGCTTCAACCAACTTGTCTTTATTATGACACATATGAACTAACACAGGGGACTTCCCAAAACCTAAGAGGAGACATCCAGAAATGTGGGTGAACAGGGACAAGAGGAGGGGCAAAGGATACAAAAGAAAAGGCCCTGGCTTTGAGGTGCAAGAACATAGATTCAAATCTTGTCTCTGATGCTTAATATCTCAGGGTCTTTGGGCAGGTCACTTAGTCCCTTCACCCCCAGGATTATCTCCCCATTTGTAAAATGAGGTAGTTGCCCTAGTTGGCCTTTAAGGTCCCTTTCAACTCTATCTAGATCCGTGACTTTGATAGAATCTAACAGTTCTCAGTCTTGAAAAGGTTTTTGGGTCACAGTAGGATCTGGAAAGGAGTAAGAGGTTGGTGACAGTCCTGTGAGAGACTACCCTTGGACTTGGCACATTCCTTCACTCTTCTTAGCTAAGGAATGGGATGCCTATGTCTTTTCTCACCTCCATACCAAAAGCAACTCAACCAGGTGAAGGCTAATAGATTTTATAGAGAGGAGGTGGGTTTCTGCTAGGGTATATCTTTAATGTTTCCCCATCTCAGATGACTCAGAGATACCAAGGGAAGCCTTACCACCACAAGCATTGACATGGAAGTTTCTAGAAAAGAGAAGGAGAAAAGGAATCAATAAACATGGGGATGGATGGATGGATGGATAGATAAATGTATAAATAAGTAAATAGGAAAAACAGCCCATATCCCCAAGATGTTTACATTCAATGAGGGTAAACAAAATGTACTCATATATATAAATATACATATATATATATATATATATATATATGCAAAGTTTATACAAACTAAGGGGGGAGTGGAATTGCAGAGGGAATTAGGAAGAGCCTCATTTAGGAGGTAGTATTTGAGTTGAACTTTGAAGGAGGCTAGAGCATTCTAAGAGAGAGAAGTGAAAAGAGAGTGCGCATGTTCTAGATATTGATGGCCAAAGGCATGGAGGTGGGAGATTGGAAGACTTTGATAAGGAGTCTGATGGGAGTTGAGGTTATTGTCCTGGAGTGTTAGGTTGGAAAGCTAGGGCAGCACTACAGTTAAGCAACATGATAGAGTAAGAAGAGCACTGGATTTTGGAGTCAGACAAACCTGGGTTAGAATCTTGGCTCTGCCATTTACTGACTATGGGACATTGGGCACTTAACCTCTCAGGCCTTAGCTTATTCCTCTGTAAAATGAGGGGTTGGACCAGATAACTTCTATGGTTCCTTCTGGATGTAAACCTATGATTTCAAGTTGGGACCTAACGGAGAAGGGCCCTAAATGCTAGGCCCAAAATGCATTTGGACTCTACTCTTGTGGGAAGTGGGGTAACTTGGTTAGAGTGGAAAAATCAGTATTGATGGTGATGGTCAACATTACAGTTTGTATCTTCCTTAAGCAAAAAGGGTAGATCTCTCCAAGGCAGCTGTTCCTTCAGTTTCTTCCACTTCCAGGTGTCACCTTTCATCAACTATTTTTCGTTGTGGTTGGTCAGGGCTTGTGACTCCATGAGTGTTGGAAATTCTGCAGTGGGTAAGGGAGGGGAGGATGGTGCCCCTCAACAAGAGTAGTTCAGGTCATAGAGAAGCTAAATGACCTGTTCTGGGTCACAAACCATTAGCATAAGAGGCAGAGCTTGAACCCTGATCTTCTGAGTCTGAATCCAGCTCGCTAGCCATTACTCTATGTTGTCTCTAAAAAAGCTTGATAGTTCTAAAAAAAGAAGTATGATATGAATAGAAAGAAAAATCAAATAGAAATAATGCTATGAAAGAATCTTTCCCAAAGGGATGAGTAAATAAATAATGTCCAGATAACCACTCAACTCTAGGACTGGGAGAGAGGCAGAGGAAGATCTAATCTGAAAGAAATAAAGCTATGAGTATATACAAGAGGTATCCATAACTGAAAAATGCTTGTGCCAGTAATTGGTGGAGACACTCAGGACATGACTTGATGGGTTTTCCTATTTGAGTCTATTAAATTCAGTTTAAAAACATTTGTTAAATCTCTATAATGTGCCAGGCACTGTGCTAGCTGTAGGGGATACAAAGCCAAAAAGAAAAAAAGGAAGGAAAGAAAGGAAGGAAGGAAGGAAGGAAGGAAGGAAGGAAGGAAGGAAGGAAAGAAAGAAGGAAGGAAGGAAGGAAGGAAGGAAGGAAAGAAAGAAGGAAGGAAGGAAGGAAGGAAGACCCCTGACTTCTTACATTCTATTAAGGAGAAATGATACAAGTAGAAAATTAGAAGCAAAATGTATACAAAGTAATTTCTGTGTTTTTCTCTGGAGTCATAGGACACTAAATAGTCAAACCCTTCATAGTAGGAATTGTTGTTGTTTATTCTTGGCTGAGATTACTGGAGCAGTTTGCCATTTCCTTCTCCAGCTCATTTTACAGATGAAGAAACTGAGGCAAACAGGGTGAAGTGACTTGCCCAGGGTCACATGGCAAATAAAAACTTTACTCTCCCTTCTTTTTTCTCTTCTGCTAGCTGATGGTCATCTGTAGGAACCTTTGCATTTGCTTCTTTTGAAGTCTCCTAGAGGGCAGGAGCAGTCTCCCATAGTCCCCTTCAGACAGACCATAGAACGAACAATGTGTACAATTAGACTCTTAATAAAGGCTTTATGATGGTGGGGGGGAGGGGGGCAGGGGCGTATTGTTTTTGTTATTATTGTGATGGCCAGTATTGTTATTTCATTTAAGAAAGGCTCTTTGCCCAGAATCCTTCCTCCACCACATTCCAGTGGGGAGAAAGGAAGATCCTGTTTATTTCCTGTCTAAGGGATTGATTGTGGGGTTGTCCGGAGCTCTAAAAACAGGAACAAACTCTCTCACTCTCCTGGTCCCCAGCCAAAGAAGGATGGGGTCAGTTCAAAAAGAGATGGTCAGGATGGATTTTCCATTTCTGATCAATTTCTACTAAGCCTTGCTTCATTTCTTTCCATCCTAGAACCTTAGGTAGGTAAGCCAGCTGGTAAGCCAGCAGTTCTTGCTGATATCTGGGGTTATATGCAGATAAAGTCTTTGGTTCCAAGGCTTGTGAGGTTTTTTTTCCATCTTGAAAAGAATGGAGTTATTAGGAATCTATTCTGTATATCACTACATATTGTGAGTTTGGAGATTTCTTCTTGATGTATGATATGATTAGAGGGAGAGGAGGTAAGAATCTGTACCCCAAACAACTCTCTTATCATAGCCAAAAAAGCGTTGGACTTGAGGTAGGAGGAGCTGCTCCTCTGCTCTACCACTTACTAGATGTGACTTTGAGCAATCAGTCAGTTAATAATTATTAAGTACCTACTAGCTCCCAAGTGCTGGGGACATGTCAACAAAAAACTAAATAGTAAATAAACATAGTCTGTATTTTAATAAAGTAATAAATACAGCAAATTCAAATAAATTCAAAAATACTTTCAAGGAGTTTGCCTTCTATAAGAGGGAACAACACGTACGAATATATATTCACTAGACCTGAGTTTCTTTATGTGTAAAGGGAGAGGTTGGACTATATCAGAGGTTCTCAACTTGTTGTGTTATGGATCCCTTTAGCAATGTGGTGAAACCTGTGGATCAATTTTCCAAATGTTGTTTGTTTGGGTTTGTTTGTTTCAAAATGAATCATTGAAGAATGTGCTAAAGATCAGTTAGTGAAAATAAAGATGTAATTGATTTCCATCTAAGTTCATAGATCCTCTGAAATCTTTCTTCCCTGATCGTCTGTGGATTCCAAGTTGAGAAGCCCTGACCTAAACGGTTTCTAAGTTCCCACCCTGCTCAGAATCTATATTCTATGGCTTCACAGTGCTCAAAATGTCACCGTTAGGGATTACTTGGTTTTGTTCTTCAGGAGTTTTGTTCTATCAAAATGCAAATACTGCTGGGAGGAGTAACATCATAAAATTTTATCTGTCACTAAGACATTGGCATGAGTTTAATCTGCTAAGAATACAAAAGAAAGCATTGTAAAATTCCATTATTTCCCCAAGGCCTCCCCTGTTTGTTGCTGTTCAGACACGTCTGACTCTTTGTGACCCCATTTGGTGTTCTCTTGACAAAGATACCAGAGTGGTTTGCCATTTCCTTCTCCAGCTCATTTTACAGATGAGGAAACTGAGGCAGAATTAAGTGATTTGTCCAGGGTCACACAGCTAGTAAATGCCTGAGTTCCCCTCACCAGAGAGAATCAAGATGGAGGGTTGATTCGGGTGTGTACATACAGACCTTTCGCAGAGTGGAAGTTGGGAGGACAAGATGAAAAGAGTTATATTGGACTCTTGAAAAAAAAATGGCAGCTAGCATTTTATATGGGCCTTATTAATTTTACAACATGCTTACAGACATTATTTCATCAGAGCCTCCTGGTTAGTCCCATGATTATTAACTTCATTTTACAGATTAGGAAACTGTTTCTGAGATTCAGGGGCTATGATTTGCCCCAGGTCACACGGGAGGTGAATAACAGAACCAAGACTCAGGCTCAGGCCTTCTGACTTCATCATTGCCTTTCCCATAATACCTACAGCTACCTCCCAACAAGCCATTTGCCTGGGAGGGGAATATTTTCCAAAGAGGAAGGAACATGGAAGAATGGGAAGATTACCAACTCTGAACAGAGAGGACCTAGGGACAAGTCCTGCTTTGGACTCTTCCTACTTGTGTGACCTTGAGCAAATCACTAATCTTCCTTTCCTCTTCTATAAAAATTAGAGGGTTGCCCTAGAGAGCCTCTGAGGTCCCTGCCAGATGAAGCTCTGTGACCTTATAAATAGCAGTGGCTCACACTCCGGGTCACCCTCCCCAATGGCGTAGCCAGCACTTCCTCCTCACCTTTATCCTTAGTTTCTTGAACTTCAAGGTTCAATTCAAGTGCTGCTTTCAAAGGGAAGACTCTCTTGATGCTCACCCCAACCCCCAGCTACTAGTCTATTCTCCTATTTTGTATCTACTTGATTATATAAACGTTAACTATTATCCCAGGTGAAGGTAAGCTTCCTGAGGGCAGGAATTGTTTTCAACTTTATCTTTATCTCCTCAGCTCCTGGCACAGTCTCTGGAGCTTAGGGATTGGACCTGTGATTTCATTGGTATAGGGAACTCTAGAGTCTGGAACACAGTAGATGTTAACTAAGTGCCTGTAGATTGATGGACTGATTAACTGGAAGATAGACCAGTCAACTCAAGAGGTGGGTTGTTGTTGTTCAGTTGTTTCAGTCATGTCCGACTCTCTCTGACTCCATTTGGGGTTTTCTCAGCAAAGATACTGGGGTGGTTTGCCATTTCTTTCTCCAGCTCATTGTACACATGAGGAAACTGAAGCAAACAGGGTTAAATGACTTGCCCAGGGCCACAGAACTAGTATTTGAGGTCAGATTTGAACTCGGGAAGATGAATATTCCTGATTCCAGGCCCAGCGCTCTATCAACTACACCTCCTGGCAGCCCTAAAAGGAGGGTGTTCAACCTCAATTAAAATCAGAGAATGAAGCAGACTTTGGTCATAGCATCATAGAATGTAAGAGCTGAATAGGGCCCCTTATTTTATAGCAGAAGAGACAAAGGTCCCCATGGGTTCAATTACAGGCCCAAAGTCTTTTAAGTGGTGAAGAGGGGCCTGGAACCCAGGACTACTTCCCATCCTGGGGCTGGGGGCTGGGGAGAGAACCATCAGGAGCTCATTATCCTGTAAGGAAGAAAAGTGACCCCAGTAAGCACAGAATGAGGGCAGACACCAGGGAGGAGTGTCTAAGAGATGCCATTTCATATCTAATCGCTTCCTGTCACATCGGAGCCATTTTCCTCATATGGAACCTCACGCTGATGGATCAGAAATAACATTTTCAAAGTTATATCTGCAAGAAAATGGCTATTAATGTTCTTCCTTTCCTTTTAGAGCACTGAGGAATACATATTAATTTTCTCTCTACTTATATTGCCTATTTGCAAATTGTATTCACTACCCAGTGCTATAATTTGTCTACCACCAAAGAGATTATGATGAATAAATGTGCTCCTGGAAATATAATAAAATAAAACAATTTGTCACTGAGATTTATTTTTATAATTATTTACAGGGATTATTTTAGGATATATGGGGAACAATAATAATAACACTCATGCAAGGGTTTGGGCTTGATTTACCAATATTAATTTCAGGAGCCTCTTCTGACTCCTGAGAGCTGGGCCAGGGTTCTCCCGGCAGCTCTAGGCCAGGAACAAAATAAATGTCACTTTCTGACTCTGTGGGTCAGCAGCTAGAGGAAAAGAAGGCTGAGGGCAAGAGTTGAGGAGCTATTTAATAATGGCTTGTGAAATGATGCAGTAGAAAGAGCACTGGCCTGGGAGGCAGGAGAGCAGAGTACTGACCGGGGCTCTGCCATTAACCAGTCGTTGGATCGTGAGCAAATCACCAAGTTGTCTGGGTTCCAGTTTTCTCATCTCCAAAGTAAGGGGCCTGGACAGGATGGTCTCCAAGGTCTCTTCGAACTTTAAAATCAAATAAAACAAATACATTAATTTCCCCTAAAAAGAATCCTAGGGCTCTTGAATCATACTCTCATTTCCTTAATTTTTTTGCTTTTTGGAGGGGGAAGACAGGGCAATTGGGGTTAAGTGACTTGCCCAAGGTCACATGGCTAGTAAGTGGTAAATGTCTGAGGTCACATTTGAATTCAGGTCATCCTTACTCCAGGGCCCATGCTCTATTCACTGTACCACCTAGCAGCGCCCATGGTCTTAATTTTGAAGTGGCATTACCATCAGTGGCAGCTAGGTAGCACAGCTGGGCCTGGAGTCAGGGAGATCCATCTTCCTGAGTTCAAATTTTGACTCTCATTTTGCTATTTCTGTGGCCTTGGACAAGTCTCTCTGGGCCTCACTTTCCTCATCTGTAGATTAAAGGGTTTTGACTCAATGATGGTCCCCAAGGTCTCTTCCTGCTTGAAATCTATGATTCCATGAGCCTATTTCCTAGGCCTAGTGATGCCAGGCTTTGAATTTTCCCATCACAAGGCAGTGATGACCAGGCCTTGTGTTATTGGAGCCAGGTGGGCAGTGGCTTCACAGAATTACGGAAGGCCCCTCTTTTAGTAGAAACCATTTCAACCTCCTATAGTTTGCTTTCCTTCTGTTGTCTCATTTGACTTTTGAAAAGGAGGGAGGACAGGGAGAGCAGAAAGCATAGAAGGCTCGTCACCCCCTCAGACATTGACATTGACACACAAATGTCACAGGATCATATGTGCATCATGTGCTATGCAGACATATCTACATGGTACGGTTACATTTTTGGGGCCAGTTTTTCTTTGCTTCATGGCTACTGGTCACTCTTAGCCCTGGCCAGCTATCTTACAAATGTACTAACCATGCAAATGCAGTTGTTATTTATAAGTCTGGGGAAATCACTCTTTGAAAATATTGGGAATCAATGTGGTACAATGGTAAGAGCACTTGATCTGGGATCAGAGGATGTGGGTTCAGAACTCACCAATGAAGTTCACTACTTGAATGACCTTGAGCAAGTGACTTAACTTCCCCAGGTTTTAACTTCCTAATCTGTAAAATGGGGCTGGACTAGCTGGCCTCTGAGGTACCTGCCATTTCCACATTTACAATCGCAGATGATTTTTAGCACTCTCTAACCCCCTTTCCACCACTCTATCACCATCACTGTGGACACAGAAGTCACCAGCCGAGGACAGAGGGTCATTTTATGTTTGTATCTGTTTCAATGGTCTTCTCTGTGGTTCATTTTAATCACCTAGTGACCAACCTTCTGGATGAGCTTTTAATGACTAGCTACAGACAGAATCACACAGGGCTAGAGAAGCTGAAGGATTCCTGCACTGGTAGGAGATGTAGCCAAACCAATGAGCTGATAGATTCATTGAAGTATCAGACAGATCCTTCTTAAGAAGAGGTAGCTTCTTGGTTGGGGTTCAGATGAACCACTTGATACTGACATCTATCCTTTAGAAGGAATTCCTGCAATGTATTATATTAGATAAGGGATTTTTAACCTGCAGTCCATGGACTTGGATTTTTAATATTTTGGTAACTGTATTTCGGTGTAATTTATTTAATTTGTAATCCTATGTATTCTATGTGATGCATTTAAAAACATGATTCAGAGAAGGTGTCCATAGGCTTCACTCAGAAATGCCAAACGGTACACACACACACACACACACACACACACACACACACACACACACACACATTAAAAAGCCTTGTAACTAGATGATACTGGAACTAGAATCTTCTGTTTATTAGATTCCATGATTCCTCAACGTGGCCTTGCCCCTGGAACACCAGGAAAATAAGAAATTCTAGGGAAAAAAAGAAGGGGAGGGGTCACAGCAGCTTGACATTAAGAGAAAGGAAAAGAAACTTGAATATCATAAGTGTGGAAGCCTTGCACAGCACTATTCCCATTCACCATTCAATTCAAGGAACATTTATCATGCTCCACATTTATACATATGCTGTGCATTGTGCTAGGTCCTGCTCGTATAAATATGAAAAAAAAAGATAATGGAAATTCTTGCCCTAGAGGAGCTTACAATTCAAGAAGGAATTGAATCATTTATATAAATAACCATAATTCAGTTTTGAAAATGATTGAGTAGATAGCAGAAGTCAAACAGGATGGCAGTGATCCAATGTATACAAGCCAATGCTCAAAGAATTCCTCCTGCCCAGGATGCCTTCCCTCTTCTCTCTTCCTCTCCACTTGTCTCCATTGTATTCATCTTTCAAAGTCTAGCTCATGACATATCTCCTTTGTGAAACCATGCCTGACCTTGAATGGGTCATAGATAATAGATTTAAAGCTAGAAGGGCCCTTGGAAGTCATCAAGTCCAAAGCCCTCATTCTACAGATGAGGAAATGGAAGCCCAAGGTTACACAAGGCAGCATAGCCAGTAAGTAAGGATTAAAACCCAGCTGCTCCCTCTTCTAATTGCTCCCTCCATTTATTCTCTGCACCACTCATCTGACACATAGCCAAAGCTTCTTTCTATTACTGTCTGTCATCTGTTATACTGTAGATCTATTCTCTGGCTCCTTAACTAGACTGACCATAAGCCCCTTCCATGATTCTTTCCCAGACTCTCCCAACAGAAAGCTTTCTCTCATTGCTCAAATTTTCCTCAACCACTTTCTCTAGAATAGAGAATAGTTATCTCTCTGCTCCTTCCTTTCCACTCTTGATTCATACCCAGCCCTAAATACATGTTTATTGAATTGGATTGAGGGCACTGTTCTAACTCTGTATGTTTCAAATGCCTCGCCAGATAGGTGCTTTCCCAAAAGGTCAGATGATGATAATGTCTTAATATTGTCCATACTGAAAAGTCCTTCAGAATGAACCTGGAAGTGACCTCAGGAGTCCTTCCTCTGAGGAGGTCCTAAAGAAGGATCCTCAATGGAGCCCTTTCTGTTGCATTTCCAGGCTGTCATCTAGGCTTTCATTGAAGATGTCCAGAGAGGGAGAACCTAGTATTTATTTCCAAAATTTTATTTTTCTGCTTAGGATGCAACATCCTGCTAATCCCTCAGATAGTCCTCTTTTCTCCATTCTTCTTCTCCTCCTCTTCTTTTTCCTCTTCCTTCCCCTCCTCCTTTTCTTTCCTCCTTCATTTCTTTTCCTTCCTCCTCCTCTTGCTCTTCTTTTTCTTCTCTTCCTCCTTCCTCTCTTATATTTTACATACTTTTTTCTCTCTCCCTTCTCTCTTCCTTTCTCTCTCATACATACATAAACACATGCACCAAGTCATATTTTCATAATGTCTCTCACATCCATCCCCATGCAATGGAAAATGGGTGCTATGTTTTCTTCTTACTATCTGTGTGACATAGGGCAAGTCCCTAATCTCCCAGGTCATTAGCTTCTTTATCTGTAAACTGAGGGGATTAGACTAGATAGTCTTAAAGATCCCTTGAAACTCTAAATCCCATGGTCCTATGATGTAATCAATTACCACCCCCAGTCCAGGATCTCATCCCCTGGCTCCCTGCTCCCAATCTCTCCCCTCTCCAACCAATCCTCCACACACTTGTCCAAACCATCTCAAAGCCCAGTATCAATTTTGTCAAATTCTAGGAAGCTCAGACCTGGGAGTGGAGGGATGGCAGGGAAAGGCATGGGGATAGAGGTGGGGGAAGGAGTAGAGAACCCGTGTCCAGGATCATCCCACAGTTCATGAAGAGTTAGCCTTTCTGGTATGGAACTCTCACTCAAAGCTGCTGAGGAAAAATGAGTCACCAAAGTGGCAGTTTCTACACAAGAAAGGATGATCTACCTTCAGGGGTCACAAAGACAAGGTAGGGTGTGTTCCTTTTAGCATTTGAGGGGGAGCAGGTTTACTAATTATCAGTCATTTCCACTTCTCAAGCTCTTGTCAGCCTTTGAGATGCAGGGCATAAAAGAATTCCCCAGTTCTGCTCCCCCTTCCCTCCATTTCCTCACACCCCCTTTCTTCTGCATTTCAAACAGATGACTAATGTTTGTCAGAGACTGAGTCACTCCACGGCAGTCCTGTTCTCCTTTAAGTACTGAAGGATTTCTAGTTCAGAGAGGAGAGTCTCTTTTTGGAGCCACCTTTGGTGATAGGGGGTGGGGGGAGAAGGTGTCCACTAGAAAAAATGGCAGCCAGGTTGATTTTTCTGGACTCAGCATTGCTCCTGGAAGGCTTTGTTGAATCATCATAGGTTCCTACACATAGAGTTGGGGGGGGGGGGGGGGGCCTTTGAAAGACCATTTAGTCTAATCTCCTCATTTATAGATGAGGAAGCAGGCCCAGGGAGAGTATGTGACTTGCCCAGAGCCACAGAGGTAGCGGACATCAGAGGGAGAATTTCAACACAGGTCCTTTGATGCCAGAACTGCTACTCAATGCTGCTCCCCAACTGGGAAGAGTAATTAGGGCTCTAGTATTAGGAGGGCCATAAGAAGACTTCATTGAATGGGTTTTTTAAAAGGTACAGGTCTTTTTTCTGTCCTACTCAAATTTAGCTGCTCAATTAGTCTCTGCTCAGCAACATCCCCTGAGTTTAATAATAGACTATATTTGCAGAGAACTTTACTATTTATTTTATAAATATTTTCTCACTTGGTGATGGAAATAAGCATTATTGTCCCCATTTTAACAGATGAACAAAGTTTCGTGGAACTTAAGTGACTTGGAAATGGTCACCTCATGTCACAGGGAAGATTTGAATCCAGGTTTCTCTTGACTCCAAATCCAGTACCATACCATGTTGCCTCCCTCGAAAAGTAGCATGTTGAAGAATTCATTGACCTGACAAATGAATGTCTGCTATGTTCCTGGCATTATTCGGGGAAAAACAAAGACATTAAAAAACTTGATCCCTACCCTTTAAAAAAGTACAGTTCTACTGGGAAAACAGAGCAGATACATATAAAAATCAAATAATCCAAAAATAACTAGGAGAGGCAGAAAACAATACATATGTGACAAAGCAAGATATATTTGAGAATTAATATAAGCTGTAGAGACAATAGGGAGTATGGGAATTCCATGGAAGGAGGCCACTATAACACTTTCTCAGCAAAGGTGGTTGATGTGGTGGAAAGAACACAGGAGAATGAGTTCTTGTACTGGTTCTGTCACTCTGTGACCATGGGCAAGTCCTTATACTGCTATGGGTCTCAGTTTCTTCATCTGTAAAATAAGAAGGTTGGGCTAGTTAATCTTTAAAGTCTCTTCCAACTCCAAAATTTTATGATCTAGGGAGAAGGGCTTGATCTGCATCTTTTAGGATAGAGATGATTTTGCTGGGCAGAAGAAAGAGGGGAGATAATAAAAGGGAAGAGGAATGACATGGGCAAAGTCATGGAGGCAGGAATCCAGACGCCATGTTTATCTAATTGGAGAAGTCTTGTGCTACAGAGTATCAGCAAATGGTTTATTAGGAAAGTAGACCGTGTGATAGAAGGGAGGGCAGAATGGGGGAAGGGGTAATCAGAACGCATGCCATCTTGGGGGGGAGGGGAGAGATGGGGAGAAAATCTGGAACTCGAAATCTTGTGGAAATAAATGCTGAAGACTAAAATAAATAAATTAATCTGAAAGGGGAATGAGAGAGAGAGAGAGAGAGAGAGAGAGAGAGAGAGAGAGAGAGAGAGAAGAAAGAAAGGAAGGAAGGAAGGAAGGAAGGAAGGAAGGAAAAAAGGAAAAGTTGATTGTGGACAGAGAGTGGAGGATAAGAATTTTGGACTTTAATCCTTTAGGCAGAGAAGGCAGCGTGACATAGAAGAGGCCAGCTTTAGAGTCTAAAAGACCTGAGTTCAAGACCAACTTCTACCATATACTTAGTGTGTGACTTTGGGCATATCATTTAACCAGAGTGACCCCAGGCAACTCTCTAGTACTATAATTGCTGAGGGGGTCCTGAGACAAGTAGAGGGAATTTCCTCACTGGGAGTTCCCTATGAGTATTTGTTGACTTGCATTGTCAAAGAGAGTTCCTTAACCCATGGAAATCACAAGTCCTTAAAAATGCTTTAGGCAAAAGGGAAACCTTTGAAGAGTGTTTGTTTTTAAAATAATACTGTGACCTTAGTGATGTTTAAGGAAGATAAGTCTGTTAGAAATAATTGGGATCAGTAGAAGCGACTAGGTCCAAAAAACAAAGAGACCAGATAAAAGGCTCAGCTGAGAAAGGATGAGGGTCTGCACTAGGGAGGGAGCAGTGGGAATGGAGGGGACAGCTTGAAGGTAGCTTATGTTACCTCCCCCCTTCCATTTGAAATAAAGTATCATACATCTAAAATAATGGAGTCTATTATTACTACCTGTCCTGATTTTGTAATCTTTCCGCTCAATCTTTTCCCTTTTCCCTGCCGTGTCCTCTGCTCCATTTAGCAAGAGGCATTTCAAAGAAGGAACAACAGGATTTGGAAAATGATTAGATAAAGAGACTGAAGGAGGAGGAGAGATCAAACACAAGCTTTGGAGGCTGGACGAGACTCTATCCAAGGTCAGATAGCCACTTTAGAACCCCGAAGACGAATCCCCAGGAGACCAAGACAATGAAAGGACCATTTCCAGGGATATGGAAATTGCTTCACCTTTTTCTCCAAAAAATAAAACCCTGATTGGAGTAGAAATGGAGGGGGAGAGGGCTAAGAAGAGCCAACAGGTGTGCAAAAACTAAGTCAAGTCGACTAGACTTTGTGAGGAATATAAAGAACCACACCTGTCCTGGTTCTGAAGGGTAGAGGAAGGTCAAAGGAGAGCTGTGAAATCCTATATTCCTAGTTACTACTCCATTACCTGCCAAAGGGAAAAAAAAATGCTTTCTGCTTATGTCTTTTCTTTAGGAAATATCTATGCTTCCCTTACCCTAACCTAGGCGGTCTATCTTGACCGTATTCTTGGCTGTCTGTTGAACTATACTTGCCAGTTGTGACTGAATGAAGGGAGGTGAGGAGTAGTCTGTCTTTACTCACAACCAGATCACACATTTTAATTGAATCGGCTGATCAGTGACTAGCTGATATTTTCACTGATTTAAAGAATCACAGAAGTCAGAAGGAAGCTCAGAGGTGATCTAACTCAACACATTCTTGAATAGGAATTGCCTCTAAAACATTCCCAACCAGTAGTCATCCTGGCACCTACTTAAAGATCTTTAGTGAGGAAGACCTTCCTATCTCCCCAAGGCATTCCATTCTACCTTTGGATAGCAACTCCCCCCCCCCCATTGTTACAATTTCTGCCCTCTGGGGCCAAGTAGAATAAATCTAATCTCTCTTCTACAAGATATCTTTTAATATATTTGAAGACAGATTTCATGGGCCCCCTAAGTCTTCTCTCCAGGTCTAAGATAAACAGATCCTTACTGGCATAGTTTCTATTCATCTTATCATCTCAGTCACCATTCTCTGGATGTGCTCCATCTTTTCGGTCTCCTTCCTAAAATATGGTACCTAGAACTAGACACAATACCCTGGATGTAGTTCCATTAGGACCAGAGTATAATGGGCCCATCACCTCCTTTATTTGGGGTATTTCCCCTCTCTTGATTGCTGTTCAAGTTTACGTTGGCTTTGGGAGCTGCCATATTACATTCTTGATTCATAAAGTCTTGAAGTCCAAAGCAATTGACCAGCTGTCTTATAGAACTAGCATTGTTAAGGTGTTGATTTGTTGTCATTTAGACAGCCAATTTGGTTTGGTGATAGACTCCCAACTCAATATCTCCTTGCTGAGCATTGTACTTATGATTTGTGACTCTGAAATAATTACCATCCGAGATAGCTTACAAGCCAAACAGGAAAATCAGTCTCAGTTTAATATGGAGACTGTTCCATAGTGGATAGAGGGCTCAATGAGAATTCAGAAGCTTTAGGCTTGAATGCCACCTCTGACAATTATCTGTATGACCATGGATGCCACTTAACATTGAGCCTCAGTTTCTACACCAGTGAAATGGGAATAATAATGTAAGTATTACCTACTTCACAGGGTTGTTGTAAAGATCAATGAGATAGTATACGAGAAGTGCTCTGCATATATTAGAGCTTTGTACAAGTATCCCAAAATTCTTAAAGCAGCTTAAACCTATTAAAATTTAAAACTACAGTAAAACTTTTGGGATTCCATATATAAGGGTTACCTATTATTATATTTTAAAAATACAGGAGGCCGCTAGGTGGTACAGTGAATAGAGCACAGGCTTTGGAGTCAGAAGGACCTGAGTTCAAATATGGCCTCAGACACTTAACCCTTACTAGCTGTGTGACCTTGGGCAAGTCACTTAACCCCAATTGTCCTGCTTTCCCCCCTCCAAAAAGACAAAAAATAATAATACAAAGTTGTATCACCCAGACTTGACTCCCAAACAATTGGAATCAGGACTCTAATTATCCTCATATAAAATTATGTCATTTAATTTTGCTGTATATGAATTATGCTGTATTTTATACAGAAAGACTATTGAGAATCTGAAAGGCTACTCTTAGATGAGTAACTGAGTAAGTGAGGGCGCCTGGGAATGAATCATTAGAGAGAATCTTGAGAAGTGGTAGAGTTACAAACCTGAACTGTTTTACCAGTAAGATGAAGGCTGGAGGAATCTTTCAGACAGGATAGCTAGTGATCCAACAGAGCCTGAGGGTTTTGAAACAGAAAAAAAAAGACTGGAGACCTATTTCTCACCATTGGAAGGAGTTGAGGTGTAACCAATAGGCTGGAGAAGATGGTATTTGCTACCAAGATGGCTGCTAATTATGACTACTCCCCAGGTACTAATTCTGAACCAATAAAGGAAGGAGTCAGGGTTTACCATTAGGTAGAATCAGCTTTCTCACCTAATGAACATGCTCTAAGGAAACCAAATAGGATAGAGAGAATAGGCCAGGGGAAGGGTAACATGATCCAGGGACCTGAACCCATAGAGCCTTACAGATCAATGGCAAAGGAGGAGTCTACAGTCAAGGCAGGGTGGTCAGAGAAGAGGCCAGAAATTTTGGGAGCCAGGTGAGAGAGTTCCTTCTACAACCCAGGACTGGGCAGGGACAGGGCAGATATACAGTGGCTTTACAACTATCTGAGGCAAGGGAAAGGGACTGTAACAGAGAGGATCCAAACACAAAAAATAAGACTGAGAACAGGTTCTGCAAGTGAGAGAGGGCCCTCCCCTACTTATCTAGAAGCAGTGCCAACTCAAACCTACTTCAGGCCAGATTTATGTACTTTTGTTTAGGTTTGCCCTCCCCCCCAAAGAGTTAAAAATGAAAGAAACTAAGGGGTGGTGGCATTCCATAAACTATGCAAGCTGAGTCAATCTGGGGCTAGGCTACAGTTTCTGTTAGTTTTCTTTTGTTTTCCGTAGGTTTCTTGTAAAAGTTCCTTCTGAAAACTTTCCACCTTATCTGGGATGAACTGGTGGGGTTTTTCCATACCTCTGCCAATACAGGTGGAGGAATCTGTGCTTTCCTAATAGTTAGGTGAAATGAGTAACAAAAGTGTTGAGTCAACTTTAGAGCCAAAAAAGAGCCAGTGCTGCTGGGAGGGGAGACTGAAAATATAAGAGGACAAGAATGGGGTACACCTAGAAAAACTGATTCCCCCTCTCCCATAACCTCAAATGTTTCTCCTACCCAGACTACAATCCTCTTCTCACTCTTCTCTCTGCATCTTTTAGCATTGCAGCTCATGTCAATTTCTTCCCTAACCATCCCCACCCCATAGTGATTGATCCCTCCTCGGAAGGAGGAATCAGTATTAGACTCTGTACTATGTCAGTACCTGTCATAGTCAAGCAGTAGCATCCTTAAACTTAGAAACTTGAAAGGACACCTAAGCCCAAAGTCCCTCGTTTCACAAATGAGAGGCAGCCTGGTGTAATGGAGAGGGAGCTGGACTTGGATTTAAATCCCACCTCAGGCATTTCCTAGTTTTATGATGCTGGGCAAGCCTCAGACTCAATTTCCTTATCTATAAAATGAATTTAAAGATAACTGTAGCATGTACAGTCATATTATCCAACCCTTCTCATTTTGCAGATGAGGAAACTGAGGTTCATCAAGGTAAAGTGAGTTGGCCAAGGTCACACAGATAGTAAGTGGCCAGATTGAACCAGATTGAAACTTAGATTGTCTGACTCTAAATGCCGAGTTCTGCATGGTTCTGTGCTTACCTGTTTTTTTTTTTCTCGTGTCTACGCTTCATCTGCTTCATCTACCAAATTAGACTGTACGTTGCTTGAGGGTAGGGACTGTATTTTCTATTTTTATTTATCCACCACAGGACCTGTGCCTTAAACCTAATACATTCACAACAAGTATTTGGTGGATTAATGATATATATTTCCAGTCTGGTTCTGACCATAGGAGTAGATACCCCAAAATCTGGGATCTAATCTCCTTACTCCTACCATAAGAGAACTCCCCAGGACAGCCTCTGTCTCTGTGTCTGTGTCTGTCTCTGTCTCTATGAATCTACAAAGTAGGTAGTAGAGAGTTAAGTGGCTATCCTATAACTTGGTAAAGGAAGGGAATATGAGGACCAGTCCAGATCAAGGCTAATGAGAGAGGGAGGAGACAGGAGGGAGGAGGAAAGAGGGAGGAGGGAGGAGGGAGGAGGGAGCAGGCAGGATGTCCCTCTTCCAAGGTACATTTTGTGCCTTTGGCCTTGTGGAGGAGTCACTTAAAGTGTTTAAACTTTTTTTTTTCTGAGGGAGAGGGATCAAGGGTAATCTGCCCAGTGGCTTGGCCTGAAGGGCCTTTGCAAAGACCATTCAATTTAATTCAACAAACATTTGTCAAAGATCTTCAGACTTTTTAAGGGGTGCTTTGCCACCTCCTATAAAAGGCCTATCGTTATTCCCACCCATCCCCCCCATCCAGACTCTTGTTTCCCAGAAACTACTGTGTATGTATATATGCATTCGTGTATGTATACATACACCCATATGTGTGTATATTTGTACGAACTTATCTGTGTACATATTCCCTCTTTTAGGGAAGGAATCTTTCTGCTTTTTGTCTTTTTATCCTCAAACCTGGCACTTTGGGGAGTTCAACCTGTGATTTCACGGGTATATAGGGCCTCCCAGTGAGGAAATTCACTCTTTCGGTCCAATTCTCTGAAATTTACAGTCTTAGAGAGTTGCACTGAGGGATTAGTTGACTCACCCAGGGTCACATAGCTAGTCTCTGTCAGAGGCAAAGTTTAAACCAACGTCTTCTTGCCATAGATGCTGGCGCTCCATCCAGTGTGCCACGATTAATAAATGCTTGTTAGATGAATGTATGCATTAGTGAATGAATGAATGAAATCTATTCCTGAGTTACAAAGACGAAAAAAGAAAGATACTGTCTCTGCATCCAAGAAGTTTAAATTCTAAAGGGGCTGGAGGGATACAAAACATACGTGCAAATTTAATACGAAGTTGAGTGATGGAGAAAAGGAGAAATCCAGACAAGATGCTCTAGAGAAATTTGAAGAATGAGGACACTGTCAATTTTGGTGAGAATATTAGGGCAGGAGGATTAGAGGGTATAGGTGCAGGAGGGAGACAAAAGTAAGTCTCCTCAGTATAAAAGACTTAGGCGTTCCGATCCAGAGGTTCATCCCCACATTCTTGATGGGACTTTTTGTCCTAACCCGGAGTGAGTAAGATACCGGACCAGGGGCTGGACCAGGGTGGGTCATTAGAGATGTCGATCTAGTCCAGAGTCACATTTGCCAGAATGGAGAACTCGGGAAGCGTGTTTAGACGTTAGTCTTATTTAACAAACACGGAAACTTACCTCCCGGGTGGGATAGAGGGAAACAGCGAATTTCTGCAGCTCCCAACGGGCCAGCCGGGACTGGAGGGGCGGGGCGGCCCCTAGTTGAGCCAAGGAGGAGGTGCAGAGAACCAAAGGAGGCAGGCTTAGAAGGCTGACTACAGGCGGCGAAGGGGAGGGCCCGGCTTGCGTCACAGGGTAGCACCCTCCCCTAGCGGAAGTGTCGCTGGTCCCCCTTCCCTCCTCCCAGCCTGCCGGCTTCCCCCTCTTCCCTTCCTTGCCTTTCCCGGGTTTCCCCTCCCGGCTTGCCGGGTTCTCCGTACCCATTTGGCCAGGGTCCCAGCGTCCCGTGGGGAGGGGAGAGAGGAAGGAGACCCTTCTGCTTGTGCGCGTCCGTCTGTCAGTCTGTCTCTGGGTCTGCTTCTACCTCTTTCACTCTCCCTACTTCTCTCTCTGCGGCTTGGGCAGGAGCAGCCTCCGGGGAGACCCGCAGGTAAAGTCATCACAACTCAGGGAGTGTTCTGGGCTGGGGGCCTAAGGGGAAGAGGGATAGGTAGGGAATAACCCAGGGATCACTTTCATTCATTTTGTCGATTCCTTCCTCAATAACTGAAATACAGAAGTAGCTGGAATGGGGGAGGACCGCTAATCGGCTTGGTAGGATTTTTTTTTCTTTTTTCTTTTGGAAGGGGGAGCATCAGAAGGGGCTTAGGGGTTTGGTTTCATTCATTCGTTCGTTCGTTCATTCATTCATTCATTTTTAATGCCCTTCTGGTTGGATCTGCAGCTGCTGAGCCCGCTGCCGGGTGTGTGGGTGTGTGTGTGTGTGTGTACAGTTGGGGGGAGGAAGTGTAAAGGGAATCGGCCTGACTGGGTAATTGGAAGGAGTTCAGGAAGGGTCCTGGGGCGGCGGCGCTAGAGGGGGTGGTCCCCCACTTCCCTAGGTTCCCAGCTCCCGAGGCCTGAGGTGGGAGTAGGGAAATGACAGCGCAGAGGACCCAAAATCAATAAAGAACTGATTGAATGAAAAAATGTTGGGTTATTATTGGTGGGGGGCGGGGTGGTTTTAATTCGGGGTTGGTTGTTTTGGGGTTTTGTTTGTTTGTTTGTTTTGGTTTTTGGACCTGACCCAGCATTCAGTACAGAGCTGGGAGCCGTGTGGGGGAGTCCTAGAGTCCGTAGCCCCGTGGGGGTGCGGACTGAATCTTTGCAAACTTCCTCCGTCGTCGCTTTTCCCCGGTCCTCAGATCCAAGTAAGGTCGTTTGTAGCTACTGAGAATTCGGGGGCCAGTGACGGGATCCCTCTCCCCCCACCTCCTACTGATTGTTCAGTTTAGGGAGTTAGGCACCCCCCACACACAACCCCCCCACCCCCTACACACACCCTTGCAGTCCGCTCCTCCCCTCCCCCCGCGGTCTCTCCGGCGCTTTAAATAATGATATTTGCATGCAGGGAGCGATTCATAAATATGTCAGGGCGGGTGAAATATAGGCAACATTTCAAACTTTCTATTTAAAAAACATGAATTATGGCCGCGGAAAATGTGTTCCCATTTAAGGGCGATACGAAGTATTTGGTGTCTCGTCCCCGGGCCCATCCATCACGCAGACAATAAAGAGAGTTTTTCGCCCTGACACCCACGATTTATGGGCGCCCTTCTCTGCCCTCATCACTCAGCCGCCGCGGCCGCCCCCATGACAGGCACCGCAGAGATACCGCCGCCCCCCAGCCCTGCGCTACTCTGCGCCCCCACCCCGACCCAAGAGGAGCTGCTGCCGCCCGCAGACCCCCGGCCAGAGAACAACCAGCCCGCCTATTTTAAGCTTCCATCTCCTTTAAAAATAAAATAAAAATGAAAAAATAAAACATCCCTGCCACTTCTTTTGCTATTTCCCCGCGGTCTCTCCCGGAGGGAAAGTGCCCCTATCCCAGGAAGGAGAGTGGGGCTAGGTTGGGATAAGGGAAGGAGACTTCAGAGAGAAAGGGGGCCTGCCGAGACTGGGGAGGAGGTGGGGGGGCGAGGAAGAGAGTTCTAGGCTCTTCTGGGAGGCCAGAGCTAGAGCAGGGGCTGGGGGAGAGCGTATGAGTAAATCAGGGAGAAGAACACGACAATCGGCTTTATTTTCTTAACCAGATATTTCTCGCTTTTCCTCTCTAGGACTCTCCACCCTGGAGAGGCTTCAGCACCCGGGCCTTGGGGTTTGGGGAAGGGGCACCCGTCGTCTTGGAGGGTTGGGGCAGAAAGAGGAAGGGAGCGACTGAGTCTGCGACTCAGGTTTGGGAATTTATCTCTAGACTTAGAGGCAGAGAAGTTCTTTTGCGGTCCCCGATGAAGTTTCTTTCGTTTTGTGTGTTTCTTAAGGAATACACACAAAGCCATCTAGAAGGTGAACACGGTGCCTTGTTCCAAAGAAGCAAGAAATGCTGGGAGCTGCACCCCCCCCCCAATACACACACAGAACCTTCAGGGGCGCTGAGGTTCTTTCTAACTTTTAAAAAACAGTGCGTCCCCCGTCCCCCCCTCCCCGCCGCACACACACACACCAGATGCATTCAAATCTCGGTAATAAATGTCTACTTGTAAACCTTTTTTTTTCTTCTTAAAGACAGATAAAAAGAAGGAAAGAGAACGGAGAGGAGGCAAGGCAGAAGAGAGGGATGCTTGTGAATTTATTCCCGGCAGACTACCCCCGTGACCCCGGGTGACCAAAGCCTTCCCAGAGTATCCATCCTGTCCCTCCCTTCCTCCCTCCGCTGTTTCCCCCACCCCTATCACACACTCCCCGCGGACATCTCTCTTCCTGCCCCGACCTCCTATGTCGTGCCAACGTTGTTTCTTTAAAAAGCCCTTCCCCAAACTCCGCTGGAAACTTACGAGGATGAGAAAGCAGGCTTAGGGTCTGAAAATTCAGAGGGGGCTTTGCTATTATTGGGTTTTGTTTTTATTTGTTCCACTGGGGAAGTCAGGACTTGATTTCCTCTTCACTGGCACCGACGAAAAGCTGCCGAGGAATCCTTGTCCCGCCTCCCTCGAAGCCCTGAGGCTGAACGAGTGCGCTCTGCTCTGCTGTGCTCTGCCGACTGAGAAATTCCGAGCCCCGCGTCCTGAGCTCGACTGCCGGCTGGGAATAGGTCTCTCAGTACCCGGGTCTGGAGAGAAACCTAGAGAAATAAATGGGAGACTTAGATTTATTCAGATATATACAGAACTCATTGCATCTAAACAGACACTATTTTAAAAACTGACATGATTAAGCATATTAAAAGCGTGATTCCTAGGGAAAGTACGGAAATATAAATGATGAAATACAAATATGCTTATAAATGTCCAGATATAATATTAGATAGCTCTAGGTATTTAAATTCACATGTGACACACTCTGAACGTACATATAGGAGCAGGACTATAATGTATCTTAAGAATCAAGATTATAACTAGATGTAAAAGATCAGAATCTTGATAAAGAATCTTAATACAGTAATTTTGTAGAGATAATAAATCTGGACTACATACAGCCTCTAAAGAGACACTTACATAACTGCATAAGTTTAACATCCAGTTATATAGATATTCTCAGAATGGGCAAGTATACAATGTGTCTAGCTACATAAGTAGCTATATAGCGTCAGTGTGCGCTATGATCCAGCTCCATAGATATCTATGTGAGGACAGATGTATAATGAAGGCAGCTCTATATATAACTAAGGAAAAGCATGAATAGAATGCATATCTGGTTCAATATCAAGTATTTAAATGATTGCCAAAGGGTACTACACCTAGCCTAGCGATTTTCTATATGCTTTAATGCGTATAATAATCTGGCGACACCTTTATATGCATAATAACCCAGGTATATTATATTCGATATATCGAATAGGTAGCATAAAGATAGTGTGTTTCTACTTGAGAAATGCTAGCGAGTTATAAGCACTTTTGGACACCAGAGAGCTGAGAGAGGTAGCGCCTGCGAACTCTAGTCTAGTCTGAAAAGTGGGGTTTGAAGATCAGGATACAGAACTGAGAATCCTCCAAACTTCAGACACATTTCTGCCCCTGCCCCCACCCCAAATCCCATCCAACCTCACACACTACTCTCAGATAAAGAGAATTTAGACTCAGGCTTACAAGAGTGAGCCGGGACCAAGTCTTGGGGCCAGGGGCTTTCAAGCATATTTGGATTAGGGACTGGGAAAGTTGACAAACGAGCAGGTCGGGTTTGTGCTGGTGTTTGAAGGAAATGCTAGAACCCCTAAGGCGACATAAGGAGTACATTTAGCACTGCTTGGGGGAGCTAAGGCCCAGCCCGTAAGTCTCAGTTCTAAATCTCGTATTTATTTTGTAAATGTTAAGTGCTTCTCATTCTTTCACATAAGCATCCCTTAGAGCTGAAGAATGACCAGCTAGAGAGAAAAAACCCCGGGGACCAAAAAGAAACACGTCAGCGATGTTAATATAATATCATTAAATGATAATTCAATAAATGCTGCAACACGATTTCATAACCTTTCTGTTCCGATCTTCTCCCACACACACCACAACCAAGACCTTTTATATGGGAAGGTTCGCCTCCCCCCCCCCAAAAAAATTAAGCACTGCCTTTGAAATAAATTCCGAAGAGCATGACTTAGGGCGTCCCTGGAAAATAGACTGAGTTCCCGAATTCGGCTTTCCTGCAAGAGGAAGGCAAGCAAACCGGACTCTGAAAATAATGCATTATCTATGATGATAAGACAGACTATGCATAGACTTGTGAGAGAGCTAGAGAAAAGGATAAATATTTCTTTCGTTGGCAAGCCTGGGAGATGAGAGAGGAAAGGAGAGAAAGAGGGCAAAGAAATGAAAAAGAAGAAAGAAGGAGAAAAGGGAAGGAGAAAGAAAGAGGGGAGTGGGGAGGAGGAAAAAAAAGAGAAAGGCGCAAAAAGAGACTAGGAAAAGGGGAGAGTCTGCAACTGAGAGGCGCGCCCAGGTAAGGTAGGGGCACCCAAGTCTCAAGATCTTGGTGTTTCCCTTTTCTATCCTCACACCCAACCCCTAGGAGCGAAGGAAAGCTGGTGAGAGACCCCAGGACCGCTGACTGAACAGTGAAGCAACAATGGTTTAATTTTCAGATCCAAAAACATCGTGAGGTCTGGACAAACTGGCAGGGGAATGGGTTGCTTGGTTATGGGCTTCCTCCATCATCCTCTTCCTCCTCCTCCCAGGAGGACGCTAGGGGTAAGGGTGGGGGTGGGGGTGGGGGTGGGGAGAGGCGCCGGTCCGGGATTTTTTGGGCGCTCTGGGCCAGGGTTTCCAGCTCGCCGGGCCTGACCTGTCAAGCGGATTATCTTAGAGGGAGATTAATAGGGGAGGCGGGCTGCAATAATAATCGTTTTGTTTGATGTGACAACTCTGATAGGCGTTGATTTACTTACAAACTGATAGGCTTTTAATTGAGCGCCTCCATCGAGCCCGAGATGAAAGGGAAGCGGCATTGAAAGGCTGCCCGCCTGCCCTCCAGCCTCAATACTGATTAGCCATCTCGACAGTGAATAGTTCAAGGCGTTTTCAAACTTTTTTTTTCCTTCTGCCTCTCTCTCCCCTTCTTCTTCCTCCTCCTCCCCCCTCTCCTCAAATATCTGCCAGCCCACTCCTTTTTCTGAGAAAACAAATCATTTCCATTGTGTGCAAATAAAATCGGCTTGACACCCCGGCCAATAGCTGGTACTGAAGGGGAAGGAGAGTGTGGCCTGAAGCGAGGTAATTAATTTCTCCCCCCATCTCCACCCCAAGTTCCCTTCTTTGGCCTCCCCCACACTTCGGTCTTTTTTGTTAGGTGCTCTAGACTTGAGGACCCTCTTCCGAATTCCTTCCAAATGAATGGGTGAATCAGCGTACCTCATTCTTCTCTTTTTGCTTGTTATTTTCTTAAAAGAAAATACACAAACCATAAACACAACATAATTCAGATCCACAGAGAAATACAGAAAAGCACACAGCACAAAGAGACGCACGCTGCAGAGATAAATGGACTGCTACAAAGGTACACGTCGTTCTGTGTGTGTGTGTCTTTCTCACACACACACACACACACACACACACACACACACACACACACACACACACACACACACACACACGCTGAAGGGCCTAGACAAGTAGGGCGCTCCTTTCTCCACTCCAATTCCTAATGGGGCTAGAAGGCCAGGGGCTGTGAGGAGCGCGAGAAGGTCCTCGCATCTCTGCGAAGTGAAGGATATTAGAGACTGTTTAACCGAGGAAACTAGAAGAAATGACTTGGAGCGAGAGGATAAAGGCAATCTCCCTCAGCTGCAGAAATGAAGGGGTTAGGGATGGGAATGGCTTCCTGGAGTTCTCCCTAACTCGCGTAACTGCTGCCCCCTTCTCTTCTTCAGATCCCCACCACTGTACCCAAGACGCTGGTCTCATCGGTTCTCTCCCCCCTCCCATTTCTAGTTCCCGGAGAGGCCAGTCCCCCTCCTTCTTCCCCCTTCCCACAGCTGACTTCTCCTCAAGCCCATTAATCTCCCAGCTCCGCTAGGGGAGGCCGGACAGAGACTGCGGGACCGGAGAGCTGTCCCTCAGTCTTGGGAGCCCAACAGCTGTTCCAGCCGGAGACACACAGACACACATTGCAGACTCACTCTCAGAAACACTGATACAAGAAGACTCTCTTCGTGATCTGCTCTCTCTCTCTCACGCACACACACTCTGACGTACAGGAACAGGCACACAAACGCAGATGTACACGCGCGCCGACAATCACGCATTGTAGCCCAAGTAGGCACTCACAAACACACGTGGTAGAGACACAAGTACACGCGCTACACGCCCTCTCCATTGCCTCAAAACTCTACCTAGGAAATTACCTAGCCCATAAAGTTTACCAACGAATTGGGCGAGGGTGGGGGATAGGGAGTTAAAAACTGATAAAGAAAGCGAAAGATTAAAACTCACCACAAAAAGTTCTTGGTACCTTTGTAGTGTCTGTGTAAGTGTGGTGTGTGTGTGTGTGTGTGTGTGTGTGTGTGTGTGTGTGTGAGAGAGAGAGAGAGAGAGAGAGAGAGAGAGAGAGAGAGAGAGAGAGAGAGCTGGTAGGAGGGCAGGGCTGGGGCGTGGATGCCTTGGGTACAGCAGCCAGCCCAAAGTGAGAGTCCAGTCAGTAAACATCTTACACCTTCGCCATTCTCACTTTTATCGCCACCTCGGCTTTTCTCCTCCGACTCTCTTCCCTCTCCTCTCTCAGCTCTACAGCACAACCATTTATCAAAGGAACTTGACAACAAAAGAAGAGCCTGGGGAGGAAAAGATGGGGGAGGGGAGAATCAAAGTCTTTCCAGTCGCTGGGTGGGAGGTGGGTGAAGGCCAGAGGAAGAGAAATCTCTTCTGCTTTCCCACCTCTAGTTTCGGTAAGTTTCCCGAGGTGACCTCGATGTCCCTCCAGAGGCCATCAAAGCCCTTGAGAAATCATACACAGGAATGGGTAAGTATAGATACATAAAGAAAGCCATGTACACCAGCACACGCCGTTCCTTCACCTCGACTCCCATTCCAAACGCCAAAAGCGACAATACACTAGGAAGAAACGCGGTTATCTTGCACCAGAACTGTCAAGAATTCCCATGGTTGAGAACGTAGTCTCCCCCAGAACCATTGCTACCAACACCCCGCATCGTCTCCTGGCAGGTCACTAACCCGAAGGGCTTTGGAAAACGTGTCTGCAAATGATCAATTACTTCACCAAAGATAGCCATTCTTTTGCTGGAGACGGGGACGCGAAAACTTCCTTAGAGCTGAAAGGGACTTGGGACACTAACTCGATCTCTGAAGACCAGTTCTCCCTGCTCTACCCAAAACTGACTTATCAAGATGGAGTGGAAAACCAGGGTTGGGTAACAGTGCCAGCAAAGGATAGGGACCCACTCATAAAGCCCTCCGGGATACCACCCCCCGGGGAAAAAAAATTTAGCCCTCAGGGAATAGTGGCTTGTGGAGCGCGGCTCTGAGTTCATGGCCCAGAAGCCTAAAGGGACCAAGTTCTTCCTTCCATCTTACGCTTGGAACAAGGACGTGGCGGGGCCGGGATGGCGAGAGGGGGTCAGGGTTAATCCATCACTATCTCCCCACTGAACTCTGTACCCCGTGACGCATCCAGAGAATTCTCCCCAGTACCCAGTTCTCAAGAAATCCACGGACCTAAAGAGAAGGTGCGAAGGCCCCTCCGCGCCCTTCTCAGCGCTCTGAGATCGAACGCGCAATTTACTCTTACGATTTATTTTCCTGAAACAGAACATCTTTTTTTTTTCTTCTCTCAGTCTTTTTTCTCCACCCGTGAACCTCCCCCCCCCCCTCCCCATCCGCCCTGCTTCCATTAAGCGGCCGCGACTGCTTTCCTTTTCCCCTCCTCTGGTTCCCTTTCGGTCTCTTCCTCTCTGTCTCTGTCTCTCTCTCTCTCCCTCTTTTTCTCTTCAAGTCGCACCCGCCTTGTAATCAGCAACAAAAGCTGACATAAATCACGGGCGGATTGACAAGAGCTGACAAATAACTGATTGATTGCGGTCGAGGAACATTGACAATTGATGGAGGGGTGGAGATGCCCGAAGGGGGGGAAGGAGGGGGACAGGCAGAAGAAGGGGGGGACGGAATGTGTAACATAGGAAGCATGTGATCCCCGCGCTTCCCCCAATCTGGGCTCCCCAGCCTGTCACATGGATAGGATAAGGGAGGGGAGTAGAAGTGGGCAAGGCCAGGCGAAGCCACCGCCGCCGCAGTAGCAGCCATAGCTCCTGGTTTCTCTGGCGCGGAGCCTCGAGAAATCACAGGCGGGCGGGTCGTCTTCCTACAGCACCCTACTGGCACAGTCCGGTATTTTGTCTTTTATCTGGGACCTCGGCGAGTTCGGCTAGGTCAGAAGAAGAGAGTCTTTGCCCCTGGTCTCCACTGGAGCTAACTGACAGAGGCTTAGGATTCACAAAAGTGTTCCTTCCTAAGGACCCTCATCCTACTCTTGACGCCCCCATCCCGCTCCCGACCCTACTCTCGATTCCAGTTCGTTTCCGAGCAAGAAAAAGGGGAAGAGGGAAGAAAACGAGTGAGGCGTCCGACTGCAAACGGAAAATAAACCTCATCCCGTCCTCCCAGCAAAAACAAGGGAGGGGATGGGGAGGGGGAGCTGGAAGGAGGGAGCTTCCCATTAAAACCAGTGCGGAGAGTCCCGGCGGCGGCGGCGGCGCGAGGCGCGTCACATCCCTTTGACCCTCCAATCACCTCGGGCTCCCATTTGATTGGAAGGCGGCAAAGGCTTTAATCTCCCCCTAGATGCAGCTGCTTTTGAAGTGAGTTTCCTCGCCAGAGCCCCGTCTGGACGGGCAGCGGCTCACATCGCACCCAAGCGCAGCACTGGGCGGCGGGTCGGAGAGGAGCGCAGCGCTGGGGTGCAGCCAGTGGCTACACGGATAGCTCAGCGGCTCCACAAAAATAGCAGCGGCAGCGCCTCCTTCCTAGCCACAGCTCTTCTCCGAGGCCCCCCAGGATTATTCGCTTCTTGCCCGAGGCGCCGAGAAGGCGCACTGGACGCCTGTGGCGGCCGCTCCACCTCCTTCTCTGCCTCCTCCTCCCGCGTCTCCTCCTCCTGCTCCCCGGGCGAGCGCGCAGCCCCGAGCCCGCCCCGCGCCTCCCGGAGCCCTCCCCCCGCTGCTCCCATGCGCGCGGGTGGGTCATGAGCACAGCGCCCTCGCTTTCTGCCCTGAGAAGTAGTAAGCACAGCGGCGGCGGCGGCGGAGGCAGCGGTGGCGGCGGCGGCGCGGACCCCGCCTGGACCAGCGCGCTCTCTGGAAATATCTCTGGCCCCGGCCCCGGCCCCGGCTCGTCCTCGGCCGGTAATACCAAACCTTTCCTTCACGCCGTGCCCCCCTCGGACCCTCTACGCCAGGCGAATCGCTTGCCTATCAAGGTGCTAAAGATGTTGACGGCGCGGACTGGCCACATCTTACACCCAGAGTACCTACAGCCTCTGCCCTCCACTCCTGTCAGTCCCATCGAGGTAAGCCCCCTCCCCTTCCCCCTCGTCCCTTTCGGTATCCTCCTTTCCTCGAGATCATTTCGTGAACCGATACTCGAGCCACGGCCCGGTGGGGTTTCGTTCTCTCTGGAATGGGGATGGGGGGGAGTGTCCGGAGTGATTCAGCTCCCCTGGGGGACAGAGCTTCCGCAGCTGGAAACTAGGTCGGAGAAGGGGAGTGGGGCGCGGAAGTCTAGACTGAAAAGGTTTAAATGGACAGGGACTTGGAGGCCAACTTATTCCTCCCTGTCCTCGTTTTCGCAGTCCCCTCACCTTCACCTCTGGTTTTCCGAGTCGGCCTGGAGAAGGGTTGGGGAGTCCGATAGGTTCAGAAAACACTAAGGGCGAAACAGAGGCAGATAATTGTAAATAGCCTCCGAGGGGCAGCCCGCCCGAAACCTACAATGCAACCTTCCCCCCCCCCCCATAAGAGAGTCTTAAGTCGCTGATCGGGTACAGTCATATGCAGAAAACCACATTTTGAGTTTTTGCAAATCCAATTAGCATCAATCCCAGAATAAAAAAAAAAAGAGTGACGGGGAGGGCGACTGTGTTGGGTGTAGATGATGGCCGCACCTTTTCCTATAGGGGGTGTTAGTTTCTCTGGATGGGGGGGGGAAGGGAGTCTCTTCATACCCCTTCCAGGTAACTCCAAGGGGGCTCCGCGTGTCCCTGGAGGACTGAGGGCCTTAGAGGGCTGGGGCCCAGGAATGGCTACGTAAGAACTAAGAATCCTAAAGGTCTCCTCTCTATCTTTCTGTTTCCCTTCCCGTCTGACCCCCGCAGCTCGATGCAAAGAAGAGCCCACTGGCGCTGTTGGCCCAGACGTGCTCCCAGATCGGAAAGCCTGACCCATCGCCCTCCTCCAAATTGTCCTCGGTGGCCTCCAACGGGGGCGGTGCCGGGGGTGGCGGCGGCGGTGGTGCCGGGAGCGACAAGGACACCAAATCGGGCCCCCTAAAACTAAGCGACATTGGGGTCGAGGACAAGTCGAGCTTTAAGCCCTACTCCAAACCTGGCGCGGATAAGAAGGAGCCGGGAGGCGGTGGCGGCGGCGGCGGCGGCGGTGGAGGCGGGGGCGGGGGCGGCGGCGGCGGCAGCGGCGGGGTCTCGGCAGAGAAGTCGGGATTCCGAGTACCGAGCGCCACCTGCCAGCCATTCACGCCCAGGACAGGCAGCCCGAGCTCCAGCGCCTCTGCCTGTTCGCCTGGAGGGATGCTACCCTCTTCGGGAGGGGGCCCGGAGGGCAAGGACGACAAGAAGGACCCTGAAGGCTCCGGTGGCAGTGGCAAAGGGTCTGGTGGCTCCTCAGGCGACGGAGGCCCAGGCGGGCTGGCTCACGGCCGGATTAGCTGTGGGGGGATTAACGTGGACGTAAACCAACACTCCGACGGGGGTCCTGGGAGCAAGTCACTGGGCTCAGACTGCGGTAGCTCTGGCTCCAGTTCAGGTTCCAGCAGTGTCCCGACCTCCTCCTCGGTTCTGGGTTCCGGGCTAGTGGCTCCAGTATCTCCATATAAGCCGGGCCAGACGGTCTTCCCCCTGCCCCCCGCGGGCATGACTTATCCTGGCAGTTTAGCCGGGGCCTACGCCGGCTACCCGCCCCAGTTCCTACCACATGGGGTGGCCCTGGATCCCACCAAGCCAGGGAGCCTCGTGGGAGCGCAGCTGGCCGCTGCTGCTGCTGGCTCCCTCGGATGCAGCAAACCAGCTGGCTCTAGCCCCTTGGCAGGGGCGTCTCCTCCTTCCGTGATGACTGCGAGTTTGTGCCGGGACCCCTACTGCCTCAGCTACCACTGCGCCAGCCATCTCGCCGGGGCAGCTGCAGCTAGTGCCTCCTGCGCCCACGACCCCGCAGCCGCTGCCGCAGCTCTCAAGTCCGGATACCCGTTGGTGTACCCCACGCACCCTCTCCATGGCGTCCACTCGTCGCTGACTGCCGCGGCTGCGGCGGGGGCCACTCCGCCCTCGTTGGCCGGCCACCCTCTTTATCCTTATGGCTTCATGCTTCCTAACGACCCGCTGCCCCACATCTGCAATTGGGTGTCGGCAAATGGGCCCTGCGACAAACGGTTCGCCACGTCGGAGGAGCTGCTGAGTCACTTGCGGACGCACACGGCTTTCCCCGGGACAGACAAACTGCTGTCCGGCTACCCCAGCTCCTCCTCCCTGGCCAGCGCAGCTGCTGCAGCAATGGCTTGCCATATGCACATTCCCACCTCGGGAGCTCCGGGAAGCCCTGGGACCCTGGCCCTGCGCAGCCCCCACCACGCGCTGGGACTGAGTAGCCGTTATCACCCGTACTCCAAGAGCCCCCTCCCTACTCCCGGCGCCCCAGTGCCAGTGCCGGCTGCCACCGGACCCTACTACTCCCCTTACGCCCTCTACGGACAGAGACTTACCACAGCTTCCGCGCTGGGCTATCAGTGAGGGGGGTGGGGAAGGGCGGGGAGGGAAGGAAGTTGGGGTGGGGTGGACAAGGGGTGGGTTTTTTGGGGGAGGGGAGAAAGCAGGGAAAGGGGGGAAATTTGGGGGAGGGGTGGGATGGGGGCCCGGAGGCATAAAGATTACCCAACTGCGTGGGGAAGATGGGGCAAGAGAGGAAAAAAGTATACTATATATATATCTAATCCAGCAACAGCAGCGACAGAGATCCGATAAACACCCCTCTTTCCCCACTTCTCCTCTCCTCTCCTAAACTTTATAAAAGTTGAAAATATCCTTTGACTTTTTATAGAAAAAAATTGAGAAAAGTGTTCGTCTGAGGACTGCATCGGAGGGCACAAGTATTTATTTATGTTAGCTCCAAGCGGACCCGTGGTTCAGAAGTGCATTATTTAGCTCAAGCTCCATAGGTGTAAAGGAGGAGGAGAAAAAATTTAAAACTCGAAGGAAAAAAAAAAATGGAAAACCCCCCTCCCCCCCATGTAGATTATAAATAAAAAAAAAAAACCACCACAGAACTAGAGGTCTTCTCTTTAATGTTACTTTAAAATTGCTATGATTGTATTGTACGTTCTTATTTAATGTCTGATGGAAACGACAAATTTACATGCATGTTTGTTACTAAAAGAAAAAAAACAACTCGCAATTTGTCATCTCTGGTTTCAAATTGCAATTATTTTTAAGGTGTATACCATCGAAAGAGAATGGGTATTTTTTTGTATGTATTCTGGAAGAAAAAAAAAGAAAAAACAATTCTATTCCAAAACCTCATTTGCCTTATTTTGTTCTTTGAAAGGAACACTTAACTATTTTTAATTTTTAAGTCCACCCGCTGAGAAGGGGACAAGTAAGGTTTACGTCATGTACTAAAATAATAGACAATGTATCGCTTTAAAGATTAAAATTCCGTATATTTAATGTATTAAAAGGTTCTACTTCTTATCTTTTTTTTTTTTAATAGAGAAGAGCGAGGGGGGAGGCTTGATTCTAATTTGTTTGTAGTCTCCAACGGCTCTTCCTCTCCTGGGCACTGAGTTAAATTCTTTATTTTGTTTTGGTTTTGTGAATCTGTGGTGCCGAGAGAGAGGGCAGCTGTTGTTCTTGAGGGTGGGGGGAGTAAACTTAAATTTGGAAGGAGAGTGCTCTTATCAGTTTATTTCGTTTTGATTTTTTTTTTCTCCTGCAGCCAGTGTGGTGAGAAAATATCCCAGGATATTTTCCCTCGCGTGTTATTAATTTTTTTTCCCCTTAAACTTCGTGGTTCCATTTTTCGGAAGGGAGCTGCATTCGATGGCTCCTCTGCTGGGAGATGAAGGGAAATCACTCCCTTTCCCCTTCCATTCTCTCAGTGCCTAGGACAGCTCCGGGAGAAAGTTTGGGGAGTCCGGGAAAGAATTGTAGCGAATCCTCCCCCCCAACTCCCATGGGGAAATGAGTTTCCCTATCTTTTCCTTCCCCTGCGTGGTGATCCCACGATAGGAGAGGGGCTTCGCTGCACTTAACCAAGACTTCCTCTCCCTTTCCTTCCCAACTTTTACAACTCACCACTTATCCTGGCCCCAACTAGCCCCCTTGTATAATATCCCGGCCCCAGCCTGTCTCTTCCACTGAACAAACTGGACTGCTCAAACTCTGCTCTGGGAGAAACTGGCAATCGTGGTTGCGGGATATATGGGCCGAGGCTGGGCCACAGGGACTGTGGAGCGCTCCCGGCCACCTTTACTAAACCCTTTACTAAACGAGGCTCCTTTGTACCTCTCCCCGGACCAGGTCTAGTCTGGGACAACTGGGGAGCGCGGGGGAGGAGTCGGCACCGATATCCACTGCTCCCGGCGGCTTCCCAGGGCTTAACCAAATTGCCTCAGGAATTGGAGGACCTCGGAAGCGCAGGGGATGGTGGGTTCTCCGTCAGTTTCATCGCGACCCTTCTCAGATCCTAATGAGAGCGCGAGGGAAACTAAACCTAAAGATCATAAATAGAAAAACCTGGGGAAAATCAAGCCGCAGCTTTCCGGGTTAAAGCCAGTGGTTCCTCTGTCCTCAGTCTGGCTGTTTGGGATGCGCTGACACCTGGGTGCACCTGGAGTTGCTGTGCCCCAGGCTGTCTCTGGAAGTTAGAAGGGGGAGAACAACGAGGGAGAGGGGAGGAAAAAGCCCGCGGGCCTCCCCGCCCCGCATCCCATCTCTGTAGACTTGGCTAGACCTCCGTTCGGCGGTCAGTCTTGTGCCCCGCGAGCATTACTGCGGAGCTCTACTCCGCCTAGAGCTCCTCCTTAGGAGTCAGACGGTTAAGGGAGCGGGAGAGGATTTGGGGCCTTTGCGGGCTATATGGACTGTTCTGGCCACTAATCTTGTTGCTTTTTATTTATTTGAGATTTCCCTACCACCCTCCCCTCTCAGCACTCCCTTATTCCCTTTCCCGGCTTGGACGTAAATCGACCCGCGAGGTTCTCCCGGAGGCCGCTGCCCCCGGGGGGCCTGAGCGCCCTCTTGCTCTCGGCTCTTGCCTCCCATACGGAGTTCCTAGGCTTGGAGGGCTAACTTCTTGGGGGAAGATCGGCGAGGCCCAGGAGCAGATAGAAAGCACCCAGAGAAACCAGGGGCCGGGGCTCGAGGCACTGAAGGGTTTGGGTAGCAAGAGCTGCCTGGGACCATGTCACCGCCGTGCAGTTCGAGTTTTCTTGGACATTTTCTTAGTTTTGGGGATAAAACCAGGTCTCTAGTAACCCTGGGGCCTGGTGAATCCTAACCCTTCGGAAAAAAAGAGGTCACCTTGTCACCTCTTCTATTCCCCACCCCAGACAGATCCCATACTGGGAGGGGGTGAAGGAGAGGAAATTTGGTTAGATGTTAAATTCTGGGCCTGGGCCTCAGCTTAAGCCAGTTCGGGGGAGGAGAACGCCACGGGAGAGAAGCGGGACTGTGCCACTTTTTAGGAACAAAGATAACCTTTCCCTCCTTTCATCCATCCCGTCCCTGCTCACAGTAACTCTAGCACGACATACGTTCAGATTTGTCTTTATTCCTCTTTTTCCTGGATGTCTCAGGAAGGGGAGCAGGGAAAATTCCTTTGCACCCCTCAGTTCTCCCCACCAGATTTCACTGCCATAATGGCCAAGTCAGGGCCGTTTCTGGCCAGGACTCAGGCATCCCGTCTCTCTCACACCCAGTAGGCCCTTCGAATGTCTCTGACTTCTAGGTTCTCCTCTCCCCTTTACTAGTACTATTTTTTTTGCTGATGAGGGGTACGTTACGACATTTTGAAAATCTTCCACAAACTCCCCACCGCTGTCATGCGGTGGTAAGGCGTTTGTGGCTGAAAATTAAGGGACAGAAAAGGGGAGTGACAAGGGGTGCCCCGACGTGTAGGAGATACGTCTAGTTCGAAAACTAAGATTCAGGCGGAAAGAAATTGAGTGAGTGAGTGTGTGTGTGTGTGTGTGTGTGTGTGTGTGTGTGTGTGTGTGTTTGTGGCCAGTCCGGAATGGAGGCTTACTGTCAGAGCAGAGGTGGGGTAAGGGGTTTGGAGGAGTCTAGAGAGAATGAAATGTCTCTGTTCTCGTCCCGCCCCCCTTCCTCCTCCAGTCACTGGAGTTAGATCCTGAGATGTGTCGGCTTTCGGAGCTTTTAAGTCTAGGTTTCGGGAGCCGCTTCTGGCCGCCAGGCGGCGCTGCGGAATCCGGCAGAAAACGAGAAAATCAGCTAGGAAGGGGGTGCGAGCTGAAATCCTGGACTCCAGCTCTTTCCCTCCCCTTCTGAGGCTGGTGAAGACTCCTCCAAGTCTGATCGTCTTCAGAGGACCGTGACCAAACAGGAGTCTCTCTTATCCCTTCCTGCCGGTCATGCTCTCCCCTTGTCTTAACTCTCCCCCTCAATACTCCAAGTCACTCTCTTTCCACGTCTGTATCTCTCCCTTCCCTCCTCCCTTTGACCTTTTCCCCTTCGATATGGCAGCCCCTCTTCTCAAGGCCACCGCACCCTCACTGAACCGAAGTGAAAGGAGATGACGAGAAATATGGGGGGAACGGAATTAGGATGATTGGACCATTCAGGGGGAAACTGGTTCAGTCTTGAGACCACAAAGCTGATTCCTTGACAAGGATGTCTCTGTATCTGGCTGTCCAAGTTTTGTGTTTCACTGTCTGTGGCTCTGTCAGTTCCTCCTTATCTCTGTCAGTCTCTGGGGGTCTCTGTAGGGCCTCCCCACTTAACTAGGTTCTGGTCTTCCAGTTTCTTCTCCAAGCCAGTACTGGAGATCGGAAAAGTAGGCAGGAAGAGGGCAGAGATGAAGGAGAATTATTACTTTTTATAAATGCCTATATTTTTAATACCAGAAAATGATGGTCTCCATGGTGCATAGATATTTATTTTTCTAAGTCATGGGTGTTACTATGAAGAGCGGGGAAACGGCTTCCCTTCCCCATCTCAATTTCCAAATCTTGCTTAGGACTTGCAACTGCTTTGTCCTGCTCACCAACCTCTCCCTCACCCAGGTATGAAGAGTGAACTGAGATGGGGGGACTATAGTCTGGGGCAGGGCAGAAATAAAGGGAGATGGGGAGGAAAATAAGCTTCAATCATTAGAAAAAAGCTTTGCAGGGTTCCAAGCCTTTGCCTTTCCTACCTCTTCTTTCACTGGCCCAGCAATAGGCAGCATCACCCAGTATCTGTCAGATCTGATCTGGTACTGAGTTTACAGAAAAGAAAATCTAGAGCAAAGGCCCTATGGCAGAGGGAGGCATTGGTGTCCCCTAAACTCTTCAAAATAAGTGAGCAAATAATGACCATGCTTGTGCACACACATGACACAAATGTGCACACACATGAATGTATTAACATGCATATGTGAATAAAAGCCATGTAGAAGTATGTATTTGAATGTGTTCGTCTAATCATGTGTACATGTTAAACATCCAGATTCAGGCACACATTCCTGTACATATATGTTGATGAATAGGTGAGTGACAGAAAGGATGCCATATATTCACCTCCTTCAGCTTCTCATCTGTAAAATAAAGGGGTCAGATTAGACATCCTCTAAGGTACCTTCCAGCTCCAAATCTATCATCCTATCATACTGTACTTTAAGCAGTGAGAAAAGACAGATGTGAAAAATTCTCTCATTGGATGGCTTTGGGAAATCTGCAGAAAATTGCACAGAGAGTGAATGACATTGATAGTGCATATGTGGTGTCCAAGGCCTTTGTCCACTGCATGTCACAGAGTAATGCAAGACCAGTTAATGAGATGGTGGCATTCTCAGAACAGAAAGAATCCTAGGGCTGATGGGGCCCTGTAGAGAACAATTGGCCCACCTTTTTTCCTTCATACAAGAGATTTTCTCCAGGTCCCTGACAGAAGGAGTGGGGTCTTTCCGTTTGCATTTCCCAGAGCAGGAAGCCCCACAGCCTACCTTGCCCATCTGCTCCAGTGTCTCATATGTCTCCAGGCCTGGAAGTTCTTCTGTTTGCCTAACCTAAAAAAACTTCTGTTGTAATTCAATTCAGGTATATTAAAAAAAAATGTCCGGAGAGCCTGATTGTGTTCAGCATTGTAGGAGCTATAAAAAGCCCTCATCTTTATTCCATTCTGAATAGAGGTGGAAAACAGCTATGTGTAGACACTATATATGGTTATCCACAGGAGAAATGTTGGGAAATCTCTTTGTCTAAGTAGTTAGTAAAGGTGACCTCCCTGCGGTGACCTCCCTGCAGTAAGCCCTGAAAAGGCCTTGGAGCCCAGTGACCTTTATTCCAGTTCACTGTGGTGCCTGGATGGTACCAAGAACCATTCAAGAAGGAAATAGTCCACCTGAAGCAACATTTCAAAAATAAGAACAACTGATATTTTCATGGTGCTCTCAGACAGTGGTTCTCAACCTTCCTAATGCCATGACCCTTTAATACTCGTATGTGGGCGTATTTGCATGTGGGCGGACCCACCTGGAGGCAGCTCGAGAGGGGTGTCTTGGTTCCTAAGACCATCGGAAATATGTGTTTTAAGGTTTGTAAAGTTCCTTGTCTCATTGATCCTTTCAGCCTCTCTATGAAAGGGAAATGCTATTATTATTCCTGTTTTATAGATGAGGAAACTTAGTCTGAGAGAGGTTAAGTGACTTGCCTGGGGTCGTACAGCTTGATGCAGTATTTGAACTCAGTCTTCTTGACTTCAATTCCAATATTCTATCACTGTGCCACCTAGCTGCTGTATAAGTTCTAGCATTATACTCATTTACAGATTAAAAATGCAAACTCGAGAGATTAAATACACTGCTTATGATCGTACAACTCATGAGGATAAGAAATAGAATTTGGACACAGATTACTTCTGATTCCAAATCCATCTCTCTTCCTCTTGCCCTACATGGCCTCCCCATTCTCATCACACCAACACTTCCCTTCTCCCCCCAGGTCAAGAAATGGCAGTGACGCCTTATTGCTCAATGGGTCAAATTCACACTCTCCAGTCTGGCATTTAAGACCCTTCAACTGACCCTGTTAAATACTTTGGCCATGATATCTCTCAAAAAATCTCTTCTAGCCAGAACATGTTCCCAAGAAAATAGGTTAATAGGTTCAGGGTTTTTGAGTTGTCAGGGACCTTAAAAAATCATCTATTCTAACATCCTGTTCACCAGTCAATCAAGAGGCATTTGTTAATCATTTGCTGTGTGTCAGGAACTAGACAGTAGTGCTGCAAAGACAAAAATGAAATCATTCCTGCCTTCAAGGCGATTCCATTCCCTCAGAGGAGACAACATATACCTGAATAAGTATATATAAAATAAATGCAAGGCAATTTGCTTGGGAGAGACACTAGTAACTGGAGGATGAGAAATGGTCTCATGTAGAAGGTGGCAAATGAGATGAGCTTTGAAGGAAGCTAGGTATTGTAAGAGGCAAATGTGAGGAGGCAGTGAATTCTAGGCAGGCGGGACAGCCTGTGCAAAAGTGTGGAGGTGGGAGATGGAGCAGGGGATGTGTGAGGGACAGCAAAGCCTGATCAACATGAATTCTTCTATACAAGGAAAATTGGCCCCTGACCTCTGGGGAGGGTGGCAAATACAACTTATGACTCCTTCAGTTGTCTTCCTGAAGTTCAGTGCACTAGGAGAAACACATCAGGTAGGATGAAGTCAGGGTAGATTTCCTTTCTTAAAGCATCTCTTCCCTATTACATGCTAATCTCACTTTCTAACGGTTTCTGGTGGTTGGTTCTCATGGATAAATCTTACCTCTCTAAGCAGACTTATTATAAATTCAAGGGCAGGGACAGAGTTTACAATGTTGTTGGTAACCTCCCCATAGTATTATGCAAATGAATTTAAGATTACTGAATCCTTCAATGAAGGACTAAGATCATTCTGCTCTATGATAGTAGACTACATTCATGCATATTTGTAGTCACAAGGAGGATCACAATAGTGTATGGCTCAGGGTAAACACAACCCCACTATTAGAAAAGAAACTCAGGAAGACCTGATTTCAAATCTGACCTCAGACACTTACTAACTGTGTAAACCTGGGCAAGTAACTTACCCTTTGCCTCAGTTTCTTCATATGTAAAATGGGGATAACAATAGCACCTACTTTCCAGGGTTGATGTGAGGATCAAATGATAATTAACATTTGTGAAGTGCCTAGTAAAATGTGTGGTCCATAGTAGGCACTTAATAAATACTTGTTTCCTTCCTTCCTTCTTTCTTTCCCTTTTTCCTTCCTTCCAGTGGTGAGGCAGGAGCATCATTTTCCTAAATTGATAATGTCCTCAAAACCATTCTGTGTACACATTAAGTCTTCCATAAATGCTTGTGGATAGAAAGGGGATGGGGGTGGGGTCAACAGACAGGGAAGACCAGAAGGGAAAGAAGCCAGATCACCTGGGTGATGTTATTTCTAGTGAGAGTGGGATAAAGTCAGTTTCTAAGTGTCACTGATCAATTTTCCCCCATGATGGGTCACACGTGGTAAAGGGGACAGGAAGGAATTTGGACTCACATGGACTACACCCACCTATGTGCTCATATTTGATGTACATAGGAAACAAGAGCTTTGGATTCAGGATTGGGGAGGAAGCACATAATTTAGAAAGATCCATCAGATGTCCCTTCCATTCATCCTCCCCAAATACAATACATTTTAAAGGGAAATAAAAATTGTTTTTGGTTTATCTACTCTGAATTAAGTATCACACACCTTTCCACTTGCATGGGCAATCAAGATAAGGTAAATAAAAAAAAGCAAACCCCATCAGCAATAAAGGGAGTGTGTCTCCCAGTCATCACTTCCTGTGTTAAAGAGCTAGGACATCTATCTTGCTAAGACTTTAGCAATATCAGATGGAGTAAGAGCGGGAATGTTTTGGTCTGAGGGCTTTCATCATGTGGAGGTGGAGTCTGGTTTGATTTGTTCATCAAGGTTGGCACAACATAGAAAGAGCCCTGCATTCTGTCATACCAAGAGTGGCAAAGGGGCCAAGGTCCCTTGATTAAAGGCTCTCAAACAGGCCTTTAGGATGATGAGATGGAGTCTTAGAACAATTGCTCTATCAGAAAGACTTTCTGGGTTGTCTTGAATGGCTTTATCATCACCCCTATTATTCTGCCCTTATAAGAAGACAGACCCCCAACCTCAGGAAAGGTACTAAACATAATCATAGCCTCTGAGACCCCCCACCCTCAAGTAGAAGAAATTAAATATACATCATATGGCTCTCCTAGCTGCCTTCCTGAAGCTTAGTGCACTATGGGAAACTTTCTGTTTTCTGGGGTGTTACCTGAGCCTGCTTCTCAATCTGAAAAATGAATCCACCAGGGATGAGGTCAGGCTAATATTTCCCTGGAAAGCATACATCCTTTTTTCTCCTTAGATAATCCACTAAAATGCTGCTTCACTAGACCACAGGTCTATTGATCTCAGGGTAGTTCACCTGCTCTTTGCATCTCTCCTGTCCTTCCCAGATTACAGCGCTAAGCAACAATCAGGAGGTGAGGCTCCATCTCTGTTCTGATGGTATGTGGTCTGTGTCCTGTGACCTCAATGGAGATTGGGCAGATTTTGCATGGGTTCTAAGGACATGCTTTAGTTAGACCTGAAGCAGTGTTGCAAATGGCAGCTAGGTGGTGTAGTGGATATAGGGCAATGAACCTGGAGTCAGGAAGACCTCAGTTTAAAACAGTCTGGGACACCTACTAGCTGTGTAACCCTGGTCGAGTCGATTAACCTCTATTCCTCAATTTCCTTAGGTACAAATTGGGGGTGGTAATAACAACACCTACTTCACAGGGCTTTTGTGAGGATCACACGAGATAATATTTGGAAATTGTCTGGCACATAGTAGGCACTTAATAAATGCTTATCCCCACCCAGCAACTTGCCTAAATAGGTATCCTGCTCCAATACCATCTCATTATCCTGGATTTATTAAAGCAATGCCAGCAGAGGATTTAGGATTATGGAGGTTGCTACCAAGCTAGAAAGGCTTCAAGTGTGGACTGGTAAGAAGACATTGTTCTATCATCCATCACCCTGTTGGCCACCAGGTGGTGAAATTTTTGATCACAGGAATTTATGATTATTTACTAAGGTTTTAGTCTCTATCACTGGTGACAGAATATCAGCTCCTTGAGGGCAGGGAATGTTTCTCTTTTTTCTTTGTATTCCATGCATATAGTAAGCACTTAATAAATGCTTGTTAAGGGCTAGCTTTGGTGGCATATTCTAAAAGATTAAAATGATACAGAGATGAGCATGTTCCTTATTTAAGGATGATATGCAAATTTGTGGTGATATATACTCATGTATATGAATAAATTATATATGAATATATGAATAAACAAATACATGAATAATATGTATGAATGAATTACTTAAAGCTTGTTGATTGATTGCTGGGCAAACCCTCATTGATAAAACCCTAGATTCTTGAGATACTGAAGAATGGGTACAGGTGATGTGTCAGACATGAAGTAGTGTTTCAATTAACCATCTACCCCAGTAGACTAACTTTGTCCAAGTCAGAATTCTGATTTTCTTCCTCTGTCCCACTTTATCCAAGTGGTAAAATGTACAGGACTTCAGACTTCTGTGTCTCCAGGAAAGAGAAAAAAGGGCAGGTTTTCACTCCTGGGAACAGACTATACTACCCTTTGTGGGATTGGTCTGTTTCCAATTATTTGGGATGAGTCCAGGTCCCAGGTAGAACCCATTGTGGCAACTCATATTTCATACCATGAAGAGAGATCCAATTTTCTAAGATTAAAAACATTCATTTAAATTTAAATTAAAAATTATTTAAAACAAATTTCCTATATACATACATACATACACATACACACATACATATATATATGGCACTACACATATAATGCTACCATAATAACATGATTGGATTTACCCCCTCTATATTCTGGTTTTTTGGGAAAAGGCTGTGTTCACCTGTTAATTTGTGTTTTGTAATCTTGCAAGATGGAAGAAGTATGGAGACTCCCAACAGGTATGTTTCTTGGCTAGGAGATCAGATAAAGGAAGTCTACTGATTAGACATGACCTCAGCTTGGAAATTCTCAGAGAGAGACAACAGATAGTATGATGCTTGACTTCCTGGTGTTAGGAATTTGAGTTAAAAAGTAGAATCTTTTTTTTTGGAGTGGGGAAGGTAGGGCAGTTGGGGTTAAGTGACTTGCCCAAGGTCACATGGCTAGTTTTGTGTTAAGTGTCTGAGGCCACATTAGAACTCAGGTCCTCCTGATTTCAGGGCCCGTGCTCTATTCACTGTACCACCTAGCATCCCCAAGAGAGTAGAATTTTGCTTAGAAACCTCAAGGTCTAGGAAAACACAAGGATGACTAACAGACTGGTGGAGAGTTATATGGTTATATAAACCATATCAAGTAGTTGAAAGCAGTGATCAGCCAATCTATAAAGTAAACCCAGAAATTGGCTAGGGTTCTCCAAAGATGGTACACTATAACCACTTACTGTTCATAGGAGAGTTCACTGGACTCTATAATGATGAGGAGGACAAGTGATGGGGAGTCAGCCAAGCAGGCTCTGAAAGGGTTGCCCTGCCCTACTGTGTAGAGCTGGACTATGGAATCTAGATGATGACTCATATAGAAAGAGTCTAGGTTGTGCCTTGGATGAAGAGATTCTTGCATGGTGGTACCTCCCCTGCCCCCCGAAGGCCAGGAAAGTCAAGACAGACTGCCCAGTCCTCTGTGGGGTAGGGGAGAGCAGGAGGGAATCTGCATGAATAGGGAGAGGTAAAGGCTGAATTAATTTCTTGTATAGTGTTTTAATTCTGGGACTCCCAAAGGAACAGAGATTGTCAGTACCTAATGGAGGTCTGGAGACAGCAATAGCCAGCCTAAAACATTCACAAACTCGGGATCAAGGCTGTAGGCAAGAGATGCTGAGGATACTGAGGATCAGATTGAGCCATCCATGAGTTCAGGGCTAGAACTGCGGGACCATGGGTCTTTTGATACTGAGGATACTAAACTGACCAGAGGTCACTCTAGAAGCATCAAGACCATATGGCCAGTAATTAGTCTGATTTATGATGTTTTAGAAGTAATATAATGGGAGAGGAGGGTATGCATATTACCAGATGAACCCCTCTGATGCAGAGTGGATGTAACATGTACTTAGTACGTAAATTCAAACTCTCAATCGTTGAACGCTTGTTGAGCACCTGCGGTATGCCAAACCCTGTTGATACAAAGACCAAAAAAAAGTAGTTCCTGCTTTCAATGAACTGTGTAGACATTATAATTTATGAAGTTATTTATGTATATTATATCACCTCCTTATTTGGTCTACCATATACAGCCCTGATATGCGTTGTATTTATTTGATATTGTGTTTATTACATATAACTCATGCATTATATATTGCATGGGACCTGTATGTTTCATCTATAGTACTCAGTGTTGCTATATACTTTATTGTTTTGTGTGCTATGTTCGTGGGATCGTAGATCTGGAGCCGAAATTTTCTTCTTTGAGTTCTTTATGTCTTCTGTATTCTATTGTGGATAATATGTACTAGGTACCTGCAAATGTGTTGTGTTTTCAGGATTATTGCCTGTGACTGTGCTATCTGCCAAATAATCCATGTTTATCATGCATATCTAGAAATAATTTTCCCCTATCATGGTTTTAAGGAGATATCTAGTGGAGGCAAGGACATGAGGAAGCACTGGTGTGAAGCTCTAGCTTCTGTGAAAAATTAGTCACTGAGAAGGAAAGTGACTGAATTGGTAATATAGCTCAAGTGTGGAAACTCACACCTACTTAAAAGGGAGACCATAGTTACCCAAAGTCCCAGCATCCCCTTTAGCCGTGCTTGTGAGAATGCACTGTGAGTATGTCATGAGGCAGGAACCAACTGACAAAACTAATTTAGGAAGGACTCTGGCTGTTCTACTGAGGATTCAATTGTGGCTAACTGCCCATGTCCCTGGGAGAGTATATGTCCAAAACTGGATGGGTATGGCCCACCTCACAGGACATATAAGAGTTTTAATAAATGCTTGTTGACTTGGCCATGGGCATGAAGACTGTGTACAACTGTTTATGGCTATGGAGAACACCTTCAAACCACCTGGTCCAACCCCTTTGTTTACTAGATGAGAACCCAAGGCCCAGATTGGCTCAATGACTTGCCTACGATCAAAGAGACAGGATTTGAAATGTTTCTTTATCTCCACACCTAGCATTCCTTCCATGTGTGAGCCCTCTTCCCTCTCTGCCCTCTGCATACCCAGGGACTAAAACACAGTAGGCATTTAGTTGACTTGAATTGTGTAGTTCATCAGGTATGACTCTTTCTATGCCTGCATGTGATCTTTGTCCCCCTACCTGAGTCTCTCTTTAATGAAGTACACGGTAAAACCCTCCCCAAGATCAACCCTCCCATGAGCTTTAGACCATCAGAGCCAGCCCTGGCAGCAGCATTTAAAGCATGACTCGGGATGGCCTCCCACTGGACCCCTTCTCCATCTGACCACATTACCCAGCCCCTCCACTTTTATAATGTGGTCATTGTTTGTTTCTTTTTTTCTGTTTCTATTAGTTTTATTGCTTCATTCAATTTCAAGACAAGGAGCCTGTCCTTGTCCTCCTTAATTAGTCTATAAGTGCCCTGAGGGCAGGGAGCCTGCTAGATCTTTAGCCTGGACCCCAAATGACTAACAATGATCTCTTCTCCCTGTCATCCCAGCAGAGAGTTGTTGATTGCCTGACCCAACCAGTAAATTTTTGAGTGCCTGATGACAGAGGACCACATCTTGTATGACTTCTTTAAAATTTAATTTATTTATTTTTAGAGTTTTTTTTTATTTTTGGAGGGAAGGTAGGGCAATTGGAGTTAAGTGACTTCCCCAAGGTCACACAGCTAGTTTTTGTGTTACGTGTCTGAGGCTGGATTTGAACTCAGGTCCTCCTGACTCCAGGGCTGGTGCTCTATTCACTGTACTACCTAGCCACCCTATTTTTAATTTCCAATATTTACTTCTATAAGTTTTAAATATTTCCTTCTCCCTCCTCAAAATGGCATCTTATATGAGTTTTTATTCTCCCACAGTGCTCAGCATTCAGTCTTTTACACAGTAGGAGCTCAATAAATATCTGTTGAATTAATTAATTAAATGAATGAGTGACAAAGGGACCAAATGATTTATCTGAATGGCCATGTAACTCATGTAACTGATAAAAGTAACCAAATAGCCGAATTACTGAATGACTGAGTCACCAGATGCCAAATGGATACACAACCCAATGACCAGATGACTGAAGGAATGATGGATGAAATGACCATGTAGCTGAGTGACTGACTAAGTGACCAAGTAACTGAATTACTAATGACTAGATGACAAGCTGATGTAGTGAGTGACTGGCCCCATGGGCCTGGCTCAATGACTGAGGGAGGGGCAGGCTACTTGAGGCACAGCTGCTGCAGACTCAGGTGAGCCCAGTTTCTCTGCCCTGAATACCCTTACCCTCAAGGAGGAGCAAGTGGGCCTGATAAATGGAGGAACCACAGTGGCCTTGGTGTCCAGAAGGATTCAGACAGGGAACAGAAAGCCAGGGAGAATACCCTAAGTGAGTCTGGGAGAAACAAGGGAGACTTTCAAACTAGAGTGATTAGTAATCATGGGGATAGAGAGTTAGTCACCAGGAAAGGGTTTCCCACAAAAGCCAGAATTTACATCTTACCTGTTTACACCCAGCATACTTTTCCTAGGAGAGCTAGCCCCCAGGACTCATATTTCTATTTGAAGGCAGTGTGTGTGTGTGTGTGTGTGTGTGTGTGTGTGTGTGTGTGTGTGTGTGTGTGGTATGTGCAAGTATGCCTGGGTACCAGGGCAGGGGACAGTTGGGCTGAATAAACACAACCTTCTCTCTATAAAGTGAAACTTTTATTGTAGAGTTTATGGGAACTGGGTAAATTTGGTTTATGCCACAGAAGAAAAGGAGTAAATCCACCTTCTCTTGACTGAGAATTAAGGGAAATAGAGCATTTCAAGAAAAAGACCAGAGGGTATCCTAGAATGGGTAAGGGTAGGGACTACTTACTGTCCAGGGCTGTGGGGAAAGAAATCTTCCCCCTTAGTCCATTTGAGTAGAGGGGATCTCAAGTAATCCTAATCCCAGATTATCTGGGGTGTGTCCAGACTGGCCCCCTTGAACAGGGTCTCATAGAGGAAGAGGAACATAGAGTCTTAGATTTGGAAGGGACCCTAGAGGACATGTAATCCAACTCCTAACTAAAGCATTCATGGTCCCATTGGACCACAGAATGTTAGAACTGAGATGTTTTACTGACGAGAAAACTGAGGCCCTGAGAGATGGTAGAGGGTCTAAGTTTTCGAAAAACCAAGTAAATGGCAGGGTCAGTAGTCAATCCCCATTGGGTGAGAACTCTAGAGCTGGAAGAAGTCTCAGAGATCGTCTCATGCAAACCTGTCATTTTACAAATGAAGAAACTGAGACCTGAGCAGATGAAAGTGACTTGCCCAAGGTCATACAGAAACAGAATTTGAACCCAAGCCCTCTGATTCCAGAACCAGTGCTCTAGGTCTTCTGGCTAGAAATGCCTTACTTTTTCCATTATATCTCACTGCCTTAGTACCTTCTGGGTACTGCTTGGACTACTGTGTATTCTCTCCCTACTAATTATTTCTGTTTCATGGAAGGAAAAAAAATATGAAACTGAACTGGGGGACATGGTTGCAGTGAGGAGAGGAAAACCATCTAAATAAAAAGTCCCATTACTTAAAATGTGCAAAGTTTACCAAAACAGGAATGAGGTAATATTTTTCAGATTGTTAGCAGCAGATACTCATTTAAATTTTGTCTCTTTTTGAAATAATGATGGTTAATATTTATAGAAAGCTTTTAAGACTTTCCACTTAAGACTTTCCACACATTATCTCATTTAGACCTCAGAAAACAACCCTGCAATATAGATGCTACAGGTATAAGTATCCATTTTACAGGTGGGAAACTGAGGCTCAGAGAGGTCCTCTGATTGCCCATAGGGACACACAGGTCATGATCTCCAGAAACCCACTCCACCCAGGTTTTCCTTCATCTAAATCTAGGGCTCTATCCAACAAACCCACCAATTAGTCGATTAGCAAGCATTTATTAAGCACCTGAATTTACAGAAGACTGTGCTGAGCACTAGAGATATGAAGACAAAGAATGAAACTGTACCTTTTCTCAAGGACCTTGGCTGCCAGTCTATGATTTTTTCTCTTTTTGAAGTGTAGTATACAGGATGGGGGATGCATTAGGTTGCCTAGCAGTCAGAGGACTACTTGGAGCCTCCAAACAATAACACCTTCCCAAGAACTGTTATGAGGCTTGCACTTGGAAAACCCTTTTGTCGAAATGAATCCTAGGAGCAGAATGCAACAGGCCCTAAGTGAGTGTCTAGTTTGTGTGCAGAGTCCTGTGCTGGGTGATAGAGGAGAAATAAAGTTTAGATCAGACACAATCTTGACCTCCAAGAAGGTTCCTCCAGTCTAGTAGAGGGAGAAGACATCAACACAGGTAATTGTAATGCATCATATTACGTGACAAGGGTATTAGAGTTACAAAATTCTATGTCATTCCAGATCCTGGAATTTCAAAGGTTGTTTCCAGTCAAGGGGTCTAGGGAGGCTTCTAGGAAGGAGCAGCATTTAATATGTACTTTAAAGCAGTGGTGTCCACTTCTAGGGTCATATTCCAAAGAGATCATGTGAATGAGAAAAGAACCCACATGTCCGAAAATATTTATAGCAACTCTTTTTGTGGTGGCCAAGAACTGGACATTGAGAGGATGCCCATCAATGGGGAATGGCTGAACACGTTGTGGTATATGAACGTAATGGAATACTATTGTGCTTTAAGAAATGATGAACAGACAGACTTCAGAAAAACCTGGAAAGACTTATATGAACTGATGCTGAGTGAAGTGAGCAGAACCAGGAGAACAGTGTACATAGTAACAGCCACAGTGTGCGATGACTGACTTTCATAGACTTAGCTCTTCTCAGCAATGCAAGGACCGAAAACAATTCCAAAAGATTCATGATGGAAAATGTCATCCACATCCAGAAAAAGAAATATGGAATCTGAATACAGATTGAAGCAGACTATTTTTTTTCTTTTGTCTTGTTTTATGGCTTTTTTTGTCATGGTTACTCTCTTTCATTCTAATTCTTCTATGCAACATGACTAATGTGAAAATATGTGGTTTAACAGGAATGTATATGTAGAGCCTATATCAGAGTGCATGCATGGAAGTGTTTGAAAACTAGAAATTAAGAAAAAAAAACAAAAAAATAAGAAGTTAAAACTAAAAAAGATAAAGCAGTGGTGTCCAACTCAAATAGAAATGGGGGTTACTAAGTTGTACATAAGGATCTCTATAGGCATCATAATAACTTGGAAAACCACATATTAACATTACCTATGTTCTATTGTATTATACATTTTTTTGTTAGATATTTTCCAATTATGTTTTAATTTGGTTCTAACCTCATTAGGGAGTGTTGCGGGCAGCAATGCTTCCACCTCTCCTTTGAAGAATGGGCTGAGGTCCTGAGGGGTTAAGGATCCACTTACATGGCACAATTTTTGTTTGTTGTTACAATCAATCACTTAGCATTTATTAACTTGTTACTATGTGTCAGCCACTATGCTAAGTTCTAGGAATATAAAAAAAGGCAAAACAGTCCCTGCCTTCAAGCAGATTACATTCTAAGGGAACGGGGAAGAGAGAATAGTAAGCATATCAGTTTTAAAGACTGCAAAGCACTTATATATGTCATCTCATTTGAAGAGATACTTGCCCAGTATCTCCCAGTTACTACATGTCTAAGATTTGTTACTAAATTACTAAGTTAGGATTTGAACTCAGGTGTTCTCTATTTGCAATTCAGCTGCTCAAATTAGAAACATCCTCGGCCTGAGAGAGGGTCAATCCATCCTTTAACCTGACTAAAGGTCCTAGCAGTGACCTTGGATTCAGTTTACTCTAAACAAAGTGATGCTTGAGCCATTTCATCTGAGTGTGACCCAAGTATTCAGCTAGATCATAAACCCCCTGGAAAAAGATACTGTGGAATGTGAGTCATGAAATTCGGGTTCAAATCCTTGCACCAGTGCTTACTAACTATATAAGCAAGTCACTGAAACTCTCTGAGCCTCAGTTTCCTCATCTGTAAAATGAGATTAGGCTTAAATCTTGTTTCCTTAAAACAGTCTTTTGTTGTGTGCCTTTGGATTATAAAGACTCAGTTACAAGTTAAGTAAATGGTAGCACCTAGGAATATGGAATTAGAACTGCAAGGGACCTTAGAGGCTATTTAGTTCAATGTCCCCATTTTACAGATCAGGAAACTGAGTGCCAGGAAGGAAAAATGAATTACGTATGACAAAGGTAATAAGTAGTATGGTTACTATCTGAATCTAACTTTCAAACCCAGCATTCTTTCCAGTACACTGCAAGCTTGTCTTGTTAATGTGTTGTGTGTGTGTATGTGTGTGTGTGTGTGTGTGTGTGTGTGTGAGAGAGAGAGAGAGAGAGACAGAGACAGAGAGAGAGAGAGAGAGACAGAGAGAGAGAGAGAAGCTACTATGTACTTATGATGGAAGTGTTTTCTGTCCCATCCTTTGTTACCCCCCCAGTGTCTTCCCATAATGGATACCATTCAGGATATTGACAGAGAAGCCTTCCAGGTGGATCTTAGGGAAAAGTTTTCATAAAAGTTGTGGTCTGATTTCTTCATTAGCTACTACAAACTCTTAGGATGCCCTCCTTTCTTTCTGCTTGAACTGGAATATGGAGGGAGAATGCTGATGTCCTGGCTCCTCTTGGAAATAGAGAAGCCAGCCTACCCTGGCTAGGGCAAGATTCCCAAGGGCTGTTCACTATTAGCATCTTCCACCTACAGCTAACACTTCCGAGTGTCTTGTCTTGGTTGCTGTTCCCTTATGGTGAAGGAGAAAAAAGCTCTTGATTTGGAGTCTGAGGCCCTAGATTCCAGTCTTGGCACTGTCACACCTTAGGCAAGTTCTTTTAGCCCTTTGAACCTGTTTCCTCATCTGTAAAATAAGAGGGTTGGACTAGATCCAGAGTTCTTCTAAAAAAATATTTTGATAACTTTATTTCCATATACTTGGCTTCCTTTTATAATTATTTATTTTATTTTATGCATTTAAAAACATTCTTCTGGGAAAGGGGCCTTGGCTTCATCAGACACTGTCAGAGGGGTTCAGATCACATGGAAAATTAAGAATCTCTGAACTAAACTCAATCAAGTATGTTTATTAGGTGTCCACAGTGTGCCCCAGTCCTGCACTAGAACTGGGAAGAAAAAGACAAAAACGAAAGTGCCTGCCCTGAAGGAGCTTACATTCTCTCTTGACCTCCAAGGCCCCTTCAGTTCTAACCCTGTGATCCTTGAGGAGAGACAGCCACCATTCATCTTGATTCCAATGTGAAAAGTAACCGCAGAAAATATAGTTTGCTGACAAGTTTCCTTTCTGGTTGGTGAACTGTCATTCCTTTGCAGATTTATAGTAAACATCCCTTGCAACAACAACAACAACAAAAACCCGTTTACATCCCTGTCTAAGTAATAAGGTAATTTGTTACAGCTAATTACTCGAGGACTTCCTTAATCTCAATTAGAGGACGGGGCAGATCTCTTCTTCCCGAGGTGGCTGGGGGTCCGCCAGATGGGGGCTCCAGGAAGGCATCGCCCATACCGATTTGGGGGGAAGGGATGCCTAGGGTGCAGCCGGACACGCTGGGGGGGGGAGGGAAACTACTCCAAAAAATCTGTAGTTGCGATGGGCTGGGTTGGGGGGGGAAGCCCGTGATTGATCGCACCACGGAATGTGGGACATTTCCCCAGCTTTTGTGATTGCGGTAATGAAGCCGTAAACCAAATAGCATGAAATGAGGCGAGGCCTTACAATTTAATCAGCTCGTAAACAGATCCACGGCATCAAGCAAATGACATTATTATCCATCCGGAGTAAATCATGCTAATCTCGGGAGATAAAATCAACACCGTTAATGGTCACATGTCATATTCATCAACACTAAACCATCCCTTTTGACAGATTAATCCTAACTACAGCTCCCAGGATGTATGGTAATAGGCCTTGGAGCATGCATTTCACTCGGCGCCGGGCTAACCAGCACTCTTAGACGGCTATTACAAATAATTTTTTTATTGATTTACATATTTTAAAATGCATTTAAGGTGAGACGCCATTAAAAACCCTGTCACCCTCCCATATTTCTTCTACCGCATTCCCAGCCTTTATTAATAGGAACGGGAAGATAAACGCAGTAAGCCTTATAAATACTTTGTTTAGCGGGCTGCTAGGGGGTAATTAAGAGCTCTGGCCAAGGTTGGGGGGACAGATGAGGAAGAAGCTATGGGGACATTTGAGGTTAGGGTTCCAGGTATATGGAGATTAAAGAACCCAAGTTCTGATAGTGAGGACAGGTGGGAAGAAGGAGGTGGGGTCATGTTTAAACAGCTGGACTCAGGTTTGGTGGGGAATAGGGAGTGGCAGGGGGGCTTGGGGCTAAAAACCTAGCCAGCCGGTTAAGTCTGGGGAGGAGGGGAGGTGCTCTTTTCATGAAGCTTTCTTGGGTTTTGAAGAGGGTCAAATAAGGGTGAGTTGGGCAGAGGGGTGGCACTCCACAGCCCTCTGCTTCCCTTCTGCTTAGGTTGAGGAGGTGTGTTTGCCCCTCATCTGCTCCTGAGTATGATTACTGATTTTTTTTTTACTCCCCCAACTCTTACCCCACCCCCATATAACTCCAGACAGTGTGTGTGTATGTGTGTGTGGCCAGGAATGGGCCATTGTGTCCTCCCCGCTGACTTCAAACAGCAAATATATTTATTTATCCAAGGCTGACCAGGGATGAATGCTTCCAGAAAAGTGTCCACTATTCAAAATGTCACTTTCTTTGAACAGGCAGTGAATTATATTGACAGGCACATTTTCAAAGGCTGCTGAGTGATGGCAATGAATGGCAGAGGCAGCAGACGGCATTGCCAGCCTCTGACTGAGTGGGTGCCGAAATTATCTACAGCCTCTGGAGATCTGAGGCAGTGCCCCCCTCCCATGACTGGGGAGGAGATGGATTCCTGTGATTAAGTGGGGTTTCATTTATCAAGGCTATGCAAACATCTCCACTACCTTTCCCCCCACAAGGACCTAGTGAATGGGACTCCCCACCTCTTTCCTGAGGCACTGGGGCAGGGCACAGTGTGAGGCAGGGATATTCCTCTCACCCCAGGGTGGAGTGGTGAACAAGCAAAGAAAGATTGGGGGGAGGGTCCCAGTCTCTCCTCACTCTCCAATCACTTAGCTCCCAGGCAGAAATTTGAAAAGGGCTAGAGTACCGGGATTGGGAAGAGGGAAATGAACTCATCCTCAACAGAAACTGGCAAGGGCGAGGTCTTTTGCTTGAGCTCTACTGGGGATGAGCTGGGCAGACTTCTCTCTACTTTGAATGGACACAGTGGAGACCCTGAGGACAGCTCCAGCTCACTGAAAACACGCTCCATTTATTCTTCCTCTGCCTCCCCTTCCTCCTCCCCCCAAAGTGATTTATTGCAGTGGTGGATTTTTTTGATAGATGCAACTGGAACCTGAAAAACTACCCAGCCCAGGTCCATTTTTTGTAAAATTACGTCTATCGATTAGACAAACTAATGAAATGTTGCAGGGAGTAAATTAACTTCAGGGTTTAGGAGGCACCAAGGTCAAGTACTCAGAACCTGCTGAGCTTTAAGGATCTCTAAAGATTTTGTGTCTTGGGTTTTCCATGATACTTATTAAGCGCCCTTCACTTTCTAGTGTTTCTCTCCATTGGGTATTAAGGTGCCAAGCTTTTTATCCCATTTTGGGGAGGTTTGTGTTAGGAGGAAAGATCTAAGACCTTTTGTAGTCAAGTATATTTTAGAATCAGGGGTGGGGCGGGGCGAGGCAGGATGGGCTGAGGTCAAGAATGCCACAACAAAGCCAATGGAACTGTTGGAATTTGGGGTTAAGTGCCCAGGCTGAGGCTGGAAACATTGGGGAGGAACACAAAGTTGTGAGGTCACAGACATAACACTCATGATCAGACTTAGCTTGCCAAGCCGATGTCAAGAACACCACAGGTCACAGGAGGAGTTCAAGAAGCACCATGATTAGGGCTCATAGCCTAGTAGACTGACAGAGGGGCAGGTTGTCAGCAAAGAAGAAAACGCATATCTAGGGGTCCTAAATTTTAGACCTTAGGTTGCCTCTTTCCCTTGATCCTAGCTTAGAGGTTAATCCCTGTGGTTGGTTTCTAGCTCAGGCGTCATGTTTTGAATATTTCTTCTCTCACCAACTATCTAGCTGATTCAGGATAGGGCTGCCAGAGGATCCTGTCCTCAAATGGACCCCTCTGTTCCCAGATGGAGTCCTAAATGATTGGGATGAACTAGGGGGAGTTGTTCCACCTTTCTCCCTGTTCTTTCCACCAATACTCAAAATGGTTTTGGGATCCAATTGCTGTCAACTACAATAACAACTTTGGGCTATTTTATTTTTATTGTTGTGGAATTAGAGCTTTTTGAACATGACATGTTAATTTATGCAAATCAATACACAAATTCTCAGGATAATGTCTATATATCTATGCCTGTGGACTTTCCTGAAAGTGAGCTATAAAATTTTCTTGTCTGATGGTTGCACTAGGAGTGAGTGTACTACTGTGCCCATGTGCCTGTAAGAAGGAGTAATATTTACTACAAGACTAATACAATACTGATCAATTGAAGAGGGTGAGGGATGGCTTCTTCAAAGGAAGTTCCTGTGTTATGCAGCAAAATAACCAAGAACCTTAAGGGGAAGAAGGTCAAATAATAATATTAACTAGAGTTTATACAACTCTTTAAGATACAAAGCACTTTACATACTGCAAAGCACTACATATACATATACATACATACACACGCACACACACACACACACACACACACACACACAGAATTTTATTCTCACAACAATCCTGTGAGGTATGTGCTAACATTAGTTCCATTTTAGAAGGTTAAGTGACTTGCCCAGGGCCACACAGCTATATCAGAAAAAGTGTTTGAACTCAGATCTATCCCAGGTTCAGTTATCTATTTACTTCCCCACCTAGCTGCCTATGTTATCTTTAAAAGTTTTGATTTCTTTGAGAAGCAAGTTGAATAGGGAGAGGGGTGGTGATGGGGGTAGAATTCAGTGTTGTGACATTATCCAAACACAGTCAAAGAATATTCATTAAGCACCTACTTTGCATGAGGCATACTCTGATGAATGAAAGACAAAAAGGAAAACAAAATTTTGTTGTTTTTCAGTCATGTCAGACTCTTCCTGATTCCTTCGCTGGGGGAAATTTGGGGACAAATTCCTTTGTCCTTCTCTAGTTCATTCTACAAATGAGGAAACTGAGACAAACAGGGTTAAGTGACTTGCCTGGGGTCACACAGTAAGTGTCTGAGGCTGGATTTGAACTCAGGAAGAGGAGTCTTCCTGACTACCTACCCATACTCTGTCTTGCCCTAAAAATGACAAATGATAAAAATGATGCCTGGCCTCTTATACTTCAGTTGGAATACAATATATAGACCTCATGGCTAACATTTCTTTAATGCCTTAAGGTTTGCAAAGTGTTTCACATGTCATTTCATTTGATCCTTACAACAACTCTGTAAAAGTAGATGCTAATGCTATCCCTATTTCACAGACAGGAAAACTGAAGCACACAGGAACTTGCCCAAAGGTCACACAGCTAGGAAGGATATAAGTCAGGAATGTAACTCCATCCTTTCTGACTCCAAGGCCAGTGCTCTATCCATGAAAATACTAGGTAATTTGACGGTGGAGAGAGCATTAACAACTAATTAGTTAACTTCTTTACCAAAAGTTTCCTTTTGTTAAGGTGACCTAAGAGCTGAGTCTTGCCTCTAAAATGCAGAGGTGAAGAGTGAGAACATTCTACGCAAAGGAGATATGGGGGTGGAAAACAGAATGTGCAATTCTGGGAACCTAGAGTAAGACAGTTCTTTTTTTTTTTTAATTTTATTATAGTTTGCATCATTCATTTCCACAAGATTTTGAGTTACATATTTTCTCCCCGTCCCTCCCCC
>CM053582.1:534075728-534177883 GCA_028627135.1 Pseudochirops cupreus
TGGTGGGGGTGCTCTGGCTGCGCTCTCCTCCTCCCTCTCTCTCCCATGATCTTTCTTTTCCCCAAAGAAGGAATCTAGGGTTTGGGAGCTGTTCTTACTTTGCTTCTTATGCTTATTCTTACTCATGGTTGTTCAGACTGTGATTTTTTTTTTTAAATCTCTATGGGGCTCTGCTTCCAGAAGGGAAAGCTCTGTCCCAAATCGCTGGGGTCCTCCCGGCTGCTGTAGCTCTCAGGAAGATGCTGGGACTCTTCCTAATTACTTCTGGCTGACTGGATAATGAAGACTCCAAGATGGAGGCCCAAGACGGCGATCTAGATCCAGGCCACTCAACGGGAGAGCACTGGCCTGAGAACAATCGCTAAGTCCCCCTGCTGTCTACAGGCCATGGGCGAGAATCTACAACGGGGAGGCGGGTGCAAAACCTCTGCCTTTTCGCTTTTTTGCTCTGGAGGCCTTTTTGGCTGGACTGCTTATCTCCCCCTTTCGTAATCCCCACTCACAGCTGCTACTAATCCGCTCACCTGAGAGGCTCCTCCACTCCTCCCGTCCAGCCGCCCCGGGGCACAGCTGTGGCTTCAGGGCAGGCTGGTTTCGGTTAGCAGTGCTGGTATGGTTCCTTGTAGCCGAGCTGACTTTAGTGGGAAGTATCTTTGTGTGCGTTTTGGAGTTCTAGGATTGGTTTAGAGTCCTGTTTTATGGGTATTTTGGGGTGGCTATGTGAGAGCTGCAATATGTTGCTGCTGCTACGTCGCCATCTTGGCTCTGCCCCCTTGAGTAAGACAGTTCTACTGAAATGTTTAACGCCCAAAGGGGAGTAATGGGAAATAAGTCTGGAAAGGTAGAGCAGAGCCAGTTTGTGAGGGACTTTAAATGCCAAACTGAGGAGTTATTCTTTTATTCTAGAGGCACTAGGGAACACTGAAGACTGTTGAGCAAGTGAGTGATATGGTCAGACCTGTGCTTTTAAAAGATTATTTTGTCAATTATGTGGAAGGTGGATGGGGAAAAGGGAGAGAGTGTAAGCAGAGAGACAATATAAGACTATTGAAATAGACTGAGTGAGAGGTGAGGAGGTCCTGAACAAGGATGGTGCCTTCGTGAGTTTGAGAGAGAAGAAGGCAGATGAAAGAGATGTCATGGAGGAAAAGTTGTCAAGACTTGACAACTGGTTGGATATAGATGATTGAGAGGGGGAGAGGTCAGTAAAGGATGATTCCAAGGTTCCAAACCTGAGTTACTAGAAGGCTGATGGAAGCTTCTGAAGAAATAGGAGGAGTTTGGAGGAGGTCAGGTTTAGGGAAGATGACAATAAATTCTGTATCTGACATGTTGAATTTGAAATGCCTATGTTTTAACCACCAGGTGGCACTGCTAGCCACTCACTTGAACCTGTTTGACAGGAAAAATCAGGATTTAGTAGTTGAATGTTCACTCTGGCACTTGTAGTGCTATACTCCCACTAATTGGAAGTAGGAAAAGTACCAAGCTCTCTCTGAGAGCTTCTATCTCCCTTTTCTGCCTCTCTCTTGGGGAGGCCAAATTGGTACTTCTATGTAAGAGGTGTGGGTTATGGTAGATTTAACTGAACACCTATCCCACTTCAAAAACCCTCATTTTCATTGAACAGGTTATATTTCACTGAATTCTAGTCATTTGATCTTGGCATGGTGGAATTACCATCCTGTAGTAACAGAAAAAAATATGTTTAGGTGCTGTGTATATAGAATTTTACCCTTCATACAGAATCAATAAAGTCAGCCAACTAGAACTTTTTAAAGTACCTACTATATGCCAGGCTATAAAGAAAGGCAAAAAAAAAATCAGTTCCTGCTCTTAAGGATACAAACAAATATATATAAACAAGATATATGCAAGATAAATTGGGAGTAATCTCAGAAACAAGGCACTAAGATTATGGAGGACTGGGAAAGGCTTCTTGCAGAAAGTGAGACTCTGAGACTTAAAGGAAGACAGGAAAGCTAGAAGGCAGTGATTTGAGGAACAGAGTTTCAGAAATGGGAAACAGTTAGTAAAAATGTTCAGAGTCAGAGTTGGAGTGCAATGAAACGATGTATAATCAGCCATTGACCAAGCAGCTCCACATCCAGCCTCTGCCGGGCCCAGCAAGCCCCTAGACGGCACATAGGTTGTTCCAAGTCCAGTTTTGAGGCGTATACTATGGGAGACTTAATGATGAATGGACTTTTTTTCTCTCAGTGAAGTGGGAATCAGGTCCTCTGCTTTGGGTGGTGTGGAGGAAAGGGTGATGTAGGTAGGCAGTTTGAGGAGAGAAGTCTGGGAGAGCCACTTTATGGAGTTCAATCGAGGGTAAATCAGAGACAAGTACAAATGTTTCCATGCAGTGGTGAGTACCCATTGATATTAGATAACATAAATTTTTAGTGGACCAAGTCAGCAACTTTGTGTTTTCTTAAAGAGTCAGAAAGGTGTGAATAGAAAATAAAAGGAGAGAATAGTGAGGATAACCTCTACCCTAGGGCTTGGCAAAACATATAGATGATAGGTAACTAGGTAGCAACATGAATAGAGTACTGGACTTGGAGTTAGGATGACCTGAGTTCAAATACTTACTTAAGCCACTTACTTAAACTTGGGGGGAGGGGGAAGAGAACCTTTTTCAACCTCAGTTTCCTCATCTGTAAAGTAAGGTGAATAGTAACACTTACCTTATAGGATTGTGAGGATAAAATAAAACAATGTATTTCAAGTACGTTGTCAACTTTAATGTGCCATATAAGTTTTAGCTATTATAATTATTATTATTATAATTCTACTACAAGGGGGCCAATGATAATTCCTCAGGAAAAGAAGGAGAATGACAATATTGCCAGGAGATGATTGCAAACAGGGATCTGAAAAGGGCAATATCCTAGTTTCCTTATGGCCTAGAATGTTTTCATAAAAAATAATGCAGACCAGTAACAGATAAAGTATTAGGCTCTTACTAGGGTATATTTTAATTCCCACAAGAGAAGGCTAAAGGATTGAAATGAGACATATGGGGAAAGGACAAGGCAGGAACAGGACCAAGAGAAGAGAGATACAAGATAAAGTAATGGTCAGTCATAGACAATTCTGCCACAGTCGTTGGAAGTGGTCAGTTGCTGACAGTCTAGATGCAGTAGTCTTCAGGTAAGGTCAGAACTTAGCTTCCTTGAGCTCCCTATGATTCCTTCTGGTTAATGTGTGGGATGTCTTGCTTGTCACATCACAGGAAAGCGGTTCATTCTTCCGTTATGATCCTAACTTTTTATGGAGATGAGAAATGTACTCCTTAAACTTAGGCATCAGAAATGAGGGGACTAAGTAGAGGCCAGTAACCATTGATCCTTATTTCATACCTTATAGATGGAGAACATTTTTTAACGAACAAATAACTGATAAGGGAGATACCAGAGGACTGGGGCATGGGAAGTACACAGAGGTTTAAAAAAAATGAGTAAGGGAAAGAAATACACACAGCTGCATCTTCCTCCATGAGGTATCCCCTAACTCAGTGGTTCTCAACCTTCCTAATGCCGCGACCCTTTAATATAGTTCCTCACGTTGTGGTGACCCCCAACCATAAAATTATTTTCGTTACTACTTCATAACTGTAATTTTGCTACTGTTATGAATTGTAATGTAAATATCTGATATGCAGGATGTATTTTCACTGTTACAAATTGAACATAACCCACAGGTTGAGAACCACTGCCCTAACTAATACCACCTCACAGAGAGTCTTTATTCTCTTCTGAATAATCTTGCAGTATTTGAGAGAAGGGAAAAAAAATCTTACTGGTTATGTAACTGTTGTCTTTGGGTGGAAAACTTGTTCTTCTAGGACAGAAGGACTTGTTCTTCTCTTCCAGGAGATCAAGGGGGTAGAAGTAATGGAGAGGCAGATTTAGGTCTGATATAAGGAAAAACTTTACAACAATAAGAGCTTTCCAAAAATGAGAGGCTACTTTTTGAGGTAGTAAGGTGTTCCCCCTTATAGGAAGTTATTAAGCAGGGACTAGATGACTACACACTGGGAATATTGCAGAAAGAGTGCTTATTCCAGTACCATAAGCTAATAGATGTAAAACTAGGATCTTAGAGACCATCTAATCTTCCTCATTTTATAATTGAAGAAACTGAGGCTCCAAGAAAGGAAGTGATTGGCCCAAGGTCACAAGTAACTAAAGCAGGGGTGGCTAGGTGGCACCGTGAGTAGAGCACTGGCCCTGGAGTCAGGACAACCTGGGTTCAAATCCAGCCTCAGACACTTAACACAAAAAAACTAGCCATATGACCTTGGGAAAGTCACTTAACCCCAACTGCACTCCAAAAAAGCAAAAAAAAAAAAAAACCAAATCAAGAGTAACTAAAGCAGGATTTCAATTCACATCCTTTGACTCTAAAGCCAACCTTCTTTCCACTGTACCCCACGTGCCTCTCAAAAAGCTGGACAAAATGACTTTCGAAGTCCACTGAATGCCCCTTTTCCATTCCTATGGTTTCCATTTCTTATGCTGAGTTCTGAGTGTGTCATGCCTCTGATGAAAACCTTTCAATAGAATCCTATTGCCTGCCAAAAGACATTTAGACTCCAGAGCCTGGTCTTCAAATTCCTTTGCAGTCTGGCACTGTCCTACCTTTTTAGCTCTATCTCACACTTGGGTCAATCCCTTTTTGACATGCTCTAGTCTCTTGAAATCTGCTCATCCTTCAAGGTCATGCTCAAATGCCATCTTCACCATGGAGACTTCTCTCATCTTCCTCTCTTGTCCCACCCAGTCAGGAACAACACTTTCCCTCATAGATCTCAAATCTGGTTTTGGTTTTTGTTTTTACCTTCCCATATACATTTATTAAGCAGTCTTGACTTACAATTCTTTGTGCCTATGCTGTGTCCCACAGGATTTGGACATAGGTTCAAATCACCACTCTGTTTCTGACCTTAGGCAAATCACATAATGGCTCATAGCCTCAGTCTGCTTTTAAAATTGTTCCCTCTCATGGATACCCTTTCCTCTTTTGGATTTCATGACACAGCTCTTTTCTGGCTCTCCTCCCGCCTCCCTGACCATTCCTTCTTGGTCTGTAAAATGAAGCAATTAGACTAGATGATTTCTAAGGTTCCTTCTGGCTTCAGATCCTGAGATTTCTGAAAGCAGAGACTATGGCTTATTGTGCCCTTCCTCATTAAAAAAAAAAAATCCAGATAAACCAAAACTCTGATTTCATGGGCATAGGCAAACTCCCACTTGGGAAATTCCTTTCGAAAGGGCATTTGCAGCCTGGGGATATTGAGAGGTTAAGGGATCTGCTTAGGGTCATGTAGTCAGTATACTGCATCAGCGACAGGCCTTGAATCCAGATTTTCCTGACTCTGGACACTTTGACTGCTGCCTTTCCAGATCTTTAAATGGAAGAAGACAAAACTGTCAAAGTCGACACTGGTGAAGTGTGTTGAGATGATCCTGACTGAAGCAATGGAGTATGTTGGAGACTAGGGCAAAATAAATTTGGAGACAGAGCATGTGGCTACATTTTGGAAGGCCCTGAATGCCTTAGTTTATTGAGATCTGTCAATTGCCCTGAAGATTCTTCTCCAGGAGAATTACCTGATGAGAAAGACAGGAGCTTTTCTATCCCTACCACCTGTCTGCCCCCTCCCCTCTGCAGGTACTCAGCTGCTGAAAGGAAGGCCTTGGAAGGTTGGGGGGAGGGTTTTAGAGGGCTTGAGCTGGGAGGGAAGGAGTACTTTGGCCTTAGTCTGTAGATTTGTTGCCTGGAGACTTGGGACCAAAACTCATTTGAGCCGTTTCCCTTCCCCCTACCCCAAACTCCTGGTCTTGAGCAGTGAGGCATGGGAGCCACTGGGCTATTTAGCAGGGCTCATTTCCATAATTCCCTAAATGCCTGGCCCTCAGCCAAGTCCAAGAAGTGGACCATGTTCCATTAAAGCCTTGGGCTCCTGGGAGTGACCTGGGAGCTGGCGGGTCGAAAGCTTGGTTGAGGATTAGCAATGTTTATGAAATCAGAGTCAGGGAGGGCTCCCTAGTTTTCCAGGAAGTTGGAGCTGGAGGAGTTTGGAAGTTCAACATTATGGGGGTTAAAACACACTGTGTCACTTTAAAAAGCAAGGAGCTTGAAGGAGAAAGGAGGAGGGATGTCTGTGATAAAATAATAAGGCAGGAGGGTAGGTGACCCAGTTTGAACAAAGGGGCCAGGAATGGGTGCTCCCAAAGCCGTCCCCTGCTTTGTTAGCCCCTTTCCTACAGCATTATATATTATATGCAAATAATGGCACCAGCTCAATGCTGCTATTCATGTCAAGACATTTCTTTCAATCTATATGTTATATTTTACAGATCTTGGACAGTAACATTTTTCTTTTTAGCGCGAAGTTGCTCAAGGTTCATCGGAGACTCTTTCAAATTGCTGCTTTCAGAGAAATAACAATGTAAAATGACATGATGATGTATGGCCCCTTCCCCAAGACTTGGGCCACGGCAGCAGCAAAATCGGGCAAACCTTTGGGAATGAAGCAGTCTTGGGAGTGCCATTGTGCAATTGTCCTAACCGGATCATTTTTAATTAGTTGCAATTAATTTCAAGTGACAGTGTCCTGCAAAATCAAACCAGAGAGGCCCAGAGAGGCCTACTAAGAGGATGGGACTATTAGAAGCAGACAACTTGGAGAGAAAGGCCTCACACATACCTCCTATTTTACCTACAGCAAGCTTGCAGGGGGTGGGGAGGGGAGATGCTATTTCCCAGGCTAGTAGAAGGAAACTTCTTGCTAACTGAATCCATGCTTTTGATTTCTTGCCTATGGATTCATACGTATCCTTGCTGTAGGATAGATGGATAATCACACCATCTCCTATTATATGATACTGCTGCTGCTTTTCAAGAACTTACCTGTTATCTCATTTATCTCCAAGGCCTTCATCGGACAAATGGGGCATTTTATAGATAAATAAATTGAAACCCAGAGAGGATATAACTTGCCCAAGGTCATATGACCTGTCATGCCCAGGTCATCTGAGATTCAGTCGAGAAATCCTTCCACTAGATTGGGAGCTCTTAACCTGGGGTCCATGAAATGGATTTTTTGTATGATTTTGTTTGTTTGTTTGTTTTAAACTTAAATACAAAATGAGAAAAGGAAAAAAAAACATTGCCATATACAAAGCAGACCATAAGAGAGGATTCAGTATAAAACAATAAATTTCCATTTCAAGAAAACCTATACAATAAATATTACACATTATTTTCAAAGCTGCCCAGCTTTTCTTTGCTTCCTTATTGGTTTTCTTTTGTTCTCTGCACTCTTTACTTTATTTTTTTTCCCTACCTCCCCCAACCACCCTAAAAAAGATTGCAATTAAGCATGGATATATACCCATGAACCTGATTTTTTAAAAATGTTTTCATAATTTTGTTTCAACTTAATTAGTTTTCTTGGTAATCTTACACATTTTGTTTTTGTCACTTAAAAACATTTGTCTGAAAAGGGGTCCTTAGGCTTTCTGGGACTGCCAAAGGGGTCCACAGACCAAAAAAGAACCCCTGCATTAGACCACGCCATATGTTGAAAGCATATACAGAAATGCCTTTAAAAACTGGATCTTTGAGACCTGCTTCCTCCTTTCTCCCCATCACTTAGCCTGTAGGGAGAGTGTCTCCTGACACCTCTTCCACCTTCTGGTGAGTCATAAAATTATAGAGCCAAAAGAAATCTGAGAGATCCTTTCAGAGTCACTATCCCAACACCACTTCCTTCTGTCCCTGGCTAGCCTCCCCACTGCCCCCCCAATCATTTTAAAAAGATGGAAACTAGGGGTGGCTAGGTGGCACAGTGAGTAGAATACCAGCCCTGGGGTCAAAAGGATCTGAGTTCAAATTTGGCCTCAGACACTTATCACTTAGTAGCTGTGGGACCTTGGGCAAGTCACTTAACCCCAATTGCCCTACCTTCCCCCTTCCAAAAAGAAAAAAAAAAGAAAAGAAAAAAAGAGAAGGAAACTGAAGCCCTGAGGAGGGAGTAATGTGTCCAAAGTCTCACTGCTAGACAATGGCCAAGCTTGTCCTTTCCCCACTCTCCTTTACAGTGAGTTTATATGTTTCCCTTCTAGAGCCTAGAAACTTAGAATGCAGAAACCAGAAGCACTGCTCTCTGTCAGTAAATTGAGGCAGTGCAGTAGTGGCTAGAGCTCTGGACTTTGAGTCAAGAAGGCCAGGGCTCAAATCTTGCCTCAAAAATTCACTAACTCTATGACCTGGGCCTTCGTTTGCTCCTCAGTAAAATGAGGGAGGTTGGCCTTGGTGGCGTCTAAGGTCCCTTCCAGATCTAATGATGATGGCCCAGAAGAGAACTCTCTAACAGACCTACACTCCAAAATGCCAGTGTTATACATTTTATCTTGAACCTTGGAGAGGTTCTCAGCCATTTCTTTGGGTTAGTGTTACTAGGAAATCAGGGTGCAACAATTCACTACTTGCAATATTGCCCGCCACCCCATTCCAGCAATTCCATCTCACTACCTACAGTATAAACAGTCTACTCATCCTATCTCCTTCCAACCCTTTATCACTACTCTAATCACTCCAGCTCCATTGTAGTTCCATTCCAAAGACCCATAAACTATAACATATTAATGTATAACCGTAACCTAGCCCATCCTACCTTGTCTTTTGGGATTCTCACCCTATTGTCCACTAATTCCCCTCTATCCTTGAACTTTCCAACCAGAATTCCATCCATCTTCCACTGACAGAAACCTGAATCTCCCTTGGGGATATGCCTTATATAACCCTCTCCACTGTCGGCCACTCTCTCCCATTCCTCCCAACCCAGGGAAAAGGGTGAATATATTCTTTGTTGCCCATTACTGCTTCCAGACCATTCTTCTGCCATCATCTTTCAATGACTTTTCTTCTTTCAAGGTTTGTGTGTACCACATTCTCTTTATCCTATAGAAAAGCAGTATAGTATAGCAGTATAGTATTGCTCTTAGAATTGGAAAGACATGGGCCCAAATTTCTCCTGATACTAATCTTATAACCCCTCTGAGCCTTTATTCCTCATCTGTAAAATTAGATGATAATGAGGAAGAAAGAGGAGAAGGAGGAGGAGGAGGACAAGGACAAGGAGGACGAGGAAGAGGGGAAGGAGGAAAAAGAGGAGGAGGAGGAGGACAAGAAGAAGAAGAAGACGACTTGTACTCATTTCAGGGGACCATTATAAGGCTTAAATGAGATATTACATGAAGCACTTTACAAATTCTAAGCTACCACATCAACATCAATGCCTTTGTTACAATCACCTACCAACCTCCAAATCATTATCCCATTTATTTCAGCAAGATTAGGACCCAATTGCTCCTTTTAGACCCTGCCTTCATTTTCAGGTACGTGGATATTCATGTTGACAATACTTCTTTCCATCCTACCTCTTCTGTCTTCAAAGACCCCCTCCTCCACTCCGCTTTAGCCACACACCAACACAGTCAGCCCTTGGACCTCTAAGCACCTCACAACATCCAAATTCTAAAACCGAAATTTCATCTTCCTCACCTCAACTCTAATCTTCCATCCTTTTTAATGTTCCCATTCTCTTCCTACACTGATGACCTTTTATCCTTCATGTGTCCTTCATCCATCTTTATTATTCCAGTCTGCCTCCCTGCACTTTGGATCCACTTGCCTCTCCTCATCTTTCTGACTGAGTCTCTAAGGTGGTTTACCACTTTAATATTTCCCTAGCTACTAGCCTAGATTCCCTTGGTCTTCTGACCTTCCACAATTCCCCTATATATAAATCCTTATCCCCTAGGTAACCCTCCCTATCTGATTTATCTGCTCATATGCCAGGGCTGCTGAGCATTGCTTGGTAAAATCTCAAAATTCCTCATGTGTCATAGGATCAACAAATCAATCACTAAGCATAGGCACCTATTATGTGGTAGGAAACATAGGATAGAGACATAAATAAAATAATCCCTGTCCTAAAAGGAGTTGACCTTTTGCTGGAAGAGACGATGCATATGTGAATAAATATATGCAAAATAAATACATGGAAAATTTGGGCTAGTGGAGGGTCCCACCATAGTGGGAAGAGAGGGTTTAGAAAAGCCTTTGTGTAAAAGATGATACTTGAGCATAGTTTTGAATGAAACAAAGGACATTAAGAGGCAAGGTGAGGAGGGAGTGAATTTCAGGCATGAGGGACAACTAATACAAAGGCATCAAGGTGGGAAATAAAGTGTCATGTGTGGGGAAAAAAAACAGCACTGTTATATGTAGGTCATAGTTTTAGAGCTTGAAGGGACCTTAATGCTCATCCAGTCTAACTTGCTCATTTTACAGATGAGGAAACTAAGACCCCAAGAAGTAAAGTGACTTGTCCAAGGTCACACAGTGTAATAAGTGGCAGAAGTATGATTTGAATGCAGGTACTCTGACCTCAAATTCAGCCCCCTTTTCATTGTATCACCCTCTTCCCATGATGCCCCCCACTAAAAATTCATGGTACCTAAGTGCAAACTGGTCCTTAACTTCTCTTCCACATTCTTCCCATTCTACCCTACTTGATTCTTTCCCTGAAATGACTGCTCCACATCTTTTCTTCCCTCCTCTTGACACCAATGTCTTCCTCACCCACCATGTATACAACAAATGAGTTAGCCTGCTACCTTATTGAAGGTCATCCAGCTTGAGAGCTCCCAGTCAGTCTCTATTTCTTAAACCTCAGCATCATCACCCTCTTCAGCTTCACAGAAGCTATTCCTATTACTTACAATGGCTCCATAAACAGCAGCCTAAAAGAGTGGATAGAGAGCTAGCTTAAAGCCAAGGAAAAGGCCAGTTCAAGTCTTGTCTATGACCCATACTCATACTATGTGTGCCCCAGGGCAAGTCACTTAATCTCTCTGTGTTGTAGGCAACTCTCTATGCTAATAAATTCTAGAGAATCTAACAACCTACCTCAGTAAAGGAAATTTCCTTAGCTGGGGGTTCCCTATTCCAATGAGATCACAGGTCTCTATTGATCTAAGGTTAATCTTTTGCACCACTGATCTCATTTTATCTCACCTCCCTAGAGCTTACTCCAGGACTAATCCTTTCCCTCTTATACAGCTTCTGTCTCTCCACCATCAACTCTATCTCATCTGCTTATAAACATGTTCAAGTATCTTCCATCTTAAAATATGCCTTTCCTTATCTCCTCAATCCCACCCAGCTACCTTCTCATCTCTCTCGTCCCCTTCACTGTTAAACTTCTTGAAAAAATTGTCTAGAAGACTAGATAGAGATTCTAAATAATACAATCTTAGAAAAGGAAATAGATCTAGATGTAAAGGAACTACCAAAGTGTATGTGGGGGGGGTGGGGAGGAGACTCCTAGTTCTGATGTAGTTACAGGATAAGTCTATCAAATTTTTAAGAACAGTTAGTACCCATAATTCACAAATTATTCTCAAAAATTGGGAAAGAAGCACCCTACCAGAATTCTTTTATGAGTTAAGAGTAGTCCTAATACCTAAACCAGAGAAAGGTAAAACACAGAAAGAAAACTATAGGACAATATCGGTAATTGTAATGCCATGCACTAGCAGATTCCCAGAAGAATGCTGCTGTGGACAGCTTTTAAGGTTCGGATTATACAGTACAGTGAACACTCCACTTATTCCATTTCAAATCAAGGCAAGCATTCACAACAAATCACAATATAATATTCCCAACATTACATCTTATCACAGAAAATCACAATATAGTGTTCACAACAGGTTAACATTAAAATGGCCACATAGTTTTCACTACAGTGACCACAGTATTTAGAACAAGGAACAAAAGAATAATCATCTGGTTTCCCTAAGGGAGAAACCCTCCTCACTTTATCATTCAATCATTCCACAATACAATAATCAATCTTCCATTCATGGGGCAATTATAGATTAACTTAATCAGTCACTTATCTAGATTCACAATTACTAAATATCATTAATCACTAAGTACAGTCATTAGAAAAATTACACAAACCCTCCACCCCTCGGTGTCTAGTAAACTTCAGTTTCATCAGGCATTCTATATCTGAGGAGAGGCCTTTTCTTCATCTTGACGTGGAGTGGTCTCTCAGATTTCCTGGATCCCCTTCCATGGTCCCAGCTCCTACCTGAATCCACCAAACAGTCACCTGGATTCAGGGGCAGACAGCTCCCAGGTTCTTGTCCAGTCCTCCAGGCAGTTCCTGGTATACATTGAAGTTCACAGGGTCCAGCATATCTCAAAACCTTCACCACTTCTGTTGCCGGGAGCTCAAGGATCAACCAAGCTACAAACAAACAAAGTCTTATCCTGGTCATACTTCTTCAATCCTCCAGCAGTTCAGCTGGCCTAAGACCCAGGAGAAATCTTGGCCTTCCAGGCAGCCCTCTCAGCCTTACAGGTGGCCTTCACCAGATTCTGATCTTGTAGAAAACTCCAACTCAGTTCTCAGTCCAGCAGCCCACCTCCCAGATGCTGGGACAATTCTGCTCCCTCCACTAGGAGCCACCAGGAGGAAAATGTCTGATTCTGATTCTCTGTCTCTAGAATTCTTCTTATATACACACACTGGCCTCCTGTCTCAGCCAACCCCCTCCTGCCACATCAACAACAGGGGACAGAGTTCACACCCTCTGTTCACACAGGAGACAGAGTTCATACCTTCTGCTTCTTTTATAAGAGTACTTAGCCTTAAGTTACCAAGGGCTAAGTATCTGCTAAATTGATTACTGTTACAGCAATGAACATCGACTCAAAAATTTTCAACAAAATTCTATCAAACAGATTATAACATTTTATCTGAGAAATGTATCATTATGACCAACTGGGACTTATACCAGGGATGGAAAGATTGTTTGATGTTAGGAAAACAATCAGTACAATCAAATGAAAAATTAAAACAGCCAAAACCACATGTTCATCTCAATAGACGACAAAGTACAATACTCTTTGATGCTAAAACTTACAAAGTATAGGCATGAAGGAATCTTTCTTAATATCATAAACATCATCTATCCAAAACTAAAAGCAAACATCATATGTAATAAGGATACATTAGAACCTTTTCCATTAAATATTAGAGTAAAGCAAGCATGCCCACTCTCCCCACTGTTATTTGATATAATTATGGAAATGCTTGCAACATCAATAAGACAAGGGAAAAAAGTTAAAGATGTAAAGATAGACAAAGAGAAAATAAAACTATCTCTATTTGTTAATGATAAAATGGTTTACTTGAAAAATCCTAGGAAATCAACAAAGATATTAATTGAAACAAAGCTTCGGTAAAGTTGCAGGCTAAAAAAAATAAATTCTCAAAAATCAATAGCATCCTCATATAATGAAAATAAAACATAAGAAGCAGTAATAGAAATGGAAATCCCATTCTAAATAATATCTGGACATTGACCTGCCAAAGTAAACAAAAGGCTTATATAGATTCAATCACAAAGTGCTCCTGAAAGAAATAAAGAACAACTTAAATAGCTAGAGGAACATTCAGTGCTCATGGTTAGGTCTTGCCAATATAACAAAAATGAGAAGAGTAGCAAAATTAATTAACACTTTTACATCATTCAAATTACCAAGGTGATACTTTATAGGATGTGATAAAATAATAATAAAATTCATTTGGGAAAAACAAAAATCAAAAATATTTTTTTAAAATGATGAAAAGAAGTAGGATCGAAGGGGAATACCACTTCTAGACCTTGAAATTATAAGTAGCAGTCATCAAAACCATCTGGTATTGGTTAAAAAATAAAGAGCTAGATTAATGGAACAGACTAGGCAATGGAAAAATCAGAAACAACAGAACTCAATAGTTCAGTTTTTGATTTATGTTCAGACAACATAAATTATTTTGGAAAAAATCTCCATTTGATAAGAACTGCTGAGAAGACTGGAAAGCAGTCTGGAAGAAGTTAGACTTAGATCAGTACTTCACACCACACTACTCTAAGTGAATATATGGCTTACTATTAAAGATCATACTATTAACAAATTAGAAGAGATATAAATCATATAACATTCCTAGCTATGGGTAAGAGACCTATTTGTAACAAAACAAGAGATAGAGGCAATTACAACAGATAAAAAAATGGAGCTTATTACAGAAATGAAAAAGCTTTGGCACTGACAAACAACGCACTTAGGATAAGAAAGGAAGTGATCAAATGGGGAAAAATCTTTATATTAAGTTTCTTTGATCAAGATTTGGTGTCCAAGATACATAAACAATTAATAAATATACATAAGACTCATAGTTGTTCCCCAATAGATCAAAGATATGCACAAACAGTTCTCAAAAGGAGAATTGCAAATTATTCACAACCATGTGAAAGAATGCTCTAAATCACTGTAACAAGAGGAACGCAAATCAAAACAATCCTGAGGTTCCACCCCACTCCCTGAAAAAATGACAAAAAATAGGAATAGTCAATGTTGGAGAGATTGTAGAAAGATAGGCACACTAATACATTGTTGGTAGAGCTGTGAAATTGCCTAACCATTTTCAAAAGTAATTTTGAATTATGCAAATAAAGTAACTAAAATGTCTATACTCTTTGAACTAGAGACTCCATTATTGAGTTTTATATCCCAAGGAAGCTGTTGATAAGAACAAAGTCCTCCTATACTCCAAAATATTTATAGCAGTACTTTTTGTAAAAGCTAAGAATTGGAAACAAAATAAATGTCTAGGGGCAGCTAGGTAGCACAATGAATAGAGCACTAGCCCTGGAGTCAGGAGGACCTGAGTTCAAATCTGGCCTCAGACACTTGACATACTTACTAGCCATGTGACTTTGGGCAAGTCACTTAACTCCAATTGCCCACCAAAAAGCAAAAAACAAACAAAATAAATGTCCAACAATTAGGGAATGGCTAAATAAATTGTGGTGAATGAATGGAACGGAATATTGTTGTGTTGTACAAAATGATGTGTATAAGAAATGAATGTAGAGAAACATAGAAAAGAGCTATATGAACTGATACAGAGAGATGGAAGCAAAGCCCAGAAAACAACATACATTAACTGTAGGAATATAAAAGGAAAGAACAACAACACAACAAAAAATCAAAAAGTAAACAGAGCAAAATGACAATTACCAAGCAGGACTTGAAGAGATATGAGAAGACGTCTCCGAACCACCCCTTGTGAAGGGCGGGGGGGATGGGAGAACAAACATCCTATACATTGTACGTGTTTTTGGACTTTTTCAACATGTTGATCAATTGTGCTAATTTTTTCCCTCTCTAGAAGACAAAAATTCTATTTGTTATATGGAATGGCTCTCTGGGAGGGAAGAGGATGGGCATTTGGGATAACTAACATGATGTAAAAAACAGAAGATATTAATAAAGACTTTTTTTTAAGTTGTCTAGACCCGACACCTCTGTATCATACAACCTACTCTTTCCTCAGCTTCTTGCAAATGGTCTTCCACTGCTCCTCTCCAACACCCTCCCAAAACTATCCTCCCTACGATCTCCAGTGTCCTAATTATCAAATTTAATGGCCCCTGTTCAGGCCTATCTTCCTTGATCTCTCTGCAACTTTTGACATTGTTCACCTTGACCTCCTACTTGCTACTCTGTCCCCAAGAGATAACACAATCGCCTGGTTCTTGATGGACCTCTCTTTCCTTCTCTGTCTCCTTTATAAACCCCTTATCTTCTTCCCAACTTGCAATGTAGATGTTCTCTAAGGATCTCTCCTTGACCTTCTTTTGTTATCTATTTATATTCTTTCCTTTAATAATCTCATTCATTTCTGCAACTTCAAATGGCTGCCTCTATGCAGATACCTCCTGAATCCATATGTTTAATCCTCTTGTTCTGAGCTCTGCCTATAGGACAATACGTGCATATCCCAAGGGCAACTCAAATGAAACATTCTAAATTAATTCAGTGTGATACAGTGGAAAAAGTAGAGTCAGAGGATGTGGGTTCAAATCCTGCCTCTGACACATACTATCTGTGTGACCATGGTCAAGTCAGCTAAGACCCCTAGTCCCCAGTTTCCCCATACATAAAATAATGGGAGTTAGATTTAGGAGTAAGGCAGCTAGGTAGCACAGTGGATAGAACACTGGGGTTTGGAATCAAGAATACTCATCTTCATGAGTTCAAATTCAGTCTCAGACATTTCCTAGCTATGTGACCCTGGGCAAGTCACTTATCCCTGTTGGCCTCAGTTCCTCATCTGTAACATGAGTCAGAAAAAGAAATGACAAACCACTCCAGTATTTTTACCAAGAAAACCACCAATGAGGTCACAAAGAGTCAGATATGAGTGAAATGACTAAACAACAATGTATTAATAAGAGAAGGAATGTGATTTAGAGGATAGAGAGCTGACCTCAGGGCAAAAAAAAAACCAATAGGTTAAAGTCTCCTCTTACATGTACTAGCTTTGTGACCCAGGGCAAATAATTTAATTTTTCAGTGCCCTATATGACTCTTTAAAACCACAAGTTGCAGAACAATTGCAGATTTTCTTTGGGAGAAGGAGCTTTCTTAATTGACGTTTGTTTACACTATTGAAATCACAGGTTTGGACAAAAAAAAAACCCCACACAAATATACATATATATGTGCATATACCTAAATATCTATGTATATATTATGGCTGTTTTGCTGTCTTATTCCCCTATTAGACCGTAAGTTCATTGAGGGCAAGGGCTGTATGTGTCTTACGTAAATGTTTTATCTTTCTGAACATAGCAGTTGCTTGATAAATGTTTGCTAATTGCTCCTAAATTTTCTAGGACGATAAAATTTTTAAGAAAAAGAAGTATATTTTCAGCAAGGCTTTGTCAAAGAAATCTTCTTTGTTAGATCATGTGTCTTGATTTTGTTCAAGAAATATGGCCAGTGTAACTATGCCAACTCTTCTCTCTTCCCCTTCCTAACAAATCAGTCTGTAAAAAGGTTCCTTTCTGAGGCTCCCTCTTCCCTTTATAGTCAAGAGTAATCAAGGTGATGGAGCTAGGGTTCTTGCTCAGTAAAAAGAAATTCCCCATCATTTTTGAAGTTGACACCCTAGGTTTATTTATTTGGTTTACTCTGCTCCTCCAGATTGTGATTCCCTTCACCTCCCCTTAAAATACATTATATTACTCTTTTTCAGAAATAAAGAGCATTATTGTTTCTTGTGAGAAATGCTTGATAAATTCATATGTAGGCCATATCAGAAAATCTCACTTGATATGAAGAGATTGGAGATAGTTTGGAGAGGTTCTCACATTTTGAACTAATTGTTCTTTCCCAAAAAAATCTATGTCATTAAATGACAACACTCAGCATATTGCCACCAACTCCCCTTGCAAGCACACAGTTCACAAAGCTGAAGAGAGAAAAAAAGTTTATTTATGGGGAGAAGAAAAGAGCTAGAGGCCTTCCAGATAGTATTGACCCTAAAAAACTGGATAACATCAGTCACTTATGGTACCTCTTTCATCTGTCAACAATTCCCAATTGGTGGCACTCGTAGTCATTCCTCTGGCAGGTCTCCATGGTTCAAAATGTTGCTTCCAATTCCCTGATAGCCTTCCAAAGCTTCTAGTGCTGTGTCTAAAATCCTCTCTAGATCCCAGCAAGTGGTGTCATTGGTCCTTTTTTCCAGAAGGAAAAGCTTCTCAAGGAAGGGACAACTCAAGACAACAGGTGGGGGTGGGGATAGGTAGAGGTATATTTCAGAGTTTTCTGTCATGGCAGCATTGTAGCTCAAACTCTTGGCTAGACCAGGGTTCATTCACTTTAAAGCCTCTTTTGTGCTGTGATTTGTTCCATTAACGTTCAGGGAAAAGCAACACATTACCCTCTCTCATCTTTGACTAGGCCTCCACCATTGATATCAGGTTGGGTGGGGAGTGAATCCCTTATCTCCAGCCCTTGGGCTGTATGTTTCCTACCTGTACAAGTCTTAAAGCTAAAAAAAAAAAAAGTCAACCTCACTTTCTCCTATTATATTCTCTCTACTCCTGAAAATTCTCCTTAGACCAACTGGGTGGAGTTATTCAAATTATCTGTGGCTACTTCTCATGAAATCCAGCGTAGAGGAAACCATGAACATTACTTTGTTAGCATTACCACATGTCAAAAGAACAGCGCCTTTGAAATAAATTGTAGTTATCAGAATTACCACCTTGGATCAGATGCAATCCAGATGAGTATTTGTTTTCCTGAGGCATGTGCTATGGAAGAGTAGTATCATAGAATCATATGTTTCTGACTGAAAAGGACCTTAGAAGTCTCATAAGATCACATGATTTCAGGCTGATAGGTACTTTAGAGGTCATTTAAAGGCAATTAGTCCATAAAATGAATATAATACTGGACCTGGAATCAGAAAGACTTGAATTCAAATTCTGCCTCAGACACTTGTTAGCTCTGGATTTTTTTTCCTTAATATATTTTTATTTATTTTGTTAAATATGTCCTTATCACATGTACAAAAAATTAACATTCATGTTTTTAAAATTTTGAGTTCCAAATTCTCTTTCTCCCTCCTACCTCTCCCCTTTCCATGAGAAGAAACACAATTTGATATTGATTATACATGTGAAGTTATGCAAAACTTATTTTCCATATTAGCCATGTTGCAAAATAAAACACAGACAAAAAAGGGAGAAAAATAAAGAAAGTTAAAAAAAAGTATGATTCAATCTGCATTCAGAGTTCATCAGTTCTCCCTGCGGAGGCAGATAGCAGTTTTCATCGTGGGTCCTTTGGAATTGTCTTTGATCATTGCCTTGATCAGAGTAGCTAAGTCTTTCACAGTTGATCATGCTTGCAAATATTGCTATTACTGTGTGTACTATGTTCTCCTGGTTCTGCCCATTTCATTTTCTATCAGTTCATATAAGTCTTTCCTAGGTTTTTCTCAAACCATCATTTCTTATAGTGCAAAAGTACTCCTTTGGACAATCATATACCGCAATTTGTACAACCATTCCCCAATTGATGAATATCCCCTTGGTTTCCCATTTTTTGCCACCACAAAAAACTGTTATAAATATTTTTGTACAAATAGGCCCTTTTTACTCATGATGAAAAATACTATCTATGTCCATAAAGGAACTGATGATATCTGAATGAATATTGAAGTCTCTTTATGTTTTTCGTGTTTTTTCTCCCTTTGGGTCTGTGGCTTCCTTCACAACAAGACTAATATGGTGGGGGGCAGAGCCAAGATGGAGGAGTAGAAGCACAGACTTGGCATGGGCTTCCACTCCAATCACTTCCAATACATGTAAAATAATGACTCTAAACAAACTTTAGAGCTACAGAACCCACAAAGAGAAGAGAGAAACAAATCTCCTGCTGAAGGCAGCCTGTTGGGTGGACAGGAAGGGTCTATCACACTGAGCTGACAGCTGAGCACAGTCCTGCATGAGCTGTGAAGTTCCAGCCCCAGGATGGCCCTGACCAGTAGTGGCCAGAGCAGTCTTCAGTAGAGTGAATCACCAGCAGCTGTGGCAGTCTCCAGACTTCTCAATCCATAAACACCAAAGAAAAAGTAAAAGGTCAGTGTGGAGCTCTGTTGGAACAGGAGTGGACAAAAGAGCATGGTCCAGCCCCTCCCCCAGGGCAAGAAGCAGTTGCTCCACATGGCTGCTTTAGAGCTCCTGGCCTGTAGATCATAGGAGGACCAAGTGACCATTCAGAGGGTAATTGCTCTTGCTTTAACCTGCTTGGATCTGCATTGCTGTCTTGAGTGGTGGTCCTGGGGTGTGTGGCCAGTGAGCCAGAATTTGTGGGGGCTATATAGAGAGCACCCTCCTATTAGCTCTGGAAGCTGCAAAAACCCCAGAGATTTGGGACAAAGCTCTCTCCATTCTGGAAGCAGAGTTCTACTGTGGCAAAGAGCTCAAAAGTCAAGTAATTGGCAAGATGAGCAAGCAGAGGAATCACAAACAGACCATAGAATCTTTTTGGGGGGACAAAAAGGATCAAGACATGGAGTGGGAGGAAGACAGCAGAGTCAGAACTCCTGCATCAAAAGCCTCCAAGAAAATTATGAATTGGTTACAGGCCATGGAGGAGCTCAAGAAGGATTTTGAAAATCAAGTAAGAGAAGTGGAGGAAAAATTGGGAAAAGAAATGAGAATGATACAAGAAGACTAATATGGTAATGTGTTTTGCATGAATGAACATGTATAATCTATATCAAATTGCTTAGTGTGGGAGGGGGGAGGTGAGGAAGGGAGAGAGAAAATTTGGAACTTAAAAAATTTTTTAAATGAATGCTAAAAATTGTCTTTACATGTAACTGAGGAAAAATAAAATATTACTTTGAAAAAGCAAATAGGTTCTTTCCCCCTTTTCCTTGATCTCTTTGGGATACAGACCTAGTAGAGGTATTTACTTGCTAGCTTTGTGACCCTGATCAAATATCCCTTAGCCGCTCTCAGCCTTAGTTTCTTCATCTGTAAAATAGAGATAATAGCATTTACTTCACAGGGTTGTTGTAAGGATCAAATGAGATGATATATCTAAAGCACTGTGCAAACCTGAAACTACAGATGCTACTTATTATTGTTAGGATCATCACTATCCTTCAATTTATATGTTGAGAAAATGAGACTGAGATAGTTGAAATTGACTTAACCAAAAGTCACCTAGATAATAAATATTTGCTGAAACAGGGGTTTGAATACAGATCTTCTGGGTTTAGAGTCAGGGCTCTTTGGTGTTGTACTGTGCTCTCCTCCTCAATGTTAAAGGCTATATCTCAGAATGTCTCAAGTTTCCCTTAGTAATACATTATATAGGTCCATTAACTTATCTAAATCTTATCCTCCTCACTTGGGTGACCTTTCCATTTTGAAAAACCTTTCAGGGTATAGTAGTTTATTGGAAGTTGCCACTTAGCTATACTCAGTGCTCTACTCTCAGTTAATATTTTTCTTTCGCGTTTTTTTTAATGGGGTCTAAAGTTTATATGGGTTTTTCATTTTTTAAAAACTAATTCTTTTCCCTCCACCCCTTACTTGTGCTCATTCTGATTAAACTGCTTAATATTTATTTAAATGCTTTGTGACCCCCATGTTTTGCCACACTTTCCCTTTTCAAAGTTGAGTAACTGTGGGATGAGTTCTTTTGGTTTTCTTTCTCCCACCCAGAGGTCAAACCTAGTTGTGTCTAATGGCTCATCTGCAGACAACTTCTTGGACTTATTCCTGTTTACTCCCAAATCTGGTATGTTTCAAGTCAATAAGTGATGTTAACTAGCTCTTAAATACCTAGTAGGGCATCCAAAAGAGGAAGACTTAGTTCTTGCCTTTAAGTAACTAATTATCTTATTGGGAGATAAAACTCATACCTGTGAAGCAGCTAGAGAACAAGTCAGCTAAGAAGTATTAATTCAGCAAAAACTCAGTGTTAGGTGAAACAGTATTTTAGGGGACAGTTAGTTCCATAGGAACAGTAACAATGGCTTTGTGAGAAAGGCATGCAAGTTTTATTATCACTATTTTACAGAAGGTACTTGGCTTAGAGAGATTGAGTGACATATCCATTATCGCATAGCTAAGAAGTGTCAGAGAAGGGACTTGAACTGGGGCTTCTTCCTCTGGCACCAGGGTCTTTTTTTTGTTTTTTTACCATTAGTACGGTTTTTTTCATTTCATAATAATGAATGTATCCACTGGCCAGTCAACTGAATGATGTTCGAGTAGAGCTAAGTTACAAAGTATTGATGACATTATGGTTTGGAGCAACCTCATGAGTGGTACTACTTATATTTTGTACAGACTCTAAGAGGAAGAGGAATCTAGATAAGGTGTCTAGGCTAGAGAAGTTAGAAGACCGTTCTTGGAGGGGATGAGACTTAAAAGATGAGTAGAATTTGGATTAGTGAAGAAGATGGAAGAAGACATTTCTGGTGGTGGGGAGACAGGATCATGCATGAGGTGGGAACAAGACTTGCACATGTAGAGTAAGGGGTCTGGACCAAATGAAACAAAGTTTGTCTTGGAGAGTACCCAGACATAAAATTGAATATGATATTAGATGGTAGAGCTCATCCAGGACCAGGAACATATGTTTTCCCTTTTTGTGTTTTGCTCAGCATCATTCTAGAGCCCTGTCCATAGTAGGGGAATCAATAAATGTTCATTGACTTGGATTGATACTATATAGGCTGGCATTCAATACTGGAAAACCTTGAAAATTAAGCTGAGGAATATAGACCTGATCTAATAGGTAATACTGAGTCACTGTAAGTTTTTAAATAAGGGAGTAAGATGACAAAAAAAGACATAGGACCATCAATTTAGAACTGTAAACCATTGAGTCCAAACGCCTCAATAGTGATTAGTTAGATGAAGAAACTAGGGCCCAGAGAGATGAAGTGACATGCCTACATCACACATCTTGTAAGATTCTGAAGCATGATTTGAACACAGGTCTCCCTGGCTCCAATAATAAGCATTAATTAAGTGCCTACTATATGCCAGGCACTATACTCGGCACTGGTAATACAAATACAAGTAGAAAGATAGTCCCTGCCCTGAAGGAGCTTACATTCTAATGAAGGAATGACAGAACAGAAAAGAAAGAGGTGAAGTGGGGGGAAGGAGTGTTATAAAGAAAGTCTGGGAGGAGGATCAAGAGTAAAGCCTGGAAAGGAATGAAGTCATGGCTAGTCTGGGCATTCTTTTAAAATGGAGGTTCTGGGAGGCAATCAAAGGAAGAATTCCACCTGGGAAGAGGGTATTTCACAGGCAACCCCTGTGAAAGGGTCATTAGACCCCCAAAAGGGTTGTGACCCACAGGTTGAGAACCACTGATTTAACACTTCCAACTTAATATCATTATTCAAGTCTAGTAGGTTTTAGACACTAGCAGGTTTTCATAGTACATTACAACTTTATCATTATAGAATATATATTTGTACTTGATTAACAGCAGTATTGTCTCATAAAATAGTGAAAAGTAATAGAGGAGCAAATGAATCCATGGTAGTTTGGAATGAAACTTAACTAAATCCATCCCAGGAGAATTTGTAGGTGAAACTTTGAGAGGACAACAAATAGGTGTGAAATGGAACAGATCAATCAATGTTTCAATAATGTTCTGTTCTCATCATCACTGACAGTGGAATCACTACATTTAAACTCAGTGCCACATATGTTATATGAAAAAGTGGAAATAGGGCTTAGGAAAATGAGATTAGAAGGAGACCAGAACAAAGACATAAAAAGGAAATCCGTGCTGAAGGAAAAAGTTTCAAGGTAACACAGGAAATTATTTTCAAGCTATCTTAAAAAGGGGAAAGTGCCCCCAAAATTGAAAAGAACCACATTATTGCCTCCCTCTCTAGGAAAAGATGGCATCAGTAATTAACAACTCATGTGCTAGCTATTATATCTATAAAAACATTGAGAATGCTCTATGCACACATCAAGGGTGTTCTTTTTTTTTTCTTTTTGGAGAGGTGAAGGCAGAGCAATTGGGGTTAAGTGATTTGCCCAAGGTCACCCAGCAAGTAAGTGTTAAGTATCTAAGGTCAGATTTGAACTCAGGTCCTCCTGACCCCAGGGCCAGTGCTCTATTTGCAGCGCCACCTAGCCACCCCAAGGGTATTCCTGATTTTTTTAAAAAGTTAAGAAGGAAATTATCTTCCAAAGACTTCTCTATTTTATGCTGCATCTTCAACCATAAAAATAATTGAGGATTCTAGTGAATGCAAGATTCCTTTATGGTTATTATTAGTTGATTTTAAAAATACATTTGAATCACTAGACCAAACAACTTTAAAAGATTCTCTCTGACAAAGTAGCTTCCATGCAAATGTTAAGATGATATAATATTCCTTCATATATAGAACCACAAATAAAACTTTGTTCAATAATCTTCTCATTATCAAAATAAAAAAATCAAAGCGCAAAACAGAAATTGGCTCACCAAAGATATTCTCCAGTGGGACAGAATATTTAAGTAAATAAAGTACATATTCGGAGTCAAGAGAGATAGGATTGTAAATGCATCAAAATCTGGCCCAGTGCAGAGACCATCCAATAAGATGCCCAGCCTCAAGTCTATTATTCACCGTCTAGAAATTCACACATGAAAAATCCTGTGTGTCTCAAAATCCTTAATGTAGTTTTTTTGTTATTAAATGCTTAAAATTGTCCTAAAAATTTGGAACACATTATATAATAGCTTTCATGGTTCAGTGGATAGAGTTCTGGACTTGGAGTCAGGAGCACCTGAGTTCAAATCTTGCCTCTAACACTTATTAGCTGTGTGACCCTGGGCAAGTCACTTAACATCTGTTTGGGAAGGAAATGGCAAACCAATTCAGTATCTTTGCCAAGAAAACTCCATGAATGGTATTGGCATGATATGGTCCATGGGGTTACAAAGAGTCAGATGTAACTGAATAACTGAACAGTATAAGAACTTCTTAATAGATGTTTGTGGGTTTGGATTGAAATGGGATGCCTTGGGAGGGGAATGGATTCCTACTCACTAGGGGTCTTCAAGCTGAATACTGGGAGTAGTGTAGAGAGGATTCTTGTTTAGGTGTGAGCTGGGCTGGATGATTTCTAAGTTACGTTCCGTCTCTACAATTCCATGGTACTATGGGCTGTTATAGAAAGAAAGAGAAATAAGTGGTGAATCACTTGCAAATTGAACTGGTATTCATGAAAAATTAAAATACCAAGAGGAAAACCTCTAGTACATTGGATATGACTTTTATGGATGATTAATCAGAGCAACAAGACAAGAATTCATGGGGTGATCAGAAGTTTCAATTTCTACAGGTGCAGGGAATGTTAACGTCAATAAAACAATGATATTCACATGGATCTGCTATAGCACCAAACCATATCCACTGTGGTCACATACTCATTCATTCAATAAACCTTTATAAAGCACCTACTGTGTTCCAGTCACTGAGGATACAAAGACAAAAGTGAAACAGTCCTTGCCCTCTAAAATCTTACATTCTAATATGCATAATAAAGTGATACCCAAACCAAACCAATTTAGCCTGAAAAGCATTTTAATAAATATACCTACTATGTGTCCTGAGATCAAGACTGCATAGGTAAAGTTTAAAAAGGAAACCACTCATGCTTTCAAAGACCTTATATTCTCTTGGGACAGAGAGGGAATGTACAGAAAACTGCATGACATTGTGCTATTATGCTAAATTTTTGCTATATAAATATGAAGGACATTTCCATGTATAATGATTTCCTAGCACATTTTTTGTCCAATAAGAATGAAATTCTATCACTGCTTGCATTGCCTGCATAATTTTTGTAATCTCTGACTGCTCCCTTTCCTTCATCTTCTTTATCAAATCAGTCACAAGATCCTGATAGTTCTTGCCTTTATGATGTTCTTATGTTCATTATTTCCTTTACATGCCCATCACCATTCATTCTAAATGGTGTCTCTAATTCTGGCTCTCTCCCTCTCTCTCTCTCTCTCTCTCTCTCTGTCTCTCTTTCTCCCTCTCTCTGCTCTCTCTCTCTCCCTCTCTCTCCTTTTCTCTCTCTCTCTCCTCTTTCTCTTTCTCTCTCTCTTTCTCTCCTCTCCTGCCAGATTAATCTTCCTAGACTATTTCCTTCTTACTTTTTTTAAATTAAGAATACCCTTAACATGTGTATAGACCATTCTCAAAAATATGAACAGATAGGCACATGGATTGATAATTACTAGTGTCTTCTTGGTTGCTTTTTTTCTAGGGAGGGAGGTAATAAGCTAGAATAATGCAGCTAGCTGGTCAGATCATTACTTCCTCTCTACCCATATCCCTGAGGAAGGAGAGGAGAACTATTAAGTTGACTTAGCACTGAGCACCATAGGAACTGGAACACTCCATCACTCCTCTCTTCTCTCCCCTCTTGCCCAGAATTTTGCAAAACCCTTATTTAAACCTCTCTTAGAAACTTGCTACATATCACTTTGTATTTTAATCACATGTATATGTATTGTAGCTCCTTACTAAGCTCTTAATACAAAGCTCTTATTCTAGCCTACTCATCACTAGAGTATTTGAGGCCCAGATCTACATATTTGTGAAGGGTGCCAGGCTTGTTCAGTTTAACCTAATGTACAGTGAACCCCAATATTCAGGGACCACTCATAGTTAGCTTGTAGTCCTTGCAGAAATGGTCAGCTCCTAGACCTCATCTAGGTTATGACATGTTCCTGAAGCAGTATAATAGGGACCTGGGTCACCATGTTGCTGGCTGGCACATGTCCTCTTTTTATCCTTTGTTTTAATATCAATAAATCATAAGTAGGTAAGTTCCCTGTAAGCATGAGCTATATCTCTCGTCCTTAAATCCTGAACGGACCATTACAACCACTTTGTACATGTCATTCCCACCTGCTCAAAAACCTTTAATGGGAAACCATTAATCCAATAATTTATCCAATTTAGCCATTAATCCAATAATGGGCTATTGGATAAAGTCCAAACTTTCTAGCATGGCATTCAAGGCCCCTAAATATCTCTCTGACCCCTTAATTCTAGCCAAATTGGTCATTTATCATTTCTCATACACACTATGCATGTATTGTATATACTTACTCACCTCTAAACCTTCGCTCATGCTGTTCTTACCAGGAATGTCTTCCCTTTTCCCTTTGGCTTATCAAAATAAGTACTATCTCTTCCACAAAGACAGTGTAACAATCCCAGCTATTGGGGATGACCATCTTTCTTGAGCTCTGTCAATGTTTAGTGCCAGTTGTTATATAACAAACAGTAAAAGGTATAAAATATTGCTTTTTTAAAAAAAAACCACCTATATCAAATTGCTAAGCATCTTAGGGAGGAGGGAGGGAGAAAATTTGAAACTCAACATTTTATTTTAAAAAGGAATGTTTAAAATTATCTTTACATGTAATTGGAAAAATAAAATACTATTCTTTTTAAAAAGTGGGGTTTTAGCTAGGACTTGAAGGAAGATAGGCAAGCCAGGGGGTGGAGACAAGGAGTGAGAGCATTCCAGGCATAGGGGGCAGCCAGAGAAAATGTCAATAGTATTAATAAAAAGAGTTTTTGAATGAAATAGCAGGAATGAACACCCCACCATCACCATATGTACAGAACTCTGCTATGTTGGGAGAGATATAAAAAAATTAAAGAGGACACAGACCCTCCTCTTGTGAAGCTCACCATCTTAGTAGGGGGTGTACAACACATACATATACATACTCATATACATATACACACATATTACATATTCATCAACATGCTTATATGCAAATACATTACATATTCATATAGATATACATATGATTAATCTATAAAGTGATACACAGTGAGTCCATAAGAAATATGCTAAGCAAGTGTTTTGCAAAAGAGAGAAGGGACAATTACTATCACCAACTTGGGGCATGATGAAAAATTTCATGGAGGAGGGAGCATTTGAACTGGACCCCAAAAGATGGTCAAAATTCCAGTAGGAAGATATGAGGAAGAGGCTTCTAGGCACAAGGAATGAGACTAGCAAAAGAAAAAGGTGGGAAAGAATGGAGCTAATATAGGGATTGAGACGTAATCCAGTTTCAGATGGAACATAATACATTTGGAAAGGAGTAGCATCATATAAGACAGAAAAAGAAAGAGGTTCCAGATTGTAGAAGACCTTGAATGTCAGGCAAAGGAATGTGAACATTAGGAAGAAGCAATAGGGAGATATTGAATGGCACTTACTAAGCATTGTGCTAGATGCTAGGGATACAATTAGAAAAATAAACCAGTCCCTGCCCTCAAGAAGTCGAATTAGGAAAGTCATTGTGAAGGAGAATTTAGTTGCAATGCATATGGAAAGGTCTTTAGGGAGCAGTTATAAGACCAATAGCAAGGCCCAAGAATCCTTAGAATTTATCAGTGTCTTCTGCACAGGTGTAGCCAGTCACCATTGGGAAGAAAGTGGTGGGTCTCAAAGTCAAAATGGAAAAGAGATTCTGAGTTCCTTCTGGCACAGAGTGGAGATGGGGATTCATGTCCATCTAGGAAGGGTTTTGAGTGGATGTACATCTGTATCCCATACTCCCTAGCTCTCAGGCTAGCCCTTCAGCCTATAAGAACCACTAACAATTCAACACATTGATCTGATCTGGCTGCTAGCTTTTATTTCAATAAAGCAGATAATTGAGTAAAATGTTTTTATCTCTAGTCCTGATTTTTCTCTCATTCTTCAGCCCTTTGTGTGATGAAGAGATAGGCATTCTGGGAACAGTATTCAAGTCAACACTACCATCTCTGGAAAAGGCAAAGAGCCTATAACTACATTCACCATATATACTTACTCATCTCTAAATCTTTGTTCATAATGTTCTTCCTACCGAGAATGTCTCCTCCTTTCCACTAGGCTTACCAAGACTATAGGTTGTACCTCCTTTATGAAACCTATCTAACCATCCCAACCATCAAGGGATGATTATCTTTCTTGAACTCCTTCAATACTTAGTGCCAGTTAGCATTTAACCATTAAAGATCCCAAACAAATCTCCTAATCCTCTATTCTCTGACATATTGTCTTTCCTTATGAGAATGTAAACTCCTTGTAGGCAGCGGCTGTTGTCTTCTTCTTGTTCTTTTTGTTCTCCTTATTCCCGTTGTCGTCATCATCGTCGTCCTCCTCCTCCTCCTCCTTCCTTGCTTCCTTTATTTGTATTCCAAAAGGCAATTCTTGCCATCAAAGTCCTTGGAGCTGTCAAATGGTTCAACATCAGAAACCGATATGATTTGATCACTAAAGAAAATGCTCTTTGCTGGTGCATTCTGGGGACCATGAGATCTTCCCATCTGGCTTGAAGCTGAAATCTTCACTCTGTGCTATCTCTCCCATTAGAATGTGATCTCCTTGAGATTAGGGATGATTTTTTTCTACTTGTATCTCCAGCACTAAGCACAGTACTTTGCATATAGTAAGGGCTTGAGAGATGTTTTTTCAACCATTTATTCATTCTCCTTCCCAAGATGTGAATGTAGACCTACAAAATATCTCACTCTTTCTCTTCATTTAGTTTGTTCAGGTTCTCATCCCTTCCTGCTTGGACTATTACAGTAGCCTCTTCACTGCTCTCCCGACCTCTAGTTTCCTCTTTCTCCTGTCCATCTTCCACATGAAGCCACACTGATATTCCTAAAACACAGATCTGACCTTGTCACCCCTCTACCCCCAAATCTCCAATGGCTTTCACTTTCCCTAGAACAAAATACATCTTGGGCCTTGCAGGTTGTCACCATCTAAATCCCACTAGTCTTTCCTGTCTCATTTTGCATTATTCTCCTCCATCTACTCTCCATTCCAATCAAACTGACCTGCTAAACTATGGGGTTGCCATGTCTGCGGTGCATTCCTCCCTGGCCTCAACTCCATCCAGTTTTCCTTCAGCGGAGGCACCACCTCCTACAGGAGACCTTTCCTTGACTCCTCCCTCTCCCCCTGACGCTCAGTAGCATTTTCTGTCTCCTAAAATTACTTCAGGAATACTTTGTATGAACTTGCTTTGGTATACATTGTAATCTGCCCCAATAGAATGTGAATTTGAGGTCAGAGAAAGGCTTGCTCTTAGGTGATTAACAAATGTTTACTGAATTGAATTTGGCAGTTCTTTATACTCTGGGCCCTTGAGGAGTTTCCCACAAGTACATTTAGTTGTGTTCATCATTTATACAAACACATCTGCCTTGGGGGCGCCTAATCCACAGTAGTAAACTGAAGCCAATTCTCTACCTGGCCACCCATACCTTTAGTAACTCTGAAGTCATTTATCTGACCTTTTAATCTACAAGTTGGTATAAAGGAATCCTCACAAAAATAGTTAGGTAACTGAAGTATTAAAGGGATTAAAAAGTGATAGGAATGGGTAAATGGTAGGGAGAGTAGCTGGGCCGTGGTTGGCCTAGATCCAAGGCTATCTTTGCTTACATGCACCTGTGGTCTCATTAATTCGGGAGCTCCCTCCAAAGATATAGATGGAAGCCATCTCTCCCCGGCCATTCTGTGTGACTCTTGTCCATGAATTCCTATAAGTTTACCCCCACGTCGTCTACCCAACAGTGCTCGAAACCTGCCTCAATTTCTCCTGACTCCTCAGCTACTCTAATGGAGCATTCTGACTGCCCAGGTGTCATCCTCTGCCCTAGCCACAGGTCCCTCCCATTACCTTTTCATATCTTCCATTTTTCTAATAACATCTGTTTGAAATTGTTCATTGGATATGTTATAGCTTTATTGCTTTCACTATATTTCTCCATTGCTTCTTTAGTTGGAATTAATTCATTAGCATTTGTAATTGGAAGTGGATTAGCCATTCATAGCTTGATCCCATTGCTGATTCACATGGGAGTTGTTCACTTGCTCCGTTTCTGACTGGTTCTCCCCTCCTTAGGAAGCCTGGTCCCCTCCCTTAACCATTTTTAGGCTTACTACATTGATGCTTAGTGTAGATACTCTATGGGGCTTAGCCTACTGCAGCTCAGGACTCCTTAGCTCAAGCTAAGCACCAGCCTTAACCTCCTAAAGAGCAGGGATTATAAGCATTTGCCAACATGCCTGCCTTCTATAGTTTTAGAAATAATATTTCTAGTTCTAATCAATGTATTTTCCACAAATATTTTATACAAGGAAAATATGGGGAAGGTATTTAAAATGGTAGGTGGGACAAGAACTGTGAATTCTCTGGAATGGGGAATTCCCAGGACAACTCCTTCTTCCAATGCAGATCACCACCTGCTCTGTCACTCACAGTCTTCAAGAGTAGATCAGGACACTTAAAAGCTAAGTGATTTGCTCAGGGTGCCAAGTGAGTATATATTCAAGGAGAGATTTGAACCCAGATCTTCCCAACGCCAAGGCTAGCTGTCTATCTCTATCTAAGCTGTATGACATGCTGGACCAAATATCAACAGGCAGCCCTGAAAAGACCACAAGAATGACAAGCTATCCAAGACCAGGTAAGAATCAATAGGAAGCAAACAGGGGCACTTGATATTCTGAGTGCCTAAAGACTGTCATTAAGACAAGAGAAGAGTCTGTTCTCCAAGAGAAGCAGGAGAACTTGAGTGATTTTCCAATGACATTTGGCAAGCAGTGATACCTGCGAGCTCAGGGGGATGGAGGACAAAGGAGTGTGGCCTAGTGATAACAAATACTATATTTCTGGGGGAAAGCTGAAATTTTAACTATTAATCAGCAAGCATTTATTAACTACCTACTGTGTACTAAGCACTACCAGATACTGGACAGACAAAAATAAACAGTTCCTGCCTTCAAGGATCTTAGTCTAGCAAGGGGATATTTGTTTTTATAGGTAAAGACAAAATGTATACAAGGTTATTTGGGGTGGATATGAAGAGAGTCAGTAGTAGTTGGGAAGGATCAGGAATGTTTTGTATAAAAAATGGCATCTCAGTTAAACATTGAAGGTTTACTAGGTAACTAAGTAACTATAATAGAGATAGGATCTGAAACCAAGGTCTTCAGACTCCAAATACAGTATCCTTTTCTGTGTGCTTTGTCTTTTCTTTTACCCATTTTGTAAAGTTGGGGATGGAAGGGGAGGCCGCAAAAAGAGCCAACACTCTCCATCAAAGAGTCAAGTTTGTGAAAGCTTGTTGCTCCATAACTTGAAGGTGACTAGGGACGTTAAGAAATGGAGATAAGGAGATAGTGCATTCCAGGCATGGAAGACAGCCAATGCAAAGACACAGAGATAGGAGGTACAGCAGGAAAAGTAAGAAGACCTTTCAAGAGTGATGTGTGACAAAGCTAGAAAGGTAGGTTGGGATCGGGTTTCAAAGGGCTTTAAGTGCCAAAACAGAGGAAGTTCCAACTGGTCCTTAAAAGGAAACTGTCCTTTAAAAGATCAATTGGAACTTCCTCTCTTTGGAACTTAAGACAGTTTCAAAGACTTCCCTGACATTGAGAAGCTTGAACTGAAGTATATTATTATTCTTTATCCTCCATTTTTGAAGAGGACCAATGGCATCACAATGTTGGCATAAAATAGTGAATGATGGGTGACGTCTTGGCTTGCAAGTGAATTGGATTTAAGTGAGGCAGAGTTATACAAAGGCATCTGCCTCACTGTCTCTTCTAGAGTCATGAAAATACAGTGGCAAGACAAAAGTGAAGAAGACTGGCAATGGTCTGGGATGCAATAGATGACCTTAACATCTTTGATATCTGAACAAGCTCTAAGTACTCTGCAGTTCCTGCTTTAGCCACCTTCATAGCCATCAGAACAAATTGTTCTCAATCAGCCATTGAGCTGGAGGAAGTCTTCACATGCTTGGAGCATACAAACCCTAACTCACCCATAGGTTTAAGGACTATTAGTTATGTCTGCTGAGACAGTTTACCAGGATGCAGCAACTTCACATGCTACAGCTTCTTGGAGCCACAGGTGTGAGTTGGGTGAATCAGGTAGACACCAAAGGTAGAGGGGCAGCCCTGAAAAGGGCTCAATAAGCACTCACACTAGAGATGATAGTCTTTCTGAACACCCTATACACCATATAGAGTAAATGGAAGGTAGTCTCAGAGGAAAGGCAATAACAATAGGGGAGTGGTGGGGGAGTAAAATCAAGGAAAAAACACTGTCTCTAGAGTCAGGATTTGAATTCAAATCTTGCCTCTGATGCTTACTACTTAAATGACCTTGTGGAAGCCCCTTAAGCTCCCTGGTCTCACTTTCTTCATCTGGGAAATCAAGGGATTGGAGGAGATGGCCTGTGAGGTCCCTTCCAGATCTAGACTGGCAGTCCTCTGCTTCCCTGTATCCTTTCACAACATGATGGGTTAAGATCATAGTAACTGTTGATTTGGCTTCATTTCATGGAGTCACACATCCCTTCTATAGTAAATGATGTTCAAACTTCTTAAAAATGCTCAATAATGAGCACTACACCACAAAGCAGTCGTTCCACATTTGTCAGCTCTGATGATTAGAGGATTTTTAGTGTTGAGCCATCCACCTTCCTCTACCTCCCACCCATTGCTCCTTTTTCCACACTATGGGACCAAGGAAAACAAGCTATGGAACAGCAAGCTTTCACAAACTTGACTCTTTGATGGAGAGAGTGTTGGCTCTTTTTGGGGCCTCCCCTTCCATCCCCAACCCTACAAAACATGTATAAGAAAAGGCAACACAGCACAGAGAAAAGGATACTGTATTTGGAGTCTGAAGACCTTGGCTTCAGATCCCATCTCTACTGTAGGTGGTCTACATGACTTTGAGTCACTCATTTGATCTCTATAAGTCTCATTTTCCTCATCTGTAAAATATGACATTATACTTGATTATTTCTAAGGCTCTTTTTAATTCTCAGTAAATGAATGACAATGGCGGTGGTGGTGATGGTGGTGATGATGGTGATGATAGTTATGGTGATGATGGTTATGGTGATGGCGATTATGATGATGGGGGGGTAGTGGTGGTGGTGATGATGATGGTGATAGTGATGTTGAAAAAGAAGTATCTGAATACAGAAGAAGGGTCTGTCCTAATGGTCTCTTTCCATTGTGCCAAGTGAGATTCCTTCTTCCCATAAAAATAAGGTAGCCTCTCCTCTGAAGTTTAGACCGCTAAGCGGTATATATAATTAGAACCCTGATGCTCTACTTCTTTTATATCTCTATCCTATCTCCTCCTTACAGTATCCAGAGCCCAGGACAGTGTTAGTGCTAATAAGTAATTTCCAAATACTTGTTAAATGGATACATACAAGATTATACAGATGTGTTATTCCAAATCATGGTGGCCTCAGGGTTTAGGCATATTCCTGCATCTGGTTTGTGGTGGTGGTAGTACATCCTGTGAATCAAGGTCAGATTCAGTCCCTTCTCTCAGGCCCCTTACATCATTATCATAGGATTTGGGAGTTAAAGCAGGAAGGGACCTCAGAGGCCACTAAGTCCACAAGCTTCCTTTGACACATGAGGAAACTAAAGTACAGAGAAATTAAGTGACTTGAACTCAGCTAGGTGGCACCATAGTGCACAGAACACTGGGACTAGAGTCAGGAAGACCTGAGTTCAAATCCTACCTTAGATACTTACTAGCTGTGTGACCCTGGGTAAGTCACTTAATCTGTTTGCCTCAGTTTATTCTATTGTAAAAATGGAATTAATAACCACAGCTACCTCTGAGCATTGTTATAAGGACCCGATGAGATATTTGTAAAGCACAGTGCCTGGCACATAATGAGTACTGTATCCATGATAGCAACAATAATTATTATCAGTACCAGGGCCATACAGCTAATTCCTAGGCAGAATTTAAACTCAGGTCTTACCAGATCCAAATCACTACACCATGTGGCCTCTCTTGTTATGTTTGTTCCTTGCAAAGGAAGAGCAGGAAAGGTGGCACCAGGTCATTGTAGTCCCCCATGGATTTCTGGGTGTGTGCTATGTGCATGTGGGCAGGGGTGGTAAAGTGGGGAGCTGGGGGGAGTGGGAACAGGGTACAGAGAATGTCTTTGTGAACAGCACAGGCCTTGTATAGAGCCAGATAGAAGTTTGTTGAATTGAATTGAACAGGGCAAACGACAGCCCTCACTGAGCACCCTGCAGCAGGAATCCCGGGGGAGGGGGAAAGGGAAAGTTGTTTGTGTATCTGTTGTCTAGTACAGTAACTGCTAGTGTGGAGGGAGAGATCTGAAGGCCAGAGTTTGGGCTGCTTGGAGAGAGTGCTGGGGGCCGAGAGAGATGGGCATTGAAAGGATGAAGCCTGCGGCATCTTTCTTGTCTTTTGACTGGGGGTGTCGGGTGGGCATAGATGAGGAGCCTGGGCCCCCTGCTGACAGGGGAAAGAGAACCTGAGAAACCTACCCCCAGCATCGGCCCTGACTATAATGTCTTCTGATGGAACAAATTGGTGAGTACAACTATTAGCCGAGTAACATCAAAGCCCATTAATCTCTGGTTCCTGAGCAAGGCCAGCATCACATTAGGCCTCGCACCCAGTCATTATTAAGACTGTAGCCCAAGGGTGTAATAAATGTTTTATGGCATGCAAGCCAAGGTAATGGAATGCAAATCCCATAATATAGCCATACATTTATTTTCTAATGGGGTAAATGATGATGTATTTTATCTAAGAGGGAGCCCTTCGCAGCTGATAGGGGGCTGCTTCTCAAATTTCCAAGCCAAGGACCTATAGGATGAGTGGGTGGCCCAATGTGGGCTGGGGGCAGCTCAAAGAGCAAGACTTGGGAGCCCCAGCACCATTTTCTAGATCCTCATCTAGCTCTTTAGCAAACAACCCTGTCCAACAAACCAATTGTTCTTATTCTCCAGTCCCAGAGTGCTCCCCACCCCCACCCCCTTTTTGGATGCATATTGAACATTCTAAGCCCTAATTACATTCTCCTTCCAGAGTTCTCTCCCCACCACACACACACATACAGTTTTCTGCCCCCACTCTGAGCTGCATACCAATGAGCTATTCAGGGTATATTGGCTTTCCAAAAATATGGCTGCATTAAGGTGGGCAGTGTTAATGGGCGCCTGGTGTGGGGTTTTCTATCCAGTGGAGGCAGGCCCTGGTCTTAGCGCTGCTTTTCTTAATAGCCCTCCTTCCTTCCACATCAGCCGTGGGGCATGGTAGATAAGTTAGACAGGCTCCTGACATCTTCGGGGTCCTTGGGAGGACAGAGTAGGCAAACTGAATTTCAAGAGACCTTTGAAATTACCCAGCATTATGACCCTTCCTTTGCCACATTTGCTCAACTTCCCCACAGTGCCTAGCACAGGGGCTAGCTACAGAGAAGATGGGTGCATAGTAATAATATCAGCATCAGAAAAACTCTGAGGTCGAATGCTACTATTATGCCATCTTACAGATGAGGAAACCAAGGCTGAGAGGGGTTGAATGACTTGCCCATGGTCACACATCTAGCACTCATCTAAGGCAGGATTTGAATTGAGGTCTTTCTGATTCTAGTGCTGATGCACTAACCATTATACCACCTAGCCTATTTTTTAAAAAGCAGTAAATAGCAGTCAGGATTCGAACCTAGATTCTCTAATTCTGAATACAGGATTCTTGGCTTGATAGCATATCACTTAACATATTTGGTCCTTATGCAATAGCTGGGGAGACAGGACGCACATACATGAAAAAAATGAATTAATAATGCCAGGTAGTATATAAATGTGCAACAAGTACCAAATTAATTCTATAGGGATTGAGAGGATGGAGCTGTCATTCTGAGGCTTACTGTGAAGTGGGGGATCATGGGAGAAGTGGGATTTGGGCTTTGCCATTAAGTAGCTATAATCCTGGCTACCACAAAGAGTCTTGGTTTTCTCATGTGTAAAATGAGGGGGCGACAAGAGATTTTCTCTAAAGTACTTTCACCTGGTCAGATCCATCTGAAGTACTGTGTTCAACTCTGGGTACCGTATTTTAGGTAGGACCTTGACAAGCTGGAACGTGTCCAGCAAAGAACGACCGAGATGATGAAAGAATGAGACGTCTTCATACATTTCATATGGGTGGAACCAACTGAAGGAGAGGACCTCATAGCTGTCTTCAAATATTTAAAGTCTTGTCCTATGGATAAGGGACCTGGCTTCTTCTACTTGGCCCTAGCAGGCAGACTGAGTAATAGAAGTTGTGTAGAGGGACATCTAGGCTTGACTTGCAAAAGAGTTATCAAGGAGTAGACTGACTCCTTCAGGAGGTCATGAGCTTCCCCAGGCTGGAAGTTTTCAAGGGAAGGCCTAATTATGACAACAATAATGACAGCTAGCATTTACATAGCACTTTAAGGTTTTCCATTTGATGAAATACAAAAATTCATAATTTTTGAATTGCATAACATTTTATAAATTTGTATTTATGAACATTATCTCATTTGATCCTCACAACAACTCTAGGAGCCAGGTACTAATATAGTCCTTATTTTACAATTGAGGAAACCAAGGCAGAGGTTAAGTGACTTGCCCAAGGTCACATAACTAATAAGTGTCTGAAGTCATATTTGAACTTAGGTCTTTCTGACTCCACACCTAGCACTTTATTTATTCGCTGTGCCACCTAGCTGCCAAGAGAAGGTTTCAGGCGACTGGAGGCCCGCTGACCTAGCCAGACAGGTATTTTCAGGTGACTCAGACTCCATACTGTTAGAGAGAAGATCTCCTGGGGATGGTGACAAGCATAATTTCTGCAAAGTCACAGAACTGTTGAAGCCAACAAAGGAGCTGGATCCCAGGAGGCAGAGTGACAATGGTACCAGGAGCTGAGCCATGGTACCCAAAGCTATGGAAGATGTGAATTCTTCCTGACTTCAGGACCCAGAACCTGATCCATTGAGCCACCTAGTGGCCTATGAAAGTGCACATTGGAGGGGGATTTTACCAGAGGGAATTCCTATTCAGGTACAGGCAGAGAGGACTGGGTGCTGGAGGACCTGAGTTCTGCTGTTTCTGCATGTGTGACCTTGGGGAAATCAATGAATCTCCAGGCTTCCTTTTCATCATCTATAAAATGAAGAATTTGAACTAGATGACATCAGTCCTCCCTTGCAGTTCTAAATTTATGGTCCTGTTTCAGTCCAACATACCCATTTTACAGATTAAGAAAATGAGGCCCAGAAAGGTTAAATGTGCCCAGAGTCACAAAGTAGCAAGTGTCATAAGTGAAATTTATACTTAGGTCTTCTGCCTCCAGAGACACCCAGGCTGCCACACTCCCATTTCTTGGCACACTCCTGGGATGACTCTTTCTATATTTACTTGAGGCAAAATATAATAAGGAAGGTAAATCTGGACTTCAAAGTCAAGTGTGTGAATGTGTGTATAAGGGCTTAATAATAAATGTTTTTTCATTTATTTATTCATTCATACTAACTGAATGTAGGTAATAGAGATTTGAGTGGACTCGCAGAACGCCCATTCAGGGAGCTGAATACTGAAGGTTGCAAGTAATCGTGTTAGGCAATACACAAAATGAGATTTACAAGATTCTGATATATACATGTTTGTGTGGACCTGACTGAAGTCCAGTTTTTCAAACCATATTTATGCACATTTCTCTCACTCTCTATGTGTGTGTATACCACACATACACATACAATACACACTCATACATACACCTATACACACGTGCACATATACATACACACACATAATGAGTTTTTGGATTATCTGTTGATTTAGATCTATGCTATTCCTACTCCCATTCCCACATTTTCCCTGGAATTGTAGACAAGAGTCTTGGAGTACAGGACTTTGGGGAAAGGGCTCTGACAGAGGATCTCTCTTTCTTGGGATTGAAAGCAACTCTTCAGATGCAGACTCTTTGATATATAAAGCAGTAGGCTGCCCTGGGGGAGAAACAGAAGGCACCGTGGACTGCCAGGCAAATTGAATCCTTAATACCACCTTAACCACCAGCTCCCCTTGGGCTTTGATGGAGGTAGCCTGAGACTCTGAATCTACGAGTAGTTAGTTACTCATAGACCACTTGTCCTACATTCTGTCTAGCCCCTGAAGCCTTCATCAAGGGTAACAACCTCTGTAGAGAAAGGGCCAGCCATCCGCACAAGTTCCCATTAATTGCCACCTACTGGTCAAGTGAGCTACCATCAAAGCAGCAAGGTACCCCAAGGCCAGGAGGTCAAGTCAACACCACCACCCCAACCATTACCTCTACTCCAACCCCAGTGAAGATAGCTCAGGACCCTGAACCCAAGAGCCTTGGGAATAGCAGCATCCCCCAGACTGATGGCCTTGCTTCTAGCCAGGAACCTGCAGTCATCAATGAGAGGACCAAGTCATATGGAGAAAGGGCCACCTTCCTTGCTACCACAATGACCAACTGCTGACCAAGCACAAGAGCTCTGATAGTGGCTGCACCCCCTCCCCCAAACCACCAGTCCTACTTCAGCTCAGCTTCCTTAACCATCACCTCCTTGCAGATTGCTCAAAGTAATGTTAGACATCCCAGGGTCTCATCTTCTGAGGCCAGGTGAGTGGTGGAAGGTAAGAGTAGAAGACCAGGTGAACAGTGGGGCCTCAGTCACTGCTGCTTCTGATGCTTCCTGCCTATGTGACCTTGGGCATGGCCCCCTCATAGGGCTAAAATTTCCTCCACTGTAAAATGAGGAATTGGACCAGAGAGCCTCTTAGGTCCCTTCAAGCCCTTGGCCTCTGATCCTCTGAAGAATGACCAAGCCATGTCTGGTTTGGACTCATGGAGTTGGAGGTGCTAGTTGGCCCTCCAGGCCATGTTGGAGATAGGTTTGGGCCTCACCTGTTCCCACAGCTGCTGATCTTCTATCCCACACTGATTTCTCTTTTTGCATCTCCCTGTACATGTGTGTGAAGTTTCCCTGAGCAAGACTGTAAGCTCCCAGAGAGCAGGACATGTCTCACTTTGTCTTTGTAGCTCTAGGGCCTGGTATATGGTAGGCACTTAGTAAATGCTTGTTGATTAATAAATCACCGTTCAATTAAATTAAATTCCACAAACAAAAAAAAACTGTTAGACATTGCGTAGGAATGGATTTGCCAGATTCTGATTTCTGCTAATCCATGAGATATTCGTAAAGTGCTTAGCACAATGCCTAGCACAAGTAGCCACTTGTCCTACTGTATAAATGTTTATTTTTCCCTCCCTCCCCTGCCTCCTGGCTCAAGTGATTCTGAACCTGATCATATGTGGATGAAGAAAAAGGGAAGGACTGGAATCCAAAGCTCTGTGGTGATCACCTGGCTTCATTCCAGGGGAAGTTCTTGCTCTGGACTTGGAATCAGAAGATCTGGGATGGATCAGCTCTGTGACACCTGTGTGACCAGAAATGTCACGTAACCTCTTGGGACCTCAGTTTCCCCATCTATAAAGTGGAGGAGTTGGACCAGTTTACTCTGAGCCCCCTTTCCATTCTCTATCTGTGATGAACTGAAGAGTTTGGGAGAAGGTTTACTACCCTTATTATAAAAAACTAATCCTTTCCTCATCCTACTATTTTTGGGTAACAAAGAGGGAAGGAACCTGCCTTGCCCCAGTCTTGGAGAGAAAGGAGCCTTTGGGACACAGGGTACCATCAGAGCTGCTAAAGGCCTTTGGTCCCTACCTCTGCCCATGGATTCCAGCCCCATAACTTGAGGTCAGATCCCAAACTTCTATTAACTGTGAGGCTAAAAGCTATCATGGGGCCAGGGCAGTACAGAAGCAGTAGAAGGAGAGAGAGAGTCAATTAACACCTGGCTTTTTATTTCCAAATCGAATAATTAAGCCGAGTTTAGGTGTGATGTAACCACTTAGCTTCTTTGGAGGATTTATGGGCTGGCTGATGCAGGGTGATGACACAAAAAGCATTTACTTGGTTGGTGAGAAGCATTTATTGACTGTCGCCTTTGGTTAGACTTTTGAAAAATAACAGTTGCAAAGCATGAAGTGCCTTTGGTTGTCCTGTCCCACTAGGAGCCTCTGTGCTGCATCTCATGGCCATGTCAAGGGAGGACCCCAGCGTCATGATGTGGAGAGGACCATCATTCTCTCTGTTGGTTTGTTTTGAAGAGTCCAGTCCAAGAGATGAACTCAAGGGAATCGCTCCCCTTTTATTTAAAGGTGAGCCAGGGGAGGGGAAAGGAATGAAAAGTGTGATGGGGAAGCCCTCACCTTGGTCTCTTAGCATGTGAAATACCTTGCCCAATCCCAGTCTGAGGATTTGTTTGTGTTTGATTGGTGAAATACATCTGCATCCAGCAAGTGTATTAATCATTACTTCATCAGCTTCTTACCATAGCAAATGGTATTAACCTTTGCTAAGTGATGGGTCAGGAATAAGCATATGCTGTGGTTGGCTGGGAAGCTTAGCTGGGGCCCCCCTGGCTGCTCCAGGGTGTGTGGGGGGGGCTGGGATGAGAGGGAGGCAGCCTGAGGCTTCCTCCCACCAGTAATTAGGAAGGAATGGTATACCTCAAATGCTTATTAAAGTGCTGGAGATACGTAGCAGGGTGGGAAAGACAGCAAGTGTCACACACAAGTCATGCATACACCTTCTGCCCCCACCCCCCCACTTCCTAAAGCTTCCTAGAAGTTAGCTTCAACCTTACATTGGAAATGCTATAAAAGCCCAGGTTAATTAAGTCCTATACATTACCAGTACAAAAATTTCCAACTTGATTCAAGCCGCTCTATGAGTGAGGGGGAGGCTGAGCAAGGTCCAGGCAGCTCAAGGTAATAAAACAGAAGATTCAATTACCTTGTACATTTGCAGTTTTTATAAAATCATTTAAAACCCCCTCTATGATATGTAGAGCACAGGGGTGCTAGAAACCTGAAATCCCAGACAAAGAGCTTGAGGTTGCTGGGATTCCTGAAGCCCAGAGGCTTCCTTTGCCATCCATATTCCAACCCCAGTTGTCCCCATGGAAACTTACATGTCCTGTCCTGGGTTCTAGTTCCTGCCAAGGTGACAATTAGCTGATCTGATTACACTCATCCATGATCATGTACTAATGGGAGAGGAGCCATTTTTATAGTCTAATCAATAGCAACATACACATAAAAAACCAACTTTATTTAGGTTTTTCCCTTTCCAGAGTGGAAAAGCAATCTGACCTTGGAACCATGAAGTCTATTTCTTTTAGCTCCTCTTATGGCCTTGGCACTACAGGAGATACAAGTAAAGATGGGCAGTGTCCCTGTCTATTACAACTGTTTGTAGACTTAGAGGACGTTTCACAAAACAATTAGGTCAGTAATGCAGAGAACACTAAGGAGTCATTATAGCATATTTTACCTATACAAGGGAAGGTCAAAGGTCTGATATGACACATTCACAGAAACAGTATGGCCCAGCAGGTAGAGAGCTGATGTCAGATCCAGGAATATCTGACTTCAAATCCTGCCCCCGACACATACTGGTGTCAATCAACCTATTAGGGCTCTGGGTACTCCTATGAGAATGTAAGTTGTGGAGAAGGTGCCCACCAGGACTGGTAGGAGACATTCCCTAGACCAATGAAATCAAAGCTCCAGTCTCTTATCCCTATTCTTATAAAAATATAAAGTGCTGGAGGCGGCTAGGTAGTACAGTGAATAGAGCACCAGCCCTGGAGTAAGGAGGACCTGAGTTCAAATTTGGCCCCAGACATTTAACACTTACTAGCCATGTGATCTTGGGCAAGTCACTTAACCCAAATTGCCCTGCTCTCCCTCTTCCCTCCCCCAAAAAAAGTGTGTGTGTGTGTGTGTGTGTGTGTGTGTGTGTGTGTGTATACATATATAAAGTGCTCTGCATACTTACTTCTTAATTTAAGAATGAAGAATATAAAACTTTATTCAAAACAACTGCGGCCCCTGAGGGGGATATTATCCACTTGGTTGTAGCCTTTCTGACCCTCTAAAGACTGGATAAATTACATCTGACGACTAAGTCTGGCCACTGGGTCAAAATATGCCCACCACCGGCCCAAATCACTAGTGGTAACAACCAGGGACGTTATCAGACTGAGAACTATGGAACTTGAATTGGAAAGGACCTAAAAAGACCTTGTAATCCAAGCCATTCCTGAACAAGAGTTGGGTGCAACACAGCTGGCCTTTCCTCGTGACCCCTCACACTATCATTGGAAAGCTCTCCTTGTGAGGAAGTTTTTCCTTACCTAAATCTCTCTTTCTGCAAGTTTTACCAACTATTCTTAGTTATGCCCTTTAGGGCCACGCAAAGCAAGTCTTCTTCTTCTAATAATAACAATGAACATATTTACATAACTCTCTATGTGCCAGGCACAGCGCTAAATACTTCGTGATTATCATCTTATTTGATCCTCACAACAACCCTGGGAGGTAGGTGCTACTATTATTTGCATTTTATAGATAAAGAAACAGAGATAGGCAGGTTAAGTGACTTGCCTAGGGTCACGTAGCAAATAAGAGCTTGAAGCTAGATTTGAACTGTCTTCCTGACTCTGGACCTGCTAACGGCTGCTCCACCTAACTGAAGGCAACTATTATGTTTTTTCTTCTCTAGCTCCTTCTGCTGATTCTCATGATCTACACCAGAGGTTCCTGAACTTATTTGGCCTACTGCCCCCTTTTTAAATAAATTTTTTTCTTGGCACCTCTTTCAATCTACTTTCTTTAACCCTTTAGTGGGTTTTTTAAATGTTTCATTATTGAAAAAATTATTTTTAAAATTTTTTAAAATTATGTATCTTAAATTTAATAATTTATTGTAAATTTGTAGGGGGTTTCCTGCATTGAAATTTTAGTGACACAATATTGCATTATGTAACAGTATAGTATTGCCTTGTAAACAAGTAATTATATGCATATATTCCTGTCAATGCATGCTGGGCTTCCTGACAATGCACAACATTACTCTCCTACCAACACTTGCTTGTTAAGACCTCTTGGCAGACTTGACCAGAGATCGGTTGTAACTTTCGTTTTGTGTGTTTATTTGGAACACAATATAATCACTATGCTTTTAACTCTGTTACACGACAGATGAAAAGTACCAACAGTTTTTCAAAATTCTCTTCTTTCCTTATGTTTCGACAACCCTCTTACTTTTATTCAATGTCCCCCAGTTGCACCTGAGGCTACTACAACTCCCCTAGATCATTCCAGCACCTCCCAGAGGGCAGTATCACCCACTTCTCCTCTCCCATTCTTTATCAGTAATGTGCAGCTGCCTACTCACTCCTGCCGGGCACCCTGTCTATGACCCGTTAGGGACTGTTTGACTTTAATTCTTCTGAGACAATCGTATTACATAACAGCCTCATTGGAAGGCTAATTGAGGTTTATGTTTTTATTTTATTTTATTACTTTTTGCTTTTTGGAGGACAGAAGGCGGGGCAATTGGGGTTAAGTGACTTGCCCAAGGTCACATGGCTAGTTTGTGTTAAGTGTCTGAGGCTGAATTTGAACCCTGGTCCTCCTGACTCCAGTGCTGGTGCTCTATTCACTGCACCACCTAGCCTCCCCTAGTTCATTGAGGTTTAAAAGATGGACCCTTGTTTCAAGAAGAAGCTTGAGAATTATTTTTTTCAATGTACAAAAATCAATTTTCTCTCCCTCCCACTCCTTCCCCACCATTGAAAAAGAAAAAACAAAACTCTAGTGACAAATAAGCATAGTCAATTCCTGCTCCCCAAAAATCCTTGCACTGGCCATGTCCAAAAATATACATTTCATTCTGTACCCTGAAATGTATGTTTCAGTTAGGGCAGCTAGGTGGTGCAGTGAATAGAGCACCAGCCCTGGAGTCAGGAGGACCAGGGTTCAAATTCAGCCTCAGACACTTAACACAAAACTAGCCGTGTGACGTTGGGCAAGTCACTTAACCCCAATTGCCCTGCCTTCCCCCTTCCCCAAAAGCAAAATATATATGTGTGTGTGTGTGTGTGTATATATATATATATATATATATATATATATATATATATATATATATATATACACATATATACATACATACACACAATGCATTCTCTCCTCTCTCTGTCACACAATGGGCAGCATGTTCCATCACTGCTCCTCTGGAATCATGATCGCTCCTTGAGTCGTTCAGAGTTCTCATGGCTTTCAAAATTATTTGTTTTAACACTGTTCTTATTGAATAAATTGTTCTGATTCTGCTCTCTTTACTTGGTATCAATTCATACAAGTCTCCCCAGGTTTTAAACCATCTCTTTCATTATTTCTGATGGCATAATGGTATTCCATTACATTCACATACTATAATGTGTTCAGCCATTCCCTCATAACAAAGCTTGAAGACACTTAAAAGAACTGTACAATTTCCCATGGGGAATCCAGTCTACTCTCCTGTTCTGTTCTGGGCCCAGCTCATTGTCTATTCAAAGTGTCTATTCAAGATTAGATAGATAGACAGATGACAGAGAGAGAAAGAGAGAGAGAGAGAGAGAGAGTGAGAGAATCAGATAGCTGTAGATACCGATCCAGAAAGATGAATATAGATATGTCTGTATGTATATACACACACTCATACATAAATATCTATATATGGATAGAGATAAGTAGATGGATGGGTGGATGCATAGATAGACAGACAGACAGACAGATATTTAGATGGATATACTGAACTGACAAAGTATGAAGTTGTGAAGGTTGGCCTGACAAAGTACGCTGCAGCTTCCTATAATGTCCTGCTCCTAGCCTTCATACTTCTTAACAGACTAGGTATGAACAAGACACATAAATGTCAGGTGGAAGAGACTGAAGATGAATACAACGTAGAAAGTTTTGCTGGTCAGCATAGCATTTTTACATACTACCTGGATGCATATCTTGCCAGAACTATCACTGGAAGCAGTATTTTTAACTTAAGCTGTGAATGATGGTCCGTCTATTCCTTACAATAACACTACCCTGACTATGATTCAGAATACAAAGACTTCATTGCTGAAGTACGTGAAGGGCCAGAATGTTGCAAATTTTATGCATTATCTAATGAAAGAAGAAGATGCTTGGAAAAAAACCAATCCTTATAGCCCATCAAGAACAATATAATTACTGACAGGATGGTGGAGATGTAGAAGAAAGCACATGCTGGTTTGTGGAAGAATCCAGTCTATGAAAAGAACCTCCAGAGGAAAGTTTGGAAAGAAAAGGTAGAGCCATCCCAAAACATCCCTCGCCCAGAAGGACCAGATTGCTCAGAAGGAAAGTTTCCTCGGAGTCCGAGAACGTTAAGGTGACAGTTAAACCATTGCAGGCTACAATTTTCTATAAAAATTTTCAGACTAAGATAATAAACTTATTGAACCAGCAAAAGAGAGGGAGAAAGATACAGACAGAAAGATTCAAAGAAAGGGGGAAAGAGGGAGAGAGACAGACAGAGAGAGAGACAGAGACAGAGAGAGAGACAGAGGGAGACAGAGAGAGACAAAGACAGAGACAGAGAGAGACAGAGACAGAGACAGAGACAAAGAGAGAGACGGAGAGAAATGAACTCTTTGGGTTGTCTGTTTAACTGCATATTATAGACTGAGTAGCAGGACTTCTTCATCCACTTGATTTTTTCCTAAGTAGATGCAAGTATGTCATTCCCAAAGAGGAGCCCCTGGAAAACTTTACTTCAGTAGGGTATCCCTCTTCCATTTGAACTTTGCATTGGACATAAAAATGTCATAATTGGCATAAAAGTGTCAAATGTGTTTGCCTGATTTCTCCTATTTTATGTTTCACTTGGAATTAATAAACAGAGGGTTGTCAAATAGAATTATTTCTACTATAATTTCTTTAAAGGAATCATATGATTTTTGACACATACATGAAAAGCACCTTGTTGTACATAACTGTCCAGCACAGAATTTTTTTCTATTAAATCAAATGCTTTTTTTACAGAAAATATGCAAAAAGCATGATGTGACTATAAAGATGTGGGCTACTACAGCATATCATTTGTGAAAGCCTGTTTGTTTCTCATACCTTCACCAAGGATGCCCTTGATACATATGTAGATTATTCTCGTAAAAATTTTGTAGAGACAGAAAATTAGTCATATGACTCAGTAGCTATTACAGCTGCCTTTTGGGGTTAGTAATATGGCCCATGATTTTTTTTCCCCCCAAAACTTGAATATCTTTTTTTTAGATCTTTTCAGAATCAATCTCAACCTCAAAACAACGTCTCTTCTATTGTGGACTTCCTTACCTTCTTCCCTAAAGAACACAATATAGTCCACCAACTCTACTCATCTCTAATTTCTTCAGTACAATTTCTGTTTCCTCATCTAGTACAATTGTGAGCATATGATATGAGAGTATAATTGTGGTGGTTCTGCTGTCATGGATGAAGAAAAGAATTTGTGATAAAGATTTTAACAGATCTTTTCCAATTTTTGTCTGTGTCCTTCTAGATCTTTCAACCTTAAATGCCCCTGGGATGATTTATTTTCATTTTGTCTCTTGTCAAGCTCTCTGTAAACTTGTTTTCCATTCCATTGTTTCTCAGTTTCATGAGGTGATATCTTTCATAATCTTCCTCCATGCTCTTCCATAGGATTTCTTTAAATGGGTCTACATTTTAAACTGCTATGTCATTAGCTACCATATATCTCCAATTCATAAAGAGGCCAAGCGTTTGCTGATTAATAATAATAGCTAGCATTTATATGTAGTACCTTACGGTTTGAAAGACCCTTTACAATTATCTTATTTTATCTTAACAACAGCACTGGAGGAGCAGCTAGATGACACAGTGAATAGAGCACTGACCTTGGAGTCAGGAGGACTTGAGTTCACATCTGGCCTCAGATACTTGACACACTTACTAGCTGTGTGACCTTAGGCAAGTCACTTACCCCAATTGCCTTCCCCCTCCTCAAAAAAATTAATTAATTAAAAAACAACAGCACCCCCATTTTTAAAATGAGGAAGCTGAAGCAAAGAGAGGTTAAGTGACTGGCCCAAGACCATGTAGCTACTGAGTATCTAAAGCTGAATTTAAACTCTGTGCTTCCTGCCTCCAAGTCTGGTGCTCTATCTGGCTGGCAGAATGATGCCATCCAACAGTTTCTAAACTCTTTTGGTCTTCTCATTGTGATAACTGATTTACATTGGTTAGAATTCCCTAGGAAATGGTGACACTCTGTGTTAGCCTCTGTCCATTCATCTGTTTTCAACTTTGAGGAGTAAAAAGCTTTTTTGAAAACAGGTTAGGATATGATGGTTTTAGTTGCATTCCATACCACCTCATTTATATTATTTCTTCCAATTTGGTATTGGCTTTGATTTTTGCTCCAACAAGTCAGTGTTCTGATTGTACACAGATAGCTTATTTGAAAATGACTCCTCCATTAGGAGCCAGTAACTTCCTGTGAGAATATAATCAGTAACTTTTAGTGCTCACCATGTCCAGTGGCTCCTGACTTTCTTTTTTAGAATTCCATAATATATAGCCATAAAAATTCTGCATAGTCTATAAGCATTGACTTCCTAATTTCTTTCTCTAGAACCGTATTTTCACCAGCATCCTTTTTTTGCCCAGATTTACATTGAAATCAAATTTTAAAGTATGCATAGATTTAATTGGGAGATCATATCAATTATTCATACAATTTCTCTGCCTCCTATTCTTCAGCAACATATATTGGCACGGAAACTGACATTTCTCTTCATGGTGGTCTTATTATGATGTTTATCACAAACATTGCATGTAATATGGGTGACTAAGTAGACCACAAAATAAAGTTTCTGGTTGCCTTTGATTTCACAATCAAACCAACTCAACCAACTCCTTTGTCTCTCTAAAAAAAAGCTGTGAGCTACACCTTCCTTTGTCTTCTAGTTTCATTTATAAAAAAGAATATGCAGAATGAACGATTCAGTTCCTCCAGTAGAAAGCCCATCCATTGGTCACTGGACAAGGGTTTTACATTTAGAGTACCCACAATTAAATTAATGTTTACAGGCAGTCAAAGTCAGGTCGTTCTTAGCAATCTATGCCCCCTTTTCAACATGAAATCGAACGCTTTTTCAACAACTCCATCACCATCACTTCAGGAGCAGAAGAGGGATTGATGGCCATTTCACATTCTTTCTTCATTGCCAAGGAATTCATCACCCAGGTGGGCAATTTACAAGTAATGATCCTGTCCCTACTTGGAAAATAGACATACTCTATTGCACTCTAATCCCTTTTAGCATGGTAGAACCTACTGGATCTGATTGATCCACAGGCATAATCTTCAGAAACATAGGGTCATCTAACATCGGAGTAGGACTTTGAAGAAAAGCTTATCCTTGTCCAATGTCCTTGTCCTTATCCTAACCCTTATCCTTATTCTTATCTTAACCCTTATCCTCATTCTTATCTTTACCCTTATGCTTATCCTTATCCAATGTCCTTCCTAACATATGGCATACAGAATCGTACACAATACTCAGGACTTTAGGACTTCCTGTTGTAAATAGCACAGTGACGAGAGAATGATTAACAAGAAACTACTGGAGGTCTCCCCTCACCCCTCCTTACCCCAATCCTGAGAAAGAGAAGGATGAAGGACCTTTCAAAGCTGGATTACCTCCAGAGGAGGGCAAACAGGATGTTAAGGAGACTTAAAACATGCTACCTAAAGATCCATTGAGCTAATTGAAAAGGAGAAAATTAGGGGTGGGATGTATGATAAGCTGTCTTCAACTATTTGAAAGGCTAAAATATGGAAGAATTGAACTTGATTTCTTTGGCCCCAGAGGGCAGAACTGTGGGTAGTAGATGGAAATTAGAGGGAGGCAAATTTTGGCTCTATATGAAGGAAAACTTATAGATAATTAGAGTTGTCACCAGATGGAGTGGGCTGCTTCAGGAAGCAGTATTTCCCATTTCTAAAGGTCTTCATCTAAATGGCCACTTGTTGGGAAGGAATTCCTGGTCAAAGTCAGTTTAGGCTCCCTCCCAACTCCAATAATCTATGATTTGTCACACATACCCCCTACACACACACACACACACACACACACACACACACAGAGCTCAACCTAACACAATACTTTTATTACAGGAAGCTGGTAGGTAGGTTACTTATTGATGACACCATAAACACTTACCCCCAGCTGCTCTCTAATGTTTAAATTAGCCCATACTATTTGTCCTGATAGCTCCCTTCCTCTGTCTGGGAATGATTTGGGAATGGGGGATGAGGCTATGAAAGAGTGGACTTGAGAGCTGATCATTTTCTGTTTGAGACCTCCACCAATATCTCAGCAAAGGAGCTATGCCTTGCGCAAGGGGATTTTCTTAGGTATTCCATCAAAAGAAGAAAAGGGCTTCCAGTAAACAAGAACTATAAGTTACCCCTTTGCCGTATCTGATCTCTAATCTTGAGCTTATTTTCTCCTGGACTCTGTGTGCATTTGGTGGGAGATTGACTTTTGGAGGAATATTTTTAAATTATTTTTTTCACTATACTACCATAATAAATATCACTTTCCATAAGTAATTAAACCAGCCAAGTAATTGATAAACAAGATATAGTTATTCCCTTCCACATCTCAGGGGTTAGGGGAATAGCATCCCAATGATCTGGAAAATCTGTAAAAAAAATTTTAGCCCTCACTTTATGCCAGAGAAGTCTGAATTTTTTTCTTTTTCTCTTATGGGGTATTTATAGTACCTTATGGTAAAATTTTAATTAAGTATTTGGTCATAGGCTCTGGGGCATCTGCTGGCCTTTGAGTGTCATCTGTGGCTTCCACAAAACTCCCCCCAAATTCTCATTTAATTTCTTATGGTGACCTGCAATAAATTGAAACTGTGATGGGGAAAGTTGTAATGTGGAAGGGCTAACTGTATAATCACAGTAGGAAGCATGCCATTCAGGGATCATGAGTGATAGCATTAGATAACCATTCCCAACACCTAAGGGTAGGGCCTCAAGGAGAATGGTAGTAGCCATCTTCTGGGGACATGACTCATCAATACCAGTGAGATTTGGGATAAGCACTCTAGAGTACATGCTGACATTTGCATTCCTCCTGCTGGGTACTTAGTAAACAATTAATGTTTGTTGAATTCTGGGCCTTGGAGATTCCAACAGAAGACGGGCATAAAAGAGTAACAGGTAACAGGCCAATCTCTAAAACAATTTTCTAAGTCAACTTTTCTTGGGATTCATGGCAACCTACCTAGGTCTACAGTTCCCTAGACATGGGATGCTACAGAATCACTGGATCTCAGAGTTAGGTTAGCCTTCGGAGGCCATCTAGTCCAACCTAGACCTGAACAACATTGCCTAACCCCTTCCCCTTTGTCTTTCTGCACAAACAGCATTAAGGAAAAGGCCCCTCACTGTAAATTGCGAGGATGAGCAGGGTAAGTGCTAAGTGAGAACCACACTTAAACCATCCCAAGCCTCCAAAGAGCAGCTGTTAGCCATTTAAACCTATCATTCTCCCTTGAGCATACATCACATTTACTCCCCTACACTGTCATAAAAATGTATGAGATGGGGATGCTTGAGTGACCCATTAATCTTTCAAGTAGTAAACATAAAGTCTCCTTAACCCCAGAGAGGCACTCCCCAGCCCTCTTCCAGAACAGAGCCTTTGTCATAGTCTACAAGATGTGCTGTGTCTTTGGCGGTGATAAAAATATAAGGAGTAAATTAAACTTCGATGTCTTTAAGAAGCCTTCTCTTCCATTGGTTCCCACCGTGGAGATCAATTGACGGAGCATGCCTAGCTCCAGGCAGATGGAGAGGAATACAGAAAACCAGACAGGGAGTACCTAGATGAGAAGACACACTCGGAACCCTATGCTCATTCTCTCAAGGACTAGGTTTGAGTTACCATCAGCAGTGTAAGTTGGAAAGGAGCTTGCTTTCTCCCCTGCTAAGTTGCCTTGCCTTTTCTTCTGAGTTCTGAACTCACCTAGGGATCAGAATAATAATGGAAACCTGAACATCCTCCTGCTCATGACGTAATAGGAAGAACACTAGACCAGATTTCTCCCTCATCTGGGGCCAAGCTTAATCACTTTAATTACACACTACTCAGATTTGTTTTGTTTTATTGCTGTTCCTGTTATTCTTTCCATTTACATGGTTAGAGTTCCTTGTATATTTTATTTTCCTTCTGCTTGTTCCGCTTTGCATCAGTTCATGTAAGTTTTCCCATGCTTCCTTAGACAGCACAGGGGACAGAGCACAGGATTCAGAGTCAAGCTTCTATCATGTTGTGATTTTCTATAATAAGGACAGTAAAGCCTCTCCTAAACTCTCCCTTTCTTTAGCCTGCATATTCTCAAGTTCATTACAGATAGAGAATTGAAAAAACTCTTAGAGTAAGCTGATTCAATCCCTTCATTTTACAGATGAGGAAACTGAGACCAGAGAAGTTACAAGACTTTTCCAAGGACACACAGATGGTATGTATCAGAGCTGAGATTCCATCTCATTTCTTCTGTTTCCAAATACTTGAATGAAACAAGTGGATAGAGTGGTGGGTCCAGAATCAGGAAAACCTGAGTTCAAATCCATCCTCAGATACTTCCTTTGTGACCCTGGGAAAGTCACATCACTTCTGCCTCAGTTTCCTCATCTGTAAAATGGGGATAATAATAGCTCCTGTCTCCCAGGGTTGTTGTGAGGATCAAATGAGATGACAATTCTAAGGTGCTTGGCACATGATAGTGCTATAGAAATGTTAGCCATTATTGTTGTTATTGTCACAGAGCTTAAGGTCCCAGGCCCTCCCCCTTTTGTCATCTGCATATGATTAGGTTCAGAACAACTTGGGCCAGGAGGCAGGAGAGGGAGAGGATAAATATTTATAGTGTTAGGGACTGTGCTAAGTGCTTTACAAATATTATCTCATTTAATCAAGCAGAAATCAGAACTTTGCAAATCTATCCCTATGTATAGGTTTGTTTGCTCCTGTGTTAGGCTTAACACCACTTTTTCTTTTTTTAAAAGTCAATTGGGGTTAAGTGACTAGCCCAGGATCACACAGACAGTAAGTGTCTCAGGCTGGATTTGAACTCATGGCTGGTGCTCTATCCTCCCCACCACCTAGCTGCCCCTTCTAACACAACTTCTTGCAGTGGTAGGTATTGACCTTTCTGAATAGGCATTCTATAAATTCATTCAGCTCTCCATACCCCACGTTAAGCTACTATGATTAAATACATTATTTATACTGATCTATGTCATTAGCATTCAATACTAATAATGATTAAATGAAAAAATATTAAGCACTTACTGTGTCCAAAATACGGTGTTAAGTGTTGAGGATACAAGTAAAGAAGACAGTGTGTACTCCCGAAAAGCTCATCTTCGAAAGAAGGAGACAATTCAACTACAAGTCAAATGGGAAGATCCCGTGGTCCTTTGGGTGCAGCAGCAAAGCAAGTGAGATGGGGAAGCATCATAGCTGAGGTCATTTCCACTGATTCAATCACAGCAATTGCTGATTCCTGGGCAAGGAAAGGGTTAAAGTGAAGTGACTGCGTAGTGGAAAAGTCTTGGTGTTGAAAGGAGACTCCATTGTACGTAGATAATTAGGAAGGAGCATTAGTAAACAATGCCTTTTCCTCTCATTAGGGAAAAATCTGTATTTGTAATTTGCCTATTTTCTCATTCATTAACTTATAAATGGCCACTATTTGAAAGCAATTCAGTCAGCAGCTCTGTCTGCTCTGAGTCTGAAGTCTCAGCAATTATTTCCACCTGTGACTTGGACAAGTGCCCCATCCACAGTTTCATTCAAATCACCAAGGTCTGGAAAGAAAAAGGCTATGTAAGCTTCAATGGGGACTGCTCAGTTTATACCATATAGGTTGTGGTGTGAGAGGTGCCAGGTGGGAGAATGGGCGATCCTATTGGGCCAGGAATTGGTATTGAGTAATGAGAGCTGAAAATAACCAGAGTTGGGGATCAGAGGGCACTTCCTCCTCTAAACTCTCTCTTATTGCCTCCTTCAGACTCCTTTAACAGGGATGATGGTGGTGGTGGTGGTGGTGGTGGTGGTGGTGGCGGCGGCGGTGGTGATGATGATGATGGAAAGAGTAAGGGACCAGACTTCAAAAGACCAGGGTTCTACTCCCAGCTCTGTCACTACCTAATTATGTGACTTCACGCAAGTTACTCTCCATTCTGGGCCTTAGTTTCCTTAAAGGAAGGACTTGGAATATCTGGTGTTCAAAGAAGAAGACTAGATTTGAACAGTGCATCTTATGTTATCCATGTGACACTGGGTAAATTACTCAATCTGTGTCTCAGTTTCCCCATTTGTAAAGTGAAGGGATTAAATTAGATCAGGAGTTCTTAACCCAAAGTTCATGAACTTATTTCAAAAGGTATTTTGATAACCAGGTTTCAAAATCATTGGTTTCCTTTTTAATCCTGTGTGTTTTATTTTTATGCATTTAAAAATATTATTTTGAAGAGTCCAAAGGCTTCACCAGCTTATGAAAGGGTCCATGAGTTAAGAATCCCTGGCATTAGTTGGACTCCAAAGATCCTTTCCAGATTTGAATCTGTTATCTTCTCATTCTCTGATTCTAGGTAATTTCTGAGTTGCTGTCCAGCTCCAAAATCTTATGTTCCAACTTGTTCTACATGAGGGCTTCCTAACCTTTTTGAGTCATGGACCCCTTTGGTAGTCTGGTGAAGCCACTGAACTAATCACATGAGAAGGAAATGTCCAATCCCAGTTAGAGTTTAATAGACATAAAAATGTAAATTTTTTCTCATCCAAGGTCTCACCTCTCCCCCAAATCAAGGAGTCAGCAGAACTTACAGTAAAATCTCCTGCTCATTAATAATGTCTACTTGTTTAGGAGTGAGTCACTTTGTACGTGCCTCCTAAGACATTCTGTGACTCCTATTTGCTTGGGGGAGGGGGTTCTAGATTGAGGTTCCCAAATCATACCAAAATCTCCCTCAGGGCGTAGATAGTGGCCCTCTCACAGTATCACCAGAAAGTTCTCTGAGATGGGAGATACACCTCCTCATCTGTCATCATTTACATCAACTTAGGGGCCCCAGGAAGAAAATCACTAAAACAGCATTCTCAAGCTACTTGCCTTGTCTGTACTGATGCTCATTCATTTATTCAATCTATAAGTACTCATTGAAAAGCTATTATATGATAGGAAAGGGAAAGGAAATAGGAGAAGATGGAAAAGTCCCTGTCTTCAAGGAATAACAAAAGAAACTTTATTGGGCAGAAGATAAATATGAACACACAGTCACATACAATGAAGCATTCCAATGTATAGTAAAGAGAGAACAGTCAGAGTGAAGGAAAGGGAGTAATCAGTGAAAACTGGCATCTATCGTGCAGGAAAAGCTTTGAGGAATGGATAACTTAGGTCAGGCAAAAGCAAATTTCATTCCAGGCGAACCTCCTGTGACCTGAAACTCCAATTGATTGTGGAGAATAGATACTATTCTAGACTTGGTCCTCTCCAAGTTTTCTGCCTAACAGTAGCAAAGCCTTTGCTTGTTGGTGAAATGGTTGGGAAAGAGGCCCTTCCTTTTTAAACTTAATGAAACTCCTCATTCCTCTGTTACCACTAGAATATTCTTGTGACGGTTATTTCTGATGATTTGTAAAAGTTCAGTCAACACCTTTTTAGTTCTAAGTTGGTCTATGCTCAAGGAAGTCAAACTCTCTGAAGCTCAGAGAGCTGGCTGCAGGTGGTAACACTTGTTAGCCCAAGTGTTTTGTATGTGGTTATACCCAGACAGATTTGGGCTCTAGCCCCAATCCTACTAGCTCGAACCTTTCTTATGTCAATGGCTATGTGCTTGATTGATTCATTTATGAAGCATATTATATAACAGTTTTAATCAGAATATTAGGATTGAATAAAGTGGATATTATTGTATCCAGAGAGTGCATCCTGCTCTGCTCATAGCCCATGGGATCCTCTTCAGATCCCAATAAACAGGGAAACTCTGTTCCCCTTCCAGAGACAAGTTAGCAATGTGTCTACCCTGGGATTTTTCCACTTAGGACAAAACTTTCCAGAGGATCAATGTCCAATCTATTAGGGTAGTTTAATATCTTGAGGTGTTTCTGTCAATCTTTTTTTCAAGGTGTCATGGGTTCATGCTCCAGTCAGATGGCCATCTCAAACCCTCAATCCCAGAGGTTTTTAGTTGTGCATATTTAATTTATGTTTCTGCTTCTGTAGCACTGGCTAGGGTCCAGGGGAATGACCCCAGAGGTACAGATTACCCAGCAACCTCTAGTGCCACAGAGGTCAGAGAGAAAACAACAGTAACTCCTTCTTGCTAGTAAGCTGCCTTTTCTCTCCTCTATTCAATTCAATGAGCATTTATTAAATACCTGCCACAAGCTAGGGTTTGGTTTGGTTTGGTTTTGATAAAGAATAAAGGGAAATTCTGGCAAAGAAACTTCTACCAATGTGGATCAGTAACTGCTCTGAAACTTGTTATTCGTGTTATTCTGGGCAAGTCAAACTCCCAACAGTTTCCTCATCTGTAAATTGGGAGGGTTGGGTTAAGTGGCCACTGAGGTTCCTTATAGCTCTATACCTATCATCCCCTGTTCTGGATAACAGCAAATACTCAGTTTAAAATTGACCTTCCTATTGCCTTGCTTCAAATGACCTGCCCAGGATCATATAGTCAGGACGAGTCAGAGACAACACTTTAACCTAAGTCTTCCTGATTGTGAGCTCCTTTGATACCTACTGTATTATGGTGTGCTGGCAGCAGGAATTCAGGGGACCCCAGGCACCCCATGGAATTGAAGTGCAGATTGGTGAGACAATTCCTTTCCTTTCTACATGAGATTTTGACTGCAGAGTAGGTAGACCGCTTCTCTAATGTAAATATTCAGATTACTACCTGATTACAGGTAGTAAAGACAAGAGCTGGGAGTAGAAGTATACAGATTTATAACTTGTCAGTTTCTTTGAGAAGAGTAAATGTGTGAACAAAGCCATTAACTAGACTACTGGACAGGGAGAGACCTGATTCTCTTATCTGAGTGGCATGGAGCAACTTGGGGGATCTCAATATTGTGTTTTATTTTCATTCGACTCCACACAATTAAAGATATGTTAAACTATAATGTGTGTTTCTTTGTTCAGTGATGAAATGGATAAGAATCTTAATGGTCAATGAGATATGACCAACATAGTTAAACCATATTTGGAGATTTTCTTGGCATACATTCAAGGTGAAGTCAAAATGAGTCAAATTTGTGATGTTTGTAAAGTAATATATGTAAATAATGCTTTTGCATTTTAAAAATTCTAGACACAACTTTAAGGAAACTGGGCCATAGTAGGGGACAACTGCTTGCTGTAGTTAGTACAAACTTCTTAAACTCTCAGTAGTCACAGCATCAGTTCTTTGTCTCTGGAGGGTGCCTAAGAATTTGGGGCCAAATAGAATAATGTAAAGTATTACACTTGAATTTTTAAAAAAAATCAAGAGATGTGACTAGAAGATGATCTGGGGGTTTTAATGAATTGAAATCCTCCTGTGAGGCAACTGGTGGAACAGTAAACTGAGCACTGTGCTTTGAGTCAGGAAGATTGGAGTTCAAATCTGGCCTCAGACACTTACACTCTCCATGATTTTGGGCAAATCACTTAAACTCTGCCTCAGTTTCCTCAACTGTAAAATGGGAAAATAATAGCACCTACCTCACAGGGTTGTTGTGAGGATCAAATGAGATACTATTTGTACAAGTGTTTAGTAGAGTAGATAGTAGGTGTTTAATAAATGCTTATTCCCTCTCCCCATGAGTAAAAAAAATGCTAGCATTTATATAGTACTTAATGTATGTAATCTCATTTGATACTTACAACAACCCTTTGATGCAGGTGTGATTATTATTCCCATTTTATGGGCCAGGAAACTGAATCTAAGAGTTTTAAATGCAGTAGAAGGCTCAGGGAATTTAAATCATCACAAGACTGGACTCTGGTGGCTATAGGCTAATAATTAATAGTAACAATAAGACCCAGCATTTATACAGCACTTTAGGTTTGCAAAGTTTTTTTTTATATATAACCATTATTTCACTTGAGTCTCACAACACCCCTGAGTAAATTCAATTAAGGGTAAATTAAAAGAAAAGGTAAACATGAGAAGACGACACTGTACCATTACAATAGTTCTAAACCTATTTGAAGAAACTGTTGACTCTGGGAAAATTGCAAATGAATTAAAGACATTGATGATTGTTTTTGCCACACTTCAATGGAATTTAACCAATATAATGCATTTACCACAAGCAAGCCTAAAAAGCCCAGAAACTTCAGCCAGGAAATATTTGAGCTCCTTGCCAAATGTGGAGCCATAAGAGTCAAAGGCAAAACCATTTTAGAGTCCAAGTGGAGAGGCAAAGCATCATGGAGGAAGAAGATGGACAAGTAAGAACACAACCTTACCAAATAATGAAAAGGAATGTAACGAAAAATGGTACATGTATACAGATGGACTAACTGCAAAAAACTTGGAGTGAAGCAGAAATAAGGCAGGTCATCCCAAATGAATTTATAGATGAAATTGGTAGAACAACAAACACAAAGAAAACAGAACAGATCTATCAACAATTCTACCTTGACTCTCAATCTCACTGATGGTAAGAATAGTACATTTGGTCCTTAACATCTCAGTACCTAATGTCATAAAGGAGGAAGTAAAAATATCACAAAAAGTGGTCAAATTCAACCAAATCCATATGAATAAATCCATATAGATGGCACAATTTTTAATACACTGAGGGATTCAATTTCTGATGTATCTCAATGAGGGAAAGAATAGACTAAATGAGGGACAATAAAAATAATGATAACAACAACTGAAATTTTGGATGGTATTACCTTTTGGATGGTATCAAAGAGAGCCAAAATGCTATTAATAACCTATAAACCTACTTATCTCTACAAAATCTTTTCTGAGAATGATCTATGCAAATATCAAGGGTATCCTTGATGAAAATATGAAAAGGGGAAAGATAGGCTTTTGCCTATCTTTTCACCATCACACAATTTATTAAAAATTGTATAGGATAAAAACTCCTGTTTGTGGATTACAAAAAAAAAATTTAACCAAGTAAAGCAAAAGACAACCTTAAAAGGCTTCTCTCTGTCTCTGCTTGTTCCTATAGCTCTGTCAATCTTGCTTTGCTTACAACCACCTCCAAGCAGTTCTCTGCTTATAGCTGCTCAGAAATGCCCAAAAGGTCACTATGGACACTGACCCCTAGCTGCTTCTACTCTATCTCTTCTCTCCATGTAGCTCATTTTTTTCCTTCCTTTTCCAAGTTCTTGTCACCTAATATAATCCTGCAGCTAGGCAGAAAGCCCTCCTGGAATCTGACACCCTGGTGCTTTCTCCAATGAACCATGGGTACCCCTGCCACACAAGTGAAAACATGTGGGAGAAGGTCCACTCAGGGTGGAGTCCATCTCTGCCCATATAAGATATATTTGCATATATATATATATATAATGTATATTAATGAGCTTTTATTCATTATCCATCTTCAATGATGAGATAATCCATCCATGTGAGGAGCCTTAAACCAAGTCACACTTACATTGTCTTATAATAAGACATAATAGGAGATCTGGAGCCTTGGGGAGGGAATATATTTTCTCTTTTTTCTTTATTTGTTCCACTGATGTTGTTTGTCTTCACATCGCAATAATTTTCTACCCACCCTTCTCCAGGTTAACCCTTCTGTAATTTAGCAAAAATCTAATACGGAGACCGTGTCTAACAAAGTTGATGATTTGCTGCCCTAGTGATCTCCTACTTCTCTGCTCTAAGGGAGGAGGTATAGTATCAGTATTTCTTTTTCAGGTACTTTCCATTACTTAGAATCCAACTTCATTTCACTGATCTTCTCATTCTCACTGCTGTAGTTACTGAGATTGTTGTTTTCTTGGTTCTGCTTATTTTGCTTTAGAATAGTTCATACAAATCTTCCCTTGTTTCTCATCATTCCTCACCTTCATCATTTCTTAATGGTAATTAAGAAATTATCATTATAATTAAGACATCATCACATAATACATTACATGCATCTACCCTGCTTGGGTTATTCCCCCATTGACTGGTGCCAACTTTGTTTCCAGTTCTTTGTTACCCAAAAAGAGCATTGCTATAAACATTTTGGTATATGTTGGACCTTTGTTTCTCTCTTTGACATCCTTGGGGCATATTCTCATTAGTTTTGTTGCTAGGATATGGATATTTTAGTTAGTCACAAGACTTCACAGGGACATTTTAACTGCCATAAAAGGAAAATATGAATCCTGACTTAGGGCATGAGGAGGGGGCAAAGGTAGAAGGATTGATGGCAAAAGATTCATCCAGATCTCAATTACTAGAGAGATAAAGGTACAACTAGGTTATAGCTTCCATAAGTGACAGGATACTTATACAACTCAGCACCCATTGGACCCTAGGTGAGATATTATCCATGATAAGACACCAGGAGAAAGGGAATCAATGATCCTGAAGGAACCCTCCTCCGGAAATGGCCACCAGATTATCATGCTTCTTATCATGGTTCTTATCATGCTTCCTAACTCAACACAAGAACACCTACATCCCATCCCACCCAACAGGGCAGCTTAGTGACATGGACAAGAGCCAGGGGGTTATAGGTAAGAGTGAGATCACTAGCAGACATGTCTAATTGGTTTCCCACTTCTAATGTCAGAGGCAGAGAGCCACCTCCAGGAGGCTGAATAGGAAGGCTCTAGCAGAAAGGTTCCAGGTACAGAAAATCCCAAGAAAAAGAAGGGGATATAAGTTCGAGGCAAGAGAAGGGGAGTGTGTCTAGAGCTAAGACAGTCTGTCACAAGAAAGACTAGCCTCTCCTGCTACCCCAATCTGAGTCCCTTTTGGTACTATAGGAGCATTCTTGCTGTGAGTTTAATGTTGTTAGGCACTACCTGCGTATGATGGTGCACAGTATGGCAAAGAGAGACTGCAGTAATAGAAGGATTTTTATACTTCCCTGTTGCCGGCACCCCCTCCTCCCCATGCCCATTCTGCTAAGCAGTTTCCCCTTAATTTAGTCATTTTTTCCCCTTTGGGATTTTCTTGCTGACCACAGTCCAAAAGAGTGGGAGAGTTGCATGATTATTAGCATTTTATTTGCATACGATTAACATACACCTGGATAAGCTGTCCAGTTGATTTTCTTTTTTTAAAAAAAATACATTTAATCAATGCTTTTGGTCTTTACATCACAGTTATTTCTGGGGAACCTCCTCCCCTCACCCCACCCCCCACAGACTGAACTTTCCTTTGTAACAAAGAAAAGCAATGAAGTAAAAACACATGCTACCTCTATGCCTACGTTTGGCAGCGCATAGATACATCATCCTGCTCTAGCAGCGTCCTACCTCTCTGCCACGAGGAGTGGGGTAAGCACATTTGATTAGCTGTTCTCAGGCACCATCACTGGTTTCCAATTACAGGTCTGTCCAGTGGATTCTTAAGCAGTTTTCAGGTTCTAAATGTCATGAGCATGGCCACTGATGAGGGTTTCTGCTTTTTTTTTTCCAGTAGTCACCAGAGGATAGTCTACTAAGAGTATCTGGAAAATAGACCTGCCTTGTCTACTAGTCCTTAGGGGGGCCATGATCTGAGTCCCTGGACACCACACAGTGACCTGGATGCCTGGGATGTCTGTTCAGACTCTAGAGCAGTGGTTCTCAACCTTCCTAATGCCGCGACCCTTTAATACAGTTCTTCATGTTGTGGTGACCCCCAACCATAAAATTATTTTCGTTGCTACTTCATAACTGTAAAATTGCTACTGTTATGAATTGAATACACAGGATGTATTTTCATTGTTACAAATTGAACATAACCCACAGGTTGAGAACCACTGCTCTAGAGAGTCTCTCTCCCATCCTCTTGTCCCATTCTCTTCCACTATACCCCAAGTGATGGCCCCCTGGACTAGGAAACGATGAGGGTTTAAAAGACTGGCTCCCCAACTCAGCTTTGTGGAAGTTCTGACACCCTCATCTGTCTTGGAAGAACTGGACTGGGATCCTGTGTCACCTGTGCTCCAGCATTTTGCTTCCTCCCAAGAGCTGATCACCCACTGCCTAATGTGCCTGTTTTCTTGCCTGCCCAGGAAGGGGCTGAGGTCTCTGCCCAAAGCTGCCAAACCTGTCAACACCTCCCACATCTTCTCTGTGCCATCTCAATGCTCTAGCAGGGCCCACCCAGGGAGCTGGGGGCTTTCCTGAAGCCCAAAGGTACTGAGGTTGATGGCTCTTGCCTGCCATGATTAATGACTCTCCTCCTAGCTGGGGAGAGGCAGCTAATTAGCTGCAGACTGATTAAAGATGTGGCAGACAAACTCCAGGACTTGAAGAACTTTCCTTCTTCCCAAATCCCTGCCCCCCCCCCCAACCAGAATTAAGTCAGGCATATGGGGCCTTTCATATCCCGGTCATGGAGAATGGGGCAGAAATGTCACCGCAAGCCATTGCACACATGTTCTGGTACCAAGGCTGATATAAAAGGATGGCACAATTTCCCCTCTGGGCTCCTCCCTGCTTTCAGATCTTCTTTCTTGGCCATTCTCTGACACTTTCTCTGAGATCCTTCCAGAATGCAGCAACATCCCTAGCAGTCCCTGTGTGCCTGGTACTGACCTTGTCCTTGAGGAGATTTCTGCTTCATACCATGAGATCTTTCTTTCACAAAAGAGAAACTCAGACCAGTGAGGGCAAAAGTCACCTGACATAGGTCTAATTTTTATAAAGAGCACTGGATTTGTAACTGGAAAACCTAGCTTTGAGATCTTCCTTGGCCACTTAGTGACTATAGGATCTTGGGTAAGTCAGTTATCCTTCCTCAGCCTTGGTTTCCTCATCTGGAAAAAGAGAATGATAATACTTACCTACCTAGTTAGATTGTAGAGTGGCAAGTGCTCAGTTAACTATAAAATTATAAAAGTGAGTTATTGTTGTGGTCAGCAAAAGTAATATTAGGAGCCCTCTCTCTCTCTCTCTCTCTCTCTCTCTCTCTCTCTCTCTCTCTCTCTCTCTCTCTCTCCCTCTCTCTCTCTCTCTCTCTCTTTCTCTCTCTCTTCCCCTCTCTCTCTCTCTGTCCCTCCTCTCTCTCTCTCTCCCTCCTTTCCTCTCTCCCTCTCCCTTTCCTTCCTTCCCTCCCTCTCTCTTTCTCTCTCTCTCTCTCCCTTTCTCTCTCTCTCTCTCCCTCCTCTCTCTCTCTCCATATATATTATATATATATATGTATGTATATATCTATATCTATACTCTCCTAGGTGATGTGGGAGATACAACAAAATACAAGAAGCCCTCTTCACATAGAGCTCACCATCTAGTTGGGGAAAGAGGTCATATACAATTAAAAAGTTAACTAATAATACAAGACAACAGCGCAGATGCCAAATGAATAGTACAAGCATGGCTGGCAAGACAGTCAAGTGAGAGGCTGAATCTAAGCCCTGCTCGCCTTCAGCACTTCAAGACAGTGAGAAATAAGCTAAATAACATAAAAAGAACAACAGAGGGAAAAGAAAGAAATTCTTACAAGAAAAACCTTACAAACCAGCAGAGTAAGTAAATGAGTAAGTAAGAAGGGCTTCTAAATCAATGAGAATGCCAAGAGATCTCCCCATGAGTAGAAAATAATATTGTAATAACTATCATTAGAATCTCAGAAAAGAGAAAAAAAGAATGTGGCAATGACAACAACCCCCAAAGTGGTTTCAAAGCTTAATAAAGAAACTAAAAGAAAAGTTAAGGAACAAATTAGAGCTCACAAAAAAAATTCAAAAGAGAAAACAGATGATATAGGAGGAAAGGTACAAAATGTTAACAGAGCGATAGACCTCCAGAAAGAGAGAATGGAAGAGATGCAGTTCAACAATGCAGAGAGATTAGTGTAAACACTAGAGACATGTCCAAAGGAGATGGAAAGAACATATGAGGTATCTACAAACCAAATGGACAGAACAGATAATTAGTGCTCTGGGAGGCAGTTATCACTGTGGGGTGAGATGGAAAGGGAGTTTCTCATTGGGTATGAAACTTGAGCTTGGTCTAAATGGGTAGAAATTGGAAAGGTCAAGAAGAAAGGAAAAGATATTTTAGATTAGGAAAAAGGATAAAAAAAAACCATAGAGACAGCCATTTAGGATATTTTGGGAAAGAGAGGAAGAAGAAGAACCAATAAGGAGACAGAGTCATAATAAGAGATGTAGGAGAAGAATCAGGATAATGAGCTGTCACAGATGTCAAGAGAAGAGAGAGTGTCAAGGGAGTGAGATTCAAGGAGCATTAGGACTGAGTAAAAGATCATTGGATCTGGCCGTAAGGAGACTACTGGTGACTTTGGAGAGCAATTTCAGCAAAGTGTAGAAGCAAAAACCAGAGGATTGAGATGTGAGTGGAACCCTCATCCTCAATGAGCCATCCTGAGGTGAGAATCCCATTGGCCACTTGGGGAGCCCCACCACTAACTCTGCTGGATATATCCAAAGAGAGCTAAAGATGGAGCTCACCCAGCATATTCACTAGCAGGAAAGAAGTTGAATCTCTCTTTCTCTCTAAGTTCTAAGGTTGCCTGACCCGTTTCTCTGCTGTTTGAAGAAGCAATCTACCTCATCTCCGGCCAAGAGTAGAGAAGCAGGAGAGTATGGAGACTCCAGCTACAGAACTTACATTCCCCATGAGATTTAAGATGCTCATGGACTTGTCTCTCCTACCACCTCTCCCAAAGTTAAAAAAAAATGCACTGCATGGAGAAGTGAAAAGAATGCTAGTCTGCAGTCAGCAGACCTGAGTTTGCATCTTGGCTCTGTCACTTGATACTCTTGTGACTTTGGGTAAGTCACAACACCTGAACTTGAATTTCCTTATCTGTGAAGTGAATGGGTTGAACTTAGACTTAGACTTGTAAGTTTTCTTCCAGCTCTAAACTATGAGCTGTATTATCAACCTCGATCTGATACATCATAACAAGAGTCAGGATAACCTGGGTTCAAATCCTGCCTCAGATACTTATTAGCTGCATGATCCTGGGCAAATCACCTAACGTCTCTGTGCCTCGGTTTCCTCATCTGGTTGGACTTGATGTATTCTAAAGTGCATGCCAGTTCTGAATAAACAGTCCTATGATCTATGATGGTTTCTCCTTTGGACTCAACTAATTAAAACAGACACTAGGAAGAGGACAAGAACAAAGCTAAATAAGGCAGTTTGGAGAGGAAGTCTGCCTGGCATCCCTAAGGGATGGTAGAGAGAGCCAGAAGGAAAAGGAGAAAAGACTGCAGTTACAGAAAGGGGCATCTTGAGGGGAGCAATAGGCAGCAGACCCCAAAGGAGAGGCTGTGAGTGTATCCTACTTGGAAACTCTCCTTAGGGAGGACCTGGAGAAACGGGACCCCTTTCCATTCATTTCCTGGCTCAGCAGCACTCTCCAGCTCCTTCTCCCTCCCCCTACCTTCCCCACGCCAGTAGATAATGTAATTGTCATGGTTATTGAATGGATCAGACTCCACTTTCAGAAATTAAATGATTTCAAGTCCCCAGAGCAGCCCTCTCTTCCTGCTCTTCCCTTCCCCTTCAGGTTGTCATGAAGTATGTGTATCTGTGAATGTGCATGTGTTAGACACATTAATGAGTACCTTCTCTAGGTCACAGCTCCTGGCCATGCTGTGGTGCATGCTATTCAAGGTGCAAGGAAGTTCAAACTAGCCAACTCCTCCTTGCAAGACTACAAAATACTTCCCTACCCACCCATGTGGTACCCTATTCCTTCCCTCCTTCCCTCTACTGAATCTCAGTGAGCCCCCAGGTCCAGGACATGGGAATTGAAGAAAGATAGTAGAAGGATTAAATAAAGGGGTGGAAGAATTGATTTTTGTGGAGGATTGATTCTTCTGGCCTCAGGAATACCCCTGGATTTAAAAAAATATTTCTCCTCCACTCCCTGGCCATGGGCTTGGTTGGCATACAAAAGCCACCAGGGACCCGCTCCTACAGCCAAAATTCTGTTCTCATTTACAGTAGGCTTTCTCCTCAAGGCTGCTGACTCAATCAACCTACAAGGATTTTTTGAGCTCCTCTTATGGGTCTGGCTCTGTGAAGGGAATACAAAGAAGGATGGATAGTGTCCCAGCACAGCCCTGAAGCCTGGGGACTTAGAGGACGTTTCACAAAAGAATTAGACAGATCAGTAATGCACAGAGCAATTGGACTTTATTGTGGTACATTTTACCTACACAAGGGAAAGCTTAAGGCCTAATAGGGAGACATAGGCAGAAACACATGCACAGTAGAGAGAACTAGTATCAGAACCAGAAGACTGACTGACACACGCTGTGTGAAGATCATTTAGCCAGTCGGTGTTTCAGCTGAGACTCTAAGTTAGAGGGAATGTGTTGACCTGCATTGGTAGAGGGAGAGGAGGCAAGGAAGGAAGGAAGGAAGGAATAGAGGGAAGAAGGAAAGAGAGAAGGAAGGAAGGTAGGTAGGAAGGAAGGATAGAAGGGAGGGAAGGAGGGAGGGAGGAAGGAAGGAAGGAAGGAAAAGAAATGTAAGAAAAGAGGAAGGGGAAGAATGGAAACTTGATAGTCTGGGAAGGTACATGGAAGAAAAACATTTTTGGCTTGTTTGCTAATTCATCTCTTCCTTGTTAAGTGCTAAGGATTTATATAAGATTTTACTCAAAATTACTGGGTTAAAATGAACTCCACAAGGTCCAGTCCAACCTGTTCCTGAATGGGAATCTGCTCCATGACATCTCAGACAAGTAGTCATCCAACCCTTCCTTAAATAACTCTAGTAAGAACAAAAGGAAGAACAGGACTCTTTATTTGGTGTGTTTGATTGTGTTTATCAATGATTATTAAGCTTATAGTAAAAACCGAATCAACTTATTTTGTACAAGAGAAGAAGCCATGGCCTGGTGGGTAGAGAGCTGACTATAGGATCTGGAAGACCTCAATTCAAGGACAGCCATGGTGGCAGAGCAGACAAAGCTCCAGACTTGGTGTCAGAAACACCTGAGTTTGAATCCTGCCTCAGACACTTGCTGGCTATGTGACCTGGGCAAACTACTTCACCTCTATCTAAGTTTTCCCATCTGTAAAATGGGGGACAATTATAGTATCTACCTCCAAGGGTTGCTGTGAAAATAAAATGAGATGTTTGAAAAGAATTTTGTAAACTTTAAAGATTTTCATAAATACCAGTTCTTATTATTACTATTTTGCCTCACTCAGTTTCTTAATTTAAAAAATATAGGAAATTATAGTTGCACCATCTTGCAAGGTTCTTGTGAAGAAAGTTTTGTAAATCTCCCCGTACTATGTAAATGTGAATCATCATTATTGTGATTTAGTAGCTGGCTGGCAGCAGGTTCTCCTCAAGCTAGGCACAGCCCCACCCTGTCAGTCAGGAGGTCAACAAATATTGAGCACACAGGCAGGCAGTTTGCACCCCGTGCATCATCCTGGGATGCCTGCCTTGAAGAATAGAAACAAGGCAGCTCCTACCCTCCAGTTTGGGAGATAAGACATACCCAGGAGATATACATGACTGGCCACTTGCTGTTTCACCTTCTTCTCAACTGCTACCCTGCCACCCATACCAGAGTCCATGTTCTGGAGGGCTTCACTCTTTCATCTCTGCAGCCAATGCCCTGGGGCACCTAGATCCTGATTGGTGAGTGATTCATGTGTGGCCAGCTAGATGAGGCTGGCTGGTCCAACCATGGCATCATTTTACTGCCTCAACATCTCACCAGCCACCTTGCCACTGGGTAACTTGGGCCTCTCCTGCACATATCTTTCTGAAACCATAATCCACTCAACACTGCCATAGGTACTAGACGAGTTGTGTCAATCTACGCCTTATGGATCTACTCACTGCCCCTATAACTTTCCAAACCAAAATGCCCTTCCCTGCCCATGACTCCCTTACATGTGTTGTCTCTTTCATTAGCATGTAAGCTCCCTGAGGGCAGGAATTGTCTTCACTTTTGCTTTTTGCATTTTACCCTTACTAAACACAGTATTTGACCCATAGTAAGCATTTAATAAATGTTTTTCTGTCATTCATTCATTCATTCTTGTGAAGCCATAGTAGAAAAGAAATCCAACTCCACAAACATTTCTTAAGTACCCATTGAATATAGGAGCTTCCACCAAAGTCCTTTTGAGATGCCTAATCTTGGTGTGAAGGCAGCTAGGGGGCGCCATAGTGCACAGAGCTTTGGGCCTGGAGTCAAGAAGACTCATCTTCCTGAGTTCACGTCTGGCCTCAGACACTTCCTAGCTGTGTGGCCCTGGGAAAGTCACTTAACCCTGTTTCCCTCAGTTTCCTCATCTGTAAAATGAGCCGTAGAAAGAAATAGCAAACCACTCCAAATGGGGTCATGAAGAATCAGACGCGACTAAAACAATTCAACAACATTCTTGGTGTAGCAATGACTCTGGGCTAATCAAAGCTTGACCAACATAAGATAAGTCACCTCTGGTAGGTTCTAAAAGTGAGGATCTGGTGGTGGATCCAACTCGTCCAAGGACTAGTCTCACTAAATTTGAGGAGACTCATCACCAAAGTGGTTCAAAAGCTGATAAGATTTTTTTAACCCTAGAAATCCTTGAAATCCGTCTCCTAAATGATGAGAGGGTTGCAATCAGCATCAGTGAACAGATTGCCCATATCAAAAAAAATTACATGTCCTAGATATACAGGGTACAATGCAAGGTGCTAGAAGCCTCATATCTCATCTCTGAAAGTGCCTAAGTGATTTTTCTTAAAGTTCTTAAAGGATACAGACATAGTAACTGCTGTGGAGGCGCTTATAATTCATTTGGGAGGCGCTTACAATTCATTTGGGAGGATCTGCTATAGAAATAACCAATGCAAGATAAGTGACTATGAGAAGAGTTGTGATTTCCAAAGGATTCCAGGGATAAGCTTCCTCTGTCCACATAGAGACCCACCCATCTATAATTTAGTCATTTAATCCTACGCTAGGTAATTATCTCACTTCATATGTGTGAGATACACAAAGGTTAACAATTTGCCCAAAGTTGAACAGCTAGTGAGTGTGGCAGGTTTGGAACACAGGTTTTCCATATGCCAAGGCCAATACTCTATCCATTAAACTACACTGCCACCGTGTAATAGAATAACAGCATGAGATAATACACAATTAAGGAAGAGAGGTATAGAGTGCTATTGTATCTGGTATGTGTTTAATAAATGTTTGAGGAATAAAAAGAAATTATGTGTCTTCTATTCCTTTCCCTAGTGGAAAACGACTAGTTTCTCTGCCAGATTGCCTCTGGGGCCACATACACCATTGCCCTCTTCAGGATGGATGCCCAGATTGCATCTCTGAGGGCCTGAGTGTCAGTGTCAGCAACTGAGCCCTACCAGCCAGTAACTAAACTAGTAACAATGGGGTGAGTGGCAGCACCTCCCAACCTGGGAGTGCGAAAATAGTCTCTGAGCTTGGCATGGTGATTTAGAAAACTCAGGAGGAGGGTATATCTGCAGTGAGAGATCTTTCTGCCCCCACCCAGAGCTGGATTTCAGCTGATTAAGAAACACCAAGAGGCCTGTATTTCAGTGAGACAGCTAAGAAATAAACTGAGTTAATCTGTGCATTCGGGATCCCCCAAGGAAGAGGATTTCGGAAGCCCAGCACCAAGCATCCTGATATCAGACCCAAAACATGAGAATTAGCCTGAGGGAGGAGAGTCCAAGTGGGGATTTGGGGAAGGGAAAGGAATTACATTTGCACAAACTTGGTAATTGAAATCATTAATAGCAGTAAAATAATTTCCTTGTCCTGCACGTAATTTGTAGTAATGTTTAGTAACTGAGATTAATTTCTAGTAATGAAATACTAATTAAGCCATTTATTGAGTAATGTATTTGCTCAGTGGTATTTTATGGGTGTTCTCTTATAAATATTTTAATTACTTTTGCTAAGTAATTAGAATTTACCAAATAATTTCCAAAATATTTATTAATTTCCAGCAATTCTGAGCCAAACAACAAGTAATTGTTTTACTTTATATCAGTAATTAAAGTAATTTTTTTTTTAACTTTGAGTGAAGGGAGAGACAGCAATAGGGACAGTTGGATCTGTTTCTCTGGAATGTTGATGATGGCAGTCACATGAGATTTCCTCACTGATATTAACTCCTCACCTTCTCACTAAGCCACCCCAAGAAGGCATTTTGATCCATGATGTATTTGTTAGCAAAAGTACCTACACTGTAGACTCAAAAATAATAAGGCTTGTTTGCATGTTTTGCATACCCCCATCTATGTAACTTGCTTGACTCGAAATACTCAGAAATACAAGCATTTTCCACAAGCTTCTTCTCCTTTGTCTTCCAGTGGTACTTGCTAGGGGAGGCTGGGACCTGGAGAATTCAGGTAGAAAGAGCGAACTAATCATTTTGTCCCTTAATGTCCTAAGATGTTCTGTCCCTAAAAGAGAGGAGGTTGCATCCTGAATCTCAGCTGGCAAGATTCCTGGCAGAAAGTAGTCAGGACTGGCCACATGAGTAGACAAAAAGGTATACACCTTGATCAAGGAAGTCCCTAACTGGCCACCTTGTGCACCCTTTCTCTCTTTTCAGATTGCCTTAGCCAAATGACCTGCTGTCTCATGGAGGGCCCCAGACATAAACAATCATCAGGTATCTTTGTACCTCCTCTGCATTCTCCGTGTGCTCAGAGCAATTCCAATCAGTTAGCTTTATCTTCTGGGGTTTGTGTTCTTGTTTCCAAATACAAGAATAGCTCTATGGGGATCAACCTTTAGGACCCCAACGCTAACCTCAAGCTCATGAGGTATATGACAGGCTCATGCCTCCAATGCTGCCTTCATTCTTAGTCACCTCCATACTTCCTTTAAGGTTTGCCTGAGATAGCACCCCAAAATTAAAACCTAGGAATTTGCACCCAAATACCCACCCCCATTCATACATCCTGACTCATTCTCCCTTGGGTAGATTTTTAAAGTAGCAGAGATTTTCAGGAACACAAGTCACTAACTAATCACTTTCTTTCACTGACTTAGAACATGAATCACTCTAAATCTGCCAATCACACTCCATTCTCTGTACATTTTGTACTCAAATCACAAACAGCCAGGGGCCAGCTTCCTTCTATGCCAGCTTCAGCAACCTACTCAGAATTTAACAGCATCAAAAGATCATCCTGACAGAGGTTTAGGGGTAATTCATCACGATGAGCAGCTATGAGACCTCTTCACTTTGAGGTGCCACTCCAGCCTATTCAAAGTTTGTCCCACTGTTTGGTAATCTAATTGACCTCATATACCAACCCCATTTCCTTTCAATGACTGCATGTGATACCTAGAATTCCCACAATTTGTGGCAATACTTACAGGCCTTTCTAAAGCCAGGATCCACTTTAGTGAAATTAGGAAGCTGACTAAGCTTCTCTCTTCTGCCTTCCCATCTCCCTTTCTGTTCCTCACTTCCTAGAGTCTCTATCTCCTACCGCAGTCAATCAATGTCCTCAAGGTGTCCACTAGCGGTTCAAACCACACCTCAACCCAGGCCTTTCCTAAGCCCCTCCTCCTCCTCAGTACCTCAAGCTATCAGATCATTTCTTTTTTGTTCCTTACCTGTCTCCCCCAAATTCAAACTAAATATTAATACATTGAATTGAAACTAATCTCCAGGAATCTCAGGCCATAATGTTGAAACAATTCATAGTAAAATGGGAATTACCAGTATGCTTGGACTGTTCACTTTTAAAGAGCTGTTTATAACTCAAATCAGTTTCTGCTGGTGAAACTGGAATAGGGGAGGAATCGTTGTGATCAGAAGAAGCTTCTCTCTGCCTTTGCCTACCTCGAGCCCCAGGAAGATGCAATGAGGTAGAAAGGGGCTACAGGTCTGCCCTTCCTCTTGGGCTTTGTTTTCTGAAGAGAAGAATTACTTTCTGCTGGTCTTTGAGGGAAGACCAACTCTTGGCATTTTTTTTACTTTATTTTGCTTCCTGTCTCCCATCTCTTGCCTCTTACGCCTTCCACCCCTATCATCTAGTAATGTTTCCAGAATGTGCACCTCCCTACAAATATTTAAGTCCACAAACAGGGTCATTCCAATGGCTCTCTTTCAGGAGCTAGAGTTTTCTCAGAAGTACTTCTCCCAAGAAACTAAAAGTTTGACTGGACAGTAGACAGGACTTTTCTTGATGATTTGGGTCATCATTTAGAACAGAGGTGGAATGGGCCACTGGGGTAGGGAGTGCATTCCCTCTCTTGTGAAGTCTTCAAGTAAAGGAAGGGGTTGGAACAGGGGTGGAAATGTGATGGAGAGGATTCTTGTTCTGGGGTCATGAGTTGGACTACATGCCATCTGAAATATCTCCCAGCTCCAGGATTCTGTGACTTAGTAACGCTGGTTATTATATCTTGCTAGGTGTGTTGTATTGTGTTCTTTATGCAGGGGGCTATTAAAGAGCATAGAGCTATTTTACCTGACAGAGATGTGCTTAGAAAAGCATGCATGAAAAAAAAAAAGCCTGCATGTGCTAGTTTTTGTGTTTCTTCTCTCAACTTCATCCATCTGTTCTCAGGGTGATGGTTTTTAGAATCTCCCTCTTTGCTCTTTCTTCCCCTTCTCCATTTCCCTATTTCCCTCCTTTCCCTCCACCCACCATGAGTGTTCATGAAATAGACAGAAGGCATAGATATTTCCTATGGTCCTACAGTCCTATGACTTTCAGTGTGTGCCAGTACTTTCTCCTAACAAAATTGGAAACAAGCCACACTGGGTACAGGAAAGGACTTCATATTGATATTTTTCATAGTTTCCTCAAATCAAGTTACCCAACTACCAACTGGTGTCAGATAATCATACAAAATAACAACTATACGTTTAAGTCTAGATGGGATGGCACAGGCATAAGATAAGAAGTCAAGAAGCTACTAATCTAAAGAATTACTGAAAGTCTTCACTTAATATAAACTCCAAAAAAGTATATCTAATGACAAAATAGAGAACAAAAGTAGCACCAAAGTTTCAAATGATTTTGTGAAGGAGAGAGGCATATTTAGACTGGAATTCCAAGAAATCTTTTGAGTTTGATTACATGAACCCAGCTTTAGCAGACTAATTATACCGAAACAGAGTAATTTTCAAATTACATGGTGGTATTAATTAGAGGCATCATGAATGAACACAGTATTTGACAGAATGTGTAAAAATATGTCAAGACCTGCACACAGTAGTGTGTGTGGCAGTCATCGCTATGATGAGAATCATAGGAGGCAAAGCAGAGCTCTCAAGGAATATCTCTAAGGGCAGGCATTGAATATCATGGTGGAAGCAACTTGAATTACTGAAGACCTACAAAAGGTATTGGAAGATTGTGTCAATATCTATCTGGTACCCAGAACAATAAATATAAAAGAATATTAGCAGGAAAGTAACTTAATTCCCATTGGAAAAAAATATGAGAAGAATAAGATATTGCTGCTGCTGCTGATCATGATGGTGGTGGTGGTGGTAGTGGTTTGATCCATCACTTCTACAGGTAAAAATTCACATATCAGTAGCACCCCATCCCATGGGATAGGGAAAAATCAGGCTAATGAAAAAGTGGAAAATATGATATCTTCTCTGTACACATGGAAGTTGAGTGGGGCAGGGAAAGAGGCTGCTAAATGAGCAACAAGGAAAAAGCTGTCCCAAGCTTAAAGTTGACTCTGATGCCCTGGAACCTCTCCCTTTTTAAACCCCAACAAGGATTTTTTAATCTGCCCCATACCATCTAACATCTGACTGCATGTTGTTACAAGCTACTTTCATTCCTTCAATTGTCATTTATTAGTTCCTGTTACGTACAAAAGCACTATCCTAGATGCTGGGAGAAATATTACGATGATTAAAACACTATACCAACCCTGGCAGAACTTAAAATTTAATAGGTAGAGGGAAGAAGAAGAATGACACACACATAAGTACATAATTACTACATGGCAACTATAGTGATACATGGAATATAATAGAAATGCAATAATAAATAAAATAAGTGGAATATAATAGAAAAAATATCTTCAAAGCCCCTTCTAGTATCCCCCAGCCACCCTAGCTCATACCCTGACAATGCAGAGACCGCAAGGATCTCCCCTTCCCACCAATTTACCTTAGGTCTTTTCTTTCACCTCTCCAATGTACCCCAAAAGTCATTGGGTCTTGAATTTTGTTTCTGTATCTGAACTCTCCTGTACATGTTGTCTTCTCCAGTTGCAACGTGAACTCTTTGAGAGTAGGGACCATCTCACTTTTCTTAGCACCAGCTTAGCTTGGCACACAGTAAGCACTTAATCAAAGCTTTTTCATTCCATTCCATGAGATGTACAAAGCATTATGTGACACTTGAAGCAAAATTCTAGAAAATATTGTTACTATTTTTAAATTTTTATCAATATATTTTATATCTCCTTTTCAAATATATCCCTCTCCCATCCCTTATCCAACAAGCTATCTCTTGTAACAAAGAATAAGAGAAGAGTTTGTAAAAAGCAGCTCAATAAAACTAACCAACTCCTCAACCAAATCTGATGGTGTGTGCAACGTTCAATACTCATAGTTCCCTAATTCTGCAAAGAAGGATAGGAGGTGCATCTTCTCACATCTTCAGAGACGAGCTTGGTCATAGCAACTATATAGCTTACAGTTTTATTTTTTCCCCTTTCCACTTTTTTTAGTCATTTTCTAGTTTGATTTTCTGTGACCCCAACTGGGGTTTTCTTGGCAAAGATACTGGAGGGGTCTGCCATGTCCTTCTCCAGCTCATTTTACAGATGAGGAAACTGAGGCAAACAGGATGAAACGACTTGTCCAGTCAGGGTCACACAGCTGGAAGGGGCCTGAGAATGGATTGGAACTCAGGAAGATGAGTCTTCCTGATTTCAAGCCCAGTTGCAATTTTTGTACATGTTATTTTCCTCTGTTTCTCCTTATTTATTCTGCATCAGTTAATGTCTTCCCATGTTTCTCTGAATTCTTCAAATTCACTATTTCTTACTGAAAAGTAATACTCCATTAAATTTACCTGCCACTTGGATAAATGGGTTTCCTTGTTATTCTCTATGTATGTTCACTGTGGAATTAGTATTAGGTGGGAAAGGGGTCAAACCTTGGGTATAGAGCTTGGAATCCCCCTTCCCCTCAAAATGACAAAGTAATTAGAAGTTAGATAGAACATGATTATATGGCATGAGCTAATAATATTTAAGGGATCACATAAATATAATCCTAGCCAGTATCCCTTCTCTTTGAGAACAGCAGAGTTGTGGCTTCTAGTTCCAACTTCCTGCTTCCTGTCCTAACATGAATGAAAGTCTCCCTTGAAGAAGGGTTGGTGGCTGGGTAGAGGTGGGGGCAAAGAGGCTGGAGACTTACTTGTATTATACTCCTTTTGAGCCACACAAGAACAGTTCCCTCACTGTACTTGGAGCTTCTCTACACATGGGGCTCACCCTTTCTTCCTTTCCTTATACTTGGACTCAAATTCAGAACTTGCTGAATGACTGGACGAAAAGATTGACTATCATTATGTTTAAAGGATGTTTCTAGTGGCATTCCCTAGGGATCTGTACCCCAGAGACTGATGCTATTTATCACTTTTACCAAGGACTTAGATGAAGACATCGATGACATGCTTTTCCATTTTGAAGGTGGCAAAGCTGGGAGGAATAGTTAGTATGTCAGAAAATAAAATCAGAATCCCAAAAGATCTTGATAGGCTAAAATGGTAGGCCAAATCTGATAAAATGAAATATATTGGTGTGGTGGTTATGTTGCTATGGAGACGAAATTCAAGCAGATGCTATCCCAGAGTTCACCAGTTGTTGACGTTTATAAATTTGGACTTCTAGCACCATTTGAGAAGACTTGTGGGGAAAAGGAGTCAGAAGGAAAATTTTTTTCTCCATCTTTGGCCCATGTAGGCACACAAGGGTCAAGTAGGTGCTGGGTATCTGGCACTTGCTCCCTCATTCTTTCATTTTGAGACTTTGGAAGACTACTGGTGCTGGTACTAGTGCTGGCTGGTGCAGGATGGATGGAAGCGGGTCTAGAGAGAATGCTTAGAACTGAGACTAGTGTAAGAAGTGGTGGTGCCTATGAGTCTTTGCTGTTGAGGAGAATGGATTGATATTTTGATAGTCTCAAGGGTGGGAAGCAGATGGACAATGGAGGGCCAGACTAGTAACAGAGGTTTGGGCCCAGCCACAATGAAATACTTATGGCCTCCGCAAATGCCTCCCCAAGTGGGAAGATTCAATCAGACTTAAAGGGGTTTCCCAGAGCCTGTATCTCAAAGATTCAAAGAGAGCTCAAGGGGGGTCCCAGAGCCTGCATCTCATCAGTTTCCAGATAGTTTCTCTCCCTTCTCATTCTGAAGAGTCTTCACAGAGGGTACAGAGAGTGCACCCCACTCAATGACAAAACAGGAAAATGATAAACGTTGGAGAAGATGTGGGATAATTGGAACACTAATGCACTGTTGGTGGAGTTGTGAACTAATCCAACCATTCTGGAGAACAATTTGGGAACATGCCCAAAAGGCTATAAAACTGTGCATACCCTTTGATCCAGTAATACCACTTCTAGGGCTGTATTCCAAAGAGATCATAGAAAAGGGTAAAAGGACCCACATGCACAAAAAGTAGCTCTTTTTGTGGTAGCAAAGAATTGGAAACTGAAGGAATGCCCATCAATTGGGGAATGACTGAGCAAATTGTGATATATGAATGTAGTGGAATACTATTGTTCCATAAGAAATGGTGAGCAAGCTGACTTCAGAAAAGCCTGGAAAGACTTACATGAACTGATGCTGAGTGGAATGAGCAGAACCAGGAAAACACTGTACACAGTAATAGCAACATTGTGCAATGACTAACTTTGTTAGACTTAGTTCTTCTGAGTAATGAAATGATCTAAGACAATTCCAAAAACCTCATGATAGAAAATGCTATTCACATCCAGATAAAGAACTATGGAGTCTGAATGCAGATGAAAGCATATTATTTTCTCTTTTTTTTTTTTTTGTCGTTTTTTTGTTTTTTTCTTTTTCATGGTTTTCCCCTTTTGTTCTGATTCTGCTTTCACAACATAACTCATGTGAAAATATGTTTAGTAGGATCATACATGTATCACCTATATCAGAATGCATGCCAACTTGGAGAAGGGGGAAAATTTAGAACTCAAAATTTTATCAAAGTAAATATTGAAAACTAAAAATAAATTGATTTTTAAAAAAACCAGAAGGTGCAAAGCTAGACCACTTTGGAAGAATGAACCACGTTAAAGCTTCCATGAGCATCAAAAGTGGGAGTCGAGGCCCCCAGTGGCCACCGCACTTTCAGCCCCAGTGAGATAGGAAGGCCCAATTTAAAACAAAAATTAAAAACCTGAGAGCAATGGTTGGTGAGATAATGCAAGCCTCCCTGCAACACCACACCCTCTGTCCTTGCCTCAGCGCCCATATCCCAAGGAGACTGACACTGGGTAGGAGAGACTGGGTACTGGTCAGGTGGGTGTCAAAAGAGCCTCTCAGTCCTTGAAATCCTCTTTCACCCAGGCAGAGGGCATAAGACACATAATAAACACCTGACATTTTCATAGTGCTTTATGGTTTAGAAAGTGCTTTCCTTCCAATGACGTATTGTCTCAAAACAGTCTGGTGGGGAAGGTGCTTTGGGTATTTTTATCTCCATTTAATAGACTAAGAAAATGAGAGATTGTGACTTGTCTCTGGCCACACAGTTAGAAAGTGTCCATGGGAGTATGGGAGAAGAAGGGAAGAAGAGGAGGATCTTTGTTCTCAAACCCAAGTGCCTCCTGACCTCAAGGATAAGACCTTCCACTCTATCACACGGCCTCTGTATCCCCATCCAAGCTAGGGAAAGATGGACTTTTTTTTTTATAGGACCATCCAGTTAGAGATAAAAGGGACTTTAGTGGTGATAGGGTCACGGATTTGCCCCAGGAAGTGCCCTTAAGGGCCATCAAGAACTTCATTTTACAGATGAGTAAATGGGCCCATAGAGATTCCAAGATAAGTTAAAGGTCACTCTTTGAACTCAGGTCCTTCTGTGACTCCAAATCTAATACTCCTTCTAGTGTGCCAACCTAGGTAAAGTTTGTGTCCCACTTAATGACAAATCGGATTCAATTGCACTGAAAGTGCCTTGATAGAGAAAGGGTTGCTGTATATTATCTACCAGGAAAAGGACAGATTAATTTGGAGTATGGGACTGAATTCCTTAAGGGCAAGAGCAAAAGTTCTAGATTATTGGGAAGGGGGAAAGGGGAGACATTATGTACTAAAGGTGGGAGTTCCAAGGCTCTGTCTGTAGGGGAGAGATTTGGGGACCAGCAGGCTTTTCAACCTTAAATCACCCCAAATAAAAGGGAATGGGCTTTTTTTACCCATAGACATAATAAGTTCTTTCTCCTTCTCCTTTCTCCTTCTCAGTGCCCCAGCCCCAGTGGCTCCCTAAACTGGTTTAGCTCCATTTTGAAATGAGAAGAAAGCAGATTGCAGAGTAATTAACTTAAATAGCTAAAGTGTAAACAAACCCAGGGGCTTCCAGAAGATTTGAAAATCTAGTGATTAGCCGATAGTTTAAAAGAAAGAAATAAGTAGCCTAGGTTGGACTTCACCCCAAAGGCTCTGAATTTCCTCACCCCCTACTTGCTTTTGTGGAGGCTGCTTAGAGAAGTAGAAGAAGGAAGCTGGCCTTGGAATGAGGAAGACCTATCTTAAAGTCCTGCCTCTGACCTTCTGGTTGTGTGACCTTGGGCAAGTCAACTTAACCTTTCATTGTTCAAAATGTCCCTAAAACCGTAAGATCTATTTGAAGAGATAAGTAAGCCACATAATTATAACAGCTGACATTTATGTAGTGCTTAAAGTTTATGACACACTTTACATATATTATCTCATTTTACAACATCCTATAAATTAGATGCCCCATGTTGTCATTATTCCCATTTTGTAGATGAGAAAATAGATTGGAGAATTTCAATGACTATGGCCACACAAATAGTAAGTGTCCAAGGTGAGATCTGAACCCAGGTTTCTCCCTCCTTCTAATCCAACTGGTTTTCCCCTATGCTAAGCTTCCTCCTGTTAAATAATCAACAAACACTACTCAGCAGTATATAAGCTAGAACTAAAACCTTGTGGTAAAGATCCCAAATGCTATAGGAAGGCAGACACAGGGAAACCAGAGAGAGTGCAAGTAGTAGGGAAAAACTCTATGGAGGCTTGAGTGGAACCTTGAGTGGTGGGTGGCATTGGAATTGGCAGAGATGATCAGATGTAGAAATGTGGGTAATGTGAGCTGGGAGTAGCTTAGCCAGAACAGAAGGGTGACTACTGGGGAACCGTAAAAGAAAAAGTCGACTTGAGTGAGATGGAAGGTTCTTGAATGCCAGGAAGAAGAGTAGGAAAGGGGGAGTCATTGAGGGCTTTTGAGCAAAGGAGTAAGTGAAAGTTGAGTGGGGTACACTCTCTGCACCCTCTGTGAAGACTCCCCAGAATGAGAAGGGAGAGAAACTATGTGGAAACCAGAGATAGAAATTACACAACTTAGGACCCTTTCCCCCTTCCCCTGTTTCTTCCTCAAGATACCTCTGACTTTTGATTTTTCTTGGGTAGGGGATTTTTGGGGTCCCCGTACCACACTCAAACTGATGATTTTTCTTCACTCTCTCTCACCTCCCAGAGCCTTTCCTTTCAAGTTCACTTGCCATCTAGTCCGTATATCCCTTGTGTGCCTGTTTATTTACATGTTGTCTCCCCTATTAAAATCCTTGAAAGCAGTAGGGTGTAACAAGGGAGAGATTACATAGTAAAGGTGGAAGTTTCAGCCTTTTTTTTTGTCTTTCTTTGTATCCCAACACTTAGCACAGTGCCTGGAGTATCATAGTTAATAAACTCTTATTGTTTGATTTATTAACACTAATTGAAAGAGAGCCTTATCTGAATTGGTGACAAGTATATTATAATAAATTCCTTCTCCAATGTCTAAGCAAAGCTCCGGGGGTGATTCTGGACCCTCCAAGACAATGCTGTTAGAACCTAACACTGGCCATTTCTGACAAACTTTGGGTGAGGGCCTTATGACAAACGGCATGCCTGTTATTCAAGGACCAGCCCTGCCAAGTTTGGAGTGACTTGTCATGTTGGCTGCCGGGGGATGAATTCTTTTGGCCATAGAAGCTCTCAAAGCTCTCTATTAAGTCAGAGAGGAGATGAGTTGAGTTCTGCATTGGCAGAAGGCATTCAGACACTGATGAAATCACAAATATCCTAACGGGTGGGGTGACCGCATGGTACAGCAAAAAGGGTACTTGTTTTAGAGTAAGGGGATCTGAGTTGAAATCTCCCCTCTTATTACCTGCACAACCTTGGGCAAATAACTAAGTCTCCCTTGGCTTCAGTTTCCTCAGCTTTTAAATTGAGGGCAGCTAGGTGACAAAATGTATAGAGCAAAGGACTGGAGGAAGACTCATCTTCCTGAGTTCAGTCTGGCCTGAAACACTTACTAGCTGTGTGACCCTGGATGAGTCATTTAACCCTGTTTGCCTCAGTCTCTTGATCTGTAAAATGAGCTGGAGAAGGAAATGGCAAACCACTCCAGGATCTTTGCCAAGAACACCCCAAATGGGGTTGAGAAAAGTTGAGCACAAGTGAAAAATTACTGACAAATCGAGGGGATTGGGACTCTTCAAGCCCTTCTAGATATGTCTTTGCTCATGTAATACAATGGTGATTTATTTCAAAGGGACATATTCAACAAACTAAGATTGTTGTCTGACCTGCGTTTTTAAGAGCCTTTATTTGATACCTATTGAAGATAGATTAGATAGGGGAGAGGTTAGAGGTAGAGAAACCAATAAGGAAGAAGGAAGAGTCAAAGCTAGAGAAGGAAAAACCATCCAGCCCAAATGGGGACGTATTTTCCCAAAAGTAGGTCTCGACTGGTCTATTTGAATAAACTCATAACACTCATTTGTAATTATCAGAATCTACCTGCATGTCAAGGATCAAGGTACTAAAGTCAGTAAAAACCACCGACTTAAGTTAGCTAAAGGTACCCCTTGTAATCTTGTTTGTTCTGTTCCTTTGCTGAGCAAACCCTTTCTTCACAGATGGTGAAAAAAGTAAACATCAGCAGAGCCAATTTCCAAATGTTCATAAATTCCAAACTTGTAGGCTTGAACAAATAAGTTTTGATTAGAACTGGATTTGTTAACACCACTATTCCTTGACATTACTCATGGTTCCAGTTTTTTTAGTTTTCTATTCGTAAGAGAGGCAAGGTCCTAACCTTGTGTGTTTCCCTCTCTGAGTTTTATTAGTTTCATCATCTGTGAAATGAAGGGGGGCAGTCTCTGTGATCTCTAAGGTCATTCCAGATCTAACATTCTCTGAACAGCTAAGGTGAACTCATTGAGGATACCCAACCACTTGAAAAAAAAACCTTACAGGAGGAAAAAGTTTTCTTTGGTCCTTCTACCTTGATCAATCATTCCCTGCTTCTCCTTGATCATTCTATCCTCTCCCATATGTCTGGGCTCAAAAACTGATGGTAGTTGCCTATAACAAACACCTTTAGAGTTATCTCTTTCCTACCCCTCCCCAGCACTCAGATGTGGAACTCTTTTGAACTCTATCCCAATGGAATGAGAGAAAATGACTCCCACTGCCTAATTTAAGTCCTCTACACGCAGGGCTGTAATGGGTCTCACCATCATGCCATCTGCTGTGTTTGGAGAAGATTCTGTTTCTTCGATCTTGGAGACCACATTTTCCTCCTCTTCTGAACCAGCCAACTGGCATTTACCATTTAAGGAAGGCTACATTTGGGGAATAAGTGCAAAAATTCAGTAAAATGTCCTCAGTTACACCCCACCCTTCCAATACTGCTAAATAAAGCTCCAGGGTGATTGGCACATCTTTGGTGCTAGCTGCCAGGGACATGATGAGAGATCCAGGGATTTTACTAACTCCAGACCAAATATCAAATAAGCTTAGGTGAGCTCCTGCTGAAGAGTCAAAAAAACCAGATGACATCAGATGCCTGATGGCTTTGGCTAGGAATCTGACTCACAAAAGAGCTATAACCACTCCCTAAAGGAAAGAAGCCACCTAGCTGTAGTTCACTGTAGAGGCAGCAGATAACAACTCAGCTGAGGAAGAAGCTCAACAGAAACTATCAAGAGCTCTTGGGGGAAGGAACAAATGGAAGTTTTGTAGAGAGAAAAACATCCCAACCAAGACATAGCTGTCTGGATCATATATCCTGTCTCACTTTTAGCATCAGAATCAGACTATCTTCTTATATATGGAGATGAAGGATCACTCATTCATTCAATAAGCATTTATTAAGTTCCTACTATCTGACACTCTGTGCTAGGTACTGAGGAAACATGGCAAAATGAAAAAGTCCCTGTCCTAAAGGATCACCTTCTCTTGGGTAGAAACAATATAAGTAAGGATAAGACACAAAGTGATTTTAAGAGGACTTTGTGTTGGATAGGAGACTTGAGTGGAACTTCAAATGCAGGGAGAGATTCAAAAAATCAGAAGCGAGAAAGGAACACATTCCGGGCATACAAGACAGCCTGTTCAAAGGCATGGAAATGGGAAATAATGTACAAGAAATAGGAAGTTGGTCAATTTGGCTGGAACATAGAGTACAAGAAGGAAAGTAATATGACTCAGGCCAGGTTGTAAAGGGCTTTAGATGTTAGATGGAGGAGTTTGTATTTGATTCCAGAGGTAATAGGGAGTTGCCATAGATCCTTGAGCAGCATAGTGATATGGTCAGTTTTGATTTAGGAATATCAGTTTGACAGCTTTATGGAGAATGGAATGCATAGGAGAGGCAGAGAGGCAGGAAGACCGATTAGAAGGCTGTAGTGATCATCTAGGTGAGAAGGAATGAGGCCCTGAACTAGAGTAGGGGTAGCATGAGAAGGGAAAAGGGGGTGGATGTTAGAACTGTCTAGAAAGAAGAATCAATAAGTTATGACAAATTATCAGATACGAGGAGTTAGTTGATTTTTACTGTGATTTCAAATCTGGTTTGGTCTATTAGAGAATATACCAGCTTTGAGGACATGCTGAGTACCTTGACCCTGGGGTCATGTGGAAGGGGACCCAAGCAGATTCAAATATATAGTGCCTTGTACTTTTGTTTACTGTCTCATCTCTCCAGCTAGGATGTAAGTTCCTTGGGAGCAGGGACTGTGTCCTGTACTTTTTTGCATTTCACATGGTGCCTGGCAAATAGTGGTTGCTTAATAAATGCTCTTTTCCCTTCCCCCCTGCCCAGTGTAGCTCAGTGACGAAGTCAAAGTCAGATTCTTTGTTACCCCAGACCCAAATATCTTCCCTACACTAGGCCTGATCTGTGCCTAGAAGACTGACTAAATCACTGGACAGAGCATCCAGAAGTTCATGAAACTCTCTGTTCCTTCTCCCTAAGCAAACAGGAAGTTCTTTAGGGCAGTAGCCAGTGAGTAAGAGCCTTATTCCTCCACTCCACCCCACCTTTTTTTTAGTGGAACAGAATATTTTTCACAGGATGAGCAGACATGGACAGGTCACTTTGTGAATCATGGAAGATTTTATAGCATTATCTTTTCCCCAAAATCCATCCCTATTCCACTTTCCCTATTTCTGTCTAGGGTAGTGGTGGTGGTTCTCAACCTGTGGGTGGCGAACCCTTTGGGGGGTCAAATGACCCTTTCACAGGGGTCACCTAAGATCATTGGAAAACACATATTGCTGATGGTCTTAGGAACCAAGACACCGCTCCTCTATCCATCTCCAGGCAGGTCTGCTCACATGCAGATATGCCCACATATGAGTATTAAAGGGTCGTGGCATTAGGAAGGTTGAGAACCACTAGTCTAGTGCATCAACATCCTCCCAGTATTCCAGGTTTTCAGCCTCTTGCTTCTCCTTGACTTCTTGATCAACAGGAATTGCCTTCTGCAAAATTGTCAATGGTCATTTAATTTCAAATCCAATCATCTTTTCCCAATTTTCATCCTTTCTGGCCTCTCTGCAGAATATGACACTATTGATTGTGCTCTCCCCTCTCTGGGTCATCAGGTCACCCCTCTGTCTTGGTTCTTCTCTTACCTGTCTGACTGTTCCTTCTAGTTCCTTTGCTAGATTGTCATTCCTATCACCTCTCCCAGCTATAGGTATACACAAGGATCTGTCTGGGCCCTCTCCTTTTGTTTTGTGATCTCATAAGCTCCCATAAGTTTAATTATAATCTCTGTGCATCTGGCTGCCAGATCTATATATCCAGTTCCAGTCTCTCTCTTGAGCTACAGGTCTCTATCACCAGCTATGTCTTACACATTTCCTACTCGATGTCCTGTAGACAATTCACACAGATTATATCCAAAACAGAACTCATTGTTTCCTCCCTCCCTCCTCTTCTCTTCTGATTTTCCCTATTTCTTCCAAGGTACCATCATTCTTCTAATTACCACGTTTTCAACCTTGGTGCCACCCATAATTCCTCACTCTCACTCATGCTACCTTCCGAACATTAGTTGCCAAATTTTGTCATTTCTTTCTCTAAAACATCTCTAGCATCTGTATCCTTCTCTCTATTTACGTAGCCAAGACTCTAGTTTAGGCAAGTTCTAGCCTACAAAAGTCTCCTAATTGATCTCTGGACCTCAAATCTCTCCCTTCCAATCCTTCCTCCACACAGCTGCCAAGGTGGTTTCTGCTGAAGTACAGGTCTGACCATGTCATTCTCCTACTCAATAAGTTCCAGTTATTCTCTGTTGTCTCTAGGATAAAATATTATTTCATCTCTATCTCATCCTTCTTTCATTTCTATGTTTTATATAAGCTTTATAATGTACATCATTATATATACATGTGTGTAATTTATAAATAAGTAATTATATACAAATAATGGAAGTACTTGCCAACGGGCATAGAGAATGCTAAAATTTGCTCTTGTTGGTGGGTTCTACAATGCAATAATGAGAGTGATTGCTAAAACAAAGTTTTATTGCTAGGGGTGCACAATCAAAAAAGTTGGGAGATAATAGAGCCAGAGTCATAAGATTGCTTTGCTTCAAGTCAACAAATTCTTGTCAAACCCCTATTCTGAGTAAATTACTGATCTATGTCCTGGAGAGATGAAGACAAGAAGAAAAAGGGAAAAGAAAACCAGTCTCTACCTTCAAGGAATTTCTATTCCCACTAGGATAACATGGACAATAGTGAGTAAATACAAGATAATTTAAGGAAGGGAGACAGTACAAATACCATGAAAGGTTGTGGCACAGGAGCTAGCCTTGAAGGAAGATAAGGATTTTAAGAGATAGGTGAGAAGGGAGAGCATTCCAAGGAGGGCGAACGGAGACAGGAGACAGAATACTAAGTTTGAGGAACAGAAAGTAGGCCTTATTTTCTTCCAGACTTATCCTACTAAAGGCAGGGTTTTGTTACATAAACTAAGGGTATTCAGGTGGGATGCCTGCTCCAGGTGCATTCATCAGTGTCTCTTAATAGGACTGCTTTATTGAGGTGAATTGTTGTGTGACTAAATCTCTGCCTATTTGCATTCTTGTCCCCCCTCCCCACTCTCTCTTGCCCCCAGCCCTGCCCAGTCTGTGTGTATGTGTGTGTGTGTCTCCCCTGAGCAAATGCATCCTGTTGACTTTTTTTTTCTACCCCGGGCTAAAATTAGCACAGTCATACTGGAGTAGCCTCCTAGCCACTCAGTCCCCTCTCTGTCTCTGGCTCTATGCCTTTCTGTGTGTTGTTTTCTCTGTGTCTCCTCCTTTGTCTGTGTTCTGTTCTCACCCTTGCACAGGCCCATTTCCTTCTCTCAAATTCTCCATCTCTGGTATTTCATAAGATCTTAGATTTATAGCTGAAAGAGACCCTTTATTTTAAAGGGCTACAAAGTGATACAAGGTCACACAGGTCCTAACTACAAGAACTTGGATTCAAATCTAGATCACTGGCTCCAAAGCCAGGGCTCTTTCCATCCTATATATCATGGCTGCATTTATTGTCTCTGTCTGGGTGTGTCCTTGTATTTATCGCATTTCAAATGTCTCCATCTATTTCTCTTCCTAGGTATTCATTTCACCAGTAGCCCTCCCAACTCTCTTGTCCTGAAACTGAAAAAAAATTTTTTTTCCATAATTCAGAAAATAATATTGGACATAGTGGCTGTTAGTTGTCTTTTGAAAGTCAGAAACCTGGGATTTTACTTTTGGGAGCATATGGATGTGTACCCAAGAGGTGTGGGACTGGGTGGGAGATGGTAAGAGAGATGCTCTGTCTACCAGGCCAGGAGAAGAAAGCTGGTCTGGAGCGTTCCCTAGGGCCAGTCTGGTCTCTATGACAAATAAGCCAGAAGCACCAATCCATCCTAATAGAATCCCAATGACATTCATAACTTTAATGGGGCCTAGCTTGGTGCAAATGGCTTGGGAAACCACCCCACCAGCTTAATGGGAGTGGGGAGGGGAAAGGAGAAGGAAAGTTCCCAGTTGCTCATTTCTCTGACCCTCTCTTCCGAAATGCTTTTTGGCAGCAGCCGCCTGCCCCAGGGATTCCAAAGAGGTTCAGGAGTGGGAGGGGGCCTGAATAGAGACTCAGAGTGGATAAGGACAGCCCCCAAGCCCCTTCTTTGGGGCACTCCTCCTCATCCCCCCATCCCAGGAGACTGTCAGGTCAAACTTTTCTTCTAGCCATGACCTCAGAGATGTGCAGCAAAGACCTGGGCCCCATTCATCACCATGCTGCCTATAATTAGGTTTGTTAACATACAGTCTAGTGTAGTCTTGTTGACTAGGAACTTAATCACGTTACTATTGAGTTCCTGTACTCACCGCTTCGGGTGACTGTTTTACTTGTAGAATTATAGCTGAAGCCCAACGTGAAGGAAATTAGCTCTGGACACAAGTTTGGTGGTGGGGCTTTTTTCCCCCTCTCCTTCCTTCTTCCCTCCCCCCCTTACATGTGAAAATATTTAGCAAACAGTGACAATGATGGAAAACAGTAGGAAACAAAATGTTCTCCATTAGTATAAAACATGAAAAATGCAGCAAGGACCCTTAGTGGTACAACATGTGTTATACTGCCTGGCAGTCCATTACGCCTGATAGACATTTCACTTACCTAAGTCAAATATAACAGTCTAGTATTCATTAATATAAGAAGGGGCTGCGGAGTCAGGGCTACCATCTGGCTAGGCCGACAGAATAATCTACAACTCATGATTAGGTCTAAGGAGCGGAGTTTCACTTTAATCTTTCTCATTGCTCGAAATTTCCATCTGCGCAGTTCGGCACATCATTTTTCTTCGAGACAAATGTGCTGTTTTTCATGTTCCAAAATTAGATCAGAAGAAAACGATTAATCATGTCATGGCCTGGGAAAGGAAACAAAGCTCTGATATTCTCTCCCGTCCCCATCCTCCCCCCACCCCCGACCTCCCTTCTCTCCCTCTCTCTCTCCCTCTCTCTCCCTCCCTCCCTCTCTCCCTCTCTCTCTCTCTCTCTCTCTCTCTCTCTCTCTCTCTCTCTCTTTTTCTCTCAAGCACCCTGGCTCTTTGCAAGGCTCCCTTTCTTCTCTTATGTCTCAGTTTTCATCACAACTTTCAGAGATATCCATCCAGCCCCAGCTGACACCCCAGGGGAGGAGTTGGGGACAGGATAAAGACATGGATTCAATTTGGTATCAGCCATAATTTTTTTTGTCAGTTTTTGATCTCTGAGCACAACGACCTACTTCCTCCCCACTTTTTGTCCCCTCCTGCTTCACAGGGACTCCTCTTTCCCTCCTTTCATGGCATCATAGATTTAGAATTAAAAGTGAGTTCCAAGGCCTGATCCCCTCAATTTAGAGAGGAAGAAACTGAGACCCAGGGAGTGACTTGTCCAAAGTCCCACAGGTAAATTCAGAGAGCTAGGATTTGAACCCAGGTCCATTGACTCCAGGGTCGGTGGTCTTTCCCCGTGCCACGATGCCCTCCTTTTCCAAGACTCCCATTCTATCACTCCCCTCTTCCCCCACCTCCCACGTGTCCCTGGCAGGCCAACAGATGGTGGCCTGATTGCGTGTGACCCTCCTGCGTGGTGGAAAGTGAGGAGGACAGCCCGGCAGCTCTGGCCAGCCTGGCCCCAGGGGCTGCCCGGCCCCTCTGCCAGTGGCCAGGCCATTAGGGGAGCATTGATGTTTGCACAGAGTGACAAAAAAGGATCCTTTCCCGCAGCAGACCTGTCTGTCAGCCGGCTCACAAGTCATAACAAATCCCTGGCACTGAGCTGAGGCTGAGCATTTGCTGGAGCGTCAGGGGGATGATGAATGACCCGCAGGGCTTTGAAGTGCCTTGGCAGTTCAGCTGGGTCCGTGGTGCTGACAGAGAAATATACACAACAGCGTAACCAATAATGAGAACATTAAACATTCCTGCTCCGTGACAGGCTGACAGAAAACCCAGCCTCACATCAATCATCGGTGCAGATATAACCTTGACAATTAGCCCCCTCACTGATACTCACAGTAACCTTTCTCTCTCTTGCTCGCTCTGTTCTCTCTCTCTCTCTCTTCTTACTCTTGTCTGTCTCTCTCTGTCTGTCTCTGTCGGCACCTCTTTCCATTCCCCTCTGTCTCTGTTTCCTCTTTCTGTTCTCTGACAGTTTCTGTGTGACTGTCTCTTTTTGAGTTTCTCTTTCTTTGGCATTTCTCTCTCCTCCTTCCCAGCCCCCTTCTCTCTCTCTCTCTCTCTCTCTCTCTCTCTCTCTCTCTCTCTCTCTCTCTCTCTCTCCTTCCCTCCCACCCTCCCTCTCACCTTCTCTTTTCTTCTCTCTCTCCTCTCTTCCTCCTTCCTTCTCTCTCCTTTCCCCCTCTCTTTGCCTCTTTTCCCCTCCTATCCCCTCCCCTCCTCTTCCTTTCTCTCTCTCTCTCTCTCTCTCTCCCCCCCCTCTTTTCACCTTTCTTTCTGTCTCCCTGTCTCTGTCTCCCTATCTTTCTCCTTCTCCCTTTCTCTCTCCATTTCCTCTCTCTGTAATAAACTCACATTTATGTAGTACTATAAAGTTTGCGAAGCACTTTGCATACATAATCTCACTTAATCCTCCTAACAATCCTTTGGAGAAGGTTCTATTATTTCTCCCATTTTGCAGATAAGGAAATTGAGGCTCAGAGAGGTTGACCCACTTTCCTACAGTCATACAGTTAGTAAGTATCTGAGGAGGGTTTGAACCCACGTCTTACAAATCCAATGCTCTCAATTGCTGTGAATTTCCTGTCTTACTCCTCTTTCTCTCTCTGTCTCTCTCTCTCTGATTATCTTTTTCACATGTATATCTGTCTCTTGGTAAGTCTTAGACTATCTACATATATTTGTGTGTGTGTGTGTGTATCTGTCTGTCATTTCCACTTCCTTTTTATTTTTTTGGTTGGACTTATCTGGCACGATCTTATTTCTGGTCTGTCTGAACAGGAAAAAAAACACCAGACAGAAGAAAAGAAACAAAGATCTTTTCCCTTTTCATCTCGGGAAAATGAAATCTTCATAGACAAAGTTTATTAGAAGGGCTGCTATTGACTCTCCCCCAGGAGAAACTAGTTCCCCTTTTCTGTTAACCTCTGCCCCAGGATCCAGACATTCTGGACTCTGAGAAAAACTTATTTTGCTTAAGTTCCTATCTTAGGCCTGTGGTCTCCCACTGTTTTCCCTTCACAAAATCTAAGAGAGGCCTGCCCACTTATGAGGATAAAAGAGTAGAGTGGGCCTTCGTGTCTGTGACTGGAGAGGCTTCCATAATCATTTAGCAGAAGCAGATGGCATCATAGTTCCTCATCTTCATCCCACTTATTCACACATTATCAGTGTGATGTAGTGGAAGAGGGTCTAGGCTAGGTAGGAATCAGGAGTCCTGGGTTCTCATTCTATTTTTGCTACTAATTAGTTGTGTAACTTGGGGTAAGTCAATTTCTCAGAACCTGCTTCCTTATCTGTAAAATATGGATTAAAATCCCTGTCTTAGGTTATTATGAAGCTAACATGAAATAATGAACATCAAGATATTTTTTTAAAGTATGAAACATATAAAAGCAAGGGATTATATTTGCATTACCTGGGGCACCCCCTCTCATATATGGACTTCCAGAAAAGCTACCTAAGTTGGAGCTTTCTAGGGATCAGCATCCACTCAAAAACCATAGCTCATGAGCCCCCACTGATGCATCTACTTTTACTAGCCAGCCAGAGGACGTCACCGTTCAAAAGAAAATATATTTAATCAAATAGCAAATAAAGTGATAATAAAAGATTTCCTACATGTAAACATAATGTGTGCTCTTCTCTACTGACCACAGAGAGTAGGGGTAAGAGAGTGAAAGGGAACAAACACAGAGGTCATTCATGACCAGGAAATACGCATAGTAGGCATACCTAGTGGCCAGGTAACTGTTTAAAGGCTACACACTCAGAACCTGTGTGGGAAGGGCACAGATGGAAGGAGTATGCACAGCCAGGACATGTGGCCCCGGGTCATTCATGCCACCAAAGTTACTGCACTACTTGCTAAAGTATTCCTGTAGCGTCATCTTGTTGCTTTCTGCAGCTGCCTTGTTTGTTTAATCTCTGCTAGGCACCATATTTCCGCCCTCTACTGGCTTTTCTTTCAGGCTCTTTGGGTTCTCTGGCTGTCGGGTTGCTCTCTATCACCATCTACTGGCCTTCAGCTCCACAAGGTCATCTACTGGCTCTTTCCTCCTGTCCACTAAAGCCAGGAAGACCCTCCCTGCCAAGGACAGGTCTTTTATCACATAGCAACTGGGATCATGTGGGACCTCACCTAGCCAAAGGTAGCTAGCTACAGTCAGTTAGAGCACCTTCAAAATTAAGATTAAATCTATTCTTTTGAATGTAGGTGTCTGGATCTGATTCAAAATCCATGCTCCCAGACAACTCTCTGAATTAGAGCTAGAAATTTTTTGTAATTTTTTAACCCTCTCATGGAGATCATGTGCCAATAGGACCCATTTTAGAGACTGAAAGAAAATTCCAGAGGACCTACATGGAACCTGGGGCTATAAAGCCCACACAGATGAAGTTGGATAAGGAGAAAAGATATATGAGGAGATTGTGGCCATTATTGATTCATATTCCTGCCTTTATTATGATTATCTGTCAGCAACTAAAACCCCTCAAATTTTGTACTGTACTCTGGCCAGTCCTGATGGAGATAGGCCAGGATCCTGAACCTAAGAGTCTTAGAAATAACAGTGCCCCCTAAATCACCATTCTTGCTTCCAACCCAACCCCCATAGCGATCATCCCAGGAAGAAACTCCTGAGGAGAAGGAGCCAGCTATTCCCACCAGCTGCCATCTATGGGGGCACACAAGTCAGCCTAGCTAAAACAAGGCATCTTAAGGGAGAAATGTGAGTATGAGACATGAGAGACATGTGACAGAAAAGTCTAACCTTTGCCTGCCCTCTCCCCCCAAACCCCAGTAAAGATAGCCCAGGATTATGAGCCATCAGAAGAGTCATGGGAATATAGCTGCCTCCCAGAATCGTGGGTCCTTCTCTCCTCCCCATCCCCTAATAGCCATCATTGAGGGAAGTAATCACTATGGAGAATGAGCCCACCTTCCACACTACCTGTAACAACTGCTACCACACACACACATCAGGCAGCTAAATACAAGAGTCTGGGAGTGGCAGCATCCCCTTCTCCTAAGACCAACAGTCCTGTTTCCCAGGAGCTCTTGTAGCCATCACACTGTATGGAGATGTGACCCAGTCACTGCTTCCTTAGGCACTGCAACTTTAGCTCCTGAAGACCCAGAAAGAGAAATTTCTCACTAACAAAGTCCTAGCCACTGTCATATGGTTCCACATCAGAAATTAATATTATTTTAACTGTGGAAATGACATTAAAGAGGCATAAACATCTGCCATGCCACTGCTCCCTGAGGGACCTTCCCATCTCAGCTGATACTTTCCACGTGTATTGTCTCCTTACCCTACACACACACACACACACACACACACACACACACACACACACACACACCAATGGGAGCTCCTTGGGAGCAGGGATTGTCTTTTCTACTTGTATCTCCATTGCTTAGCACAGCACTTTGGACATAACAGATGCTTTTACTAAATGCTTTTCATTCACTCCAGTTTAGGTAGAGGGGTGGGTCTTACTGGTTTTTGTCCTTGGTTTTCAAAGAGGACCAGTGGCGTCAGGAAGTGATATCTTAAGTTAAGCATGAATTGGATTTAAGTGAGACAGAGTTGCACATAGTTGACAGCCTCACTTTCTCTTCCAGAGCCATCAAAATTCAATGGCAAGACAAAAGTCAAGATGACTGGAATGGCCGAGGATGCAGTGGATGCCCTTGGCATCTTCAATGTCTGACCAAGTTATAAGCAATCCACAAACGCTTGCCTCAGCCACCTTCATGGCTATTGAAGCAAATTGTTCTCATCCACTCATCCCACCAGGGAAGATCTTCACACATTTGGGGGAAAAACCCCTTAACTCACAAACAGGTCTGAGACCTGTTGATTACCCTCAACCTGGTTTAGCCCATCTACCAAGATGGTTTACTAGGTGTGGACACTGCTCATGCTATAGCTTCTTGGGTGAATCAGGCAGACATCAAAGATGAATGAGCAGCTGTGAAAAGGGCTTGGCAAGCCCTCACACCAGAGATGCTAGTCCTCCTGAACACCCCATGTACCCCTATAGGTGGGTCCTATAGTGGACTGGTGGAAAGAGACAAGAAGGGAGTTATGGCCTGCTTATTTGCATTCTAATTTGCATGTAGCACACAGGAGACCCTAAGTGAAATATGAGAAATATCTTCAATTCATTAGGGCATTGCTCATGGGAGTCTGTAATTTTGGGGTATCCCCCTATCCTTGTGGCTATCCTTCTTCAATTTCATTCTATTCAACAATCATCTGTTAGGTGCCTACTGTGTTTAGGCACTGTACCAGGGGACACAAAGATAAAAGCAGAACAGTCTCTGCCCTCAATGAGCTTACATTATAAGAGGGGGACAGGAGAATATAACAGGTTCAGATGTAAATACAAGGTAATTCAAGAAGAGAGAGTATTAACGATCGGGGAGGTTAGGGAAGGAAGTACCCAACCTGAGCCTTAAATGAAACTAAGGATTCTAAAAGGTAGAGAAGAGGGGGGAATGCATCCCAGGCAGGGAGACCATGTGTATAAATGCACAGGAGATGGGAATGTTGAGTTTGGGGAACATCTCGTAGCCCAGTTTGGCCAGAATTCAGAGTGATGAGTAATGTGAAGTAAGCTCTCATCTCTGATTCTCTTTTTCTGTGATCCCATGAAGATAGATGGTAGGGAGCTTCAATGCCAGGCTGAAAGGTTTTTGTCTTATCCTAGAAGTAATAAGGAACCATGGAAGTTTTTTGAGTAAGGGGAATGACATGGTCAGACCTATGCCTGTAGTTCTGTGGAGTTCCACCTCTTTCATAATGCCTTCAGTCTTCTCTCAAGTTTACAATACGCTTTTTCCTCTGTGTTTCAATAGTGCTTACTGGTTGTGTTATACAATGGAAAGGTCTCATACCATTTGGGATTATTAATATGTAGGTTCCACTCCTTCAACCATACTGTGAACTTCTTAAGGAGGAACCTGACAAACAGGTTAGCCCTCTTCCCTCATCTGCAAAGGTTTGATGCTTTGGGATCACGTACTTAATGGTCACCAATAGTGGCTGCAGGAGGACGATGCTTTTTCAAAGCTGTTCTGAGAGGACTGGCCACTGAACCAAGATGACTGATTTCTGCTCAGGAGATCTTAACAAAAGTGACTCTACTCTCTTCCTTCCTGCATCTAGGCATAGAACTCTCTGTCTCTCTATCTCTCTCTGTCTCTCTCTGAGACTGTGTCTCTATCTATCAGTCTCTTTGTCTCTCTGACTCTGTCTCTGTCTTTTTCTGTTTCTCTATTTCTGTGTCTCTGTCTTTTCTCTGACTCTGTCTGTGTGTGTGTGTGTGTGTGTCTGTATGTGTGTGTGTGTCTGTCTGTCTGTCTCTCCTGCAAGTACTGGTGTTTCTTGGAGGAGAAGATGACTGCCAACAGAAAGAGAAATTCGTCCCCTTGGCCTACCTTGCCAGAAGACATAGACCTTTAGGAAGATAACACAGAACTAAAGTAAAGACGAAATGCTTATTTGGCAGTCCTGAAAAGTATTTCATGATTTGATGTTTTAGGTATCAACCACCTGAGAGAGTAGTTGCTAAGTTACTGCTTTATGTTCAAGTCTTTGTCAATGTACACTTTTGAGTCCTTTGTGCCTTTCTTTTTGGGTCTTCTTTGTGTATTTCTTTTATGTTGAGGAAATAAATAGCCACCCCATACCTGATCTATATTACACACTGAGTATCTTTCCATTGTCTTGGTGAATGAATCCTGATACATGAGCCAAAACTAACCTTTGAGTTATTTTTCCCTGGGGCACTGGGGTGGGAGCCCAAAGAGCTAGTGAGTATGAGAAAGAGCCTATTACCTCTCTTCAGAGACCAGGCTCCCCCTAGGATTAAACCTAGTGTATACCCATAGGTCCAAAGTCAGGGCAGATGAGAACAATTTGTTCTAACGGCCACGAAAGCAGGCACCAAGGAGCACTTAGAACTTGGTCAAACATTGAAGATGCCGAGGTCATCCACTACATCTGGGGCCATCAGCAGTCATCTTGATTTTTGTCTTGCCACTGCACTTCAATGACTATGGAAAAGAGTGAGACTGATGACTGTGCAACTCTGCCTCACTTAAATCTCATTCATGTGCAAGTCAAGACATCACCTGTGATGTCACTGGTCCTCCTTGAAACAAAGGACAAAAAACAACAAAGCTAGGGACCCCTTTGAGGGAACCAAATGCCCCCCGAGAGCCCAGCACTAGTCCTGTGTTGTTACACCTGCATTTACTATCATGCTCCATGTCGTAATTTGAACATAATGGCAACTTAATAAATGTTTGTTGATTGACTGGAATCCAATGCTCAGCATTGTGTCTTGAACATAGTAGTTGCTTAATAAATGTTTGCTAATTTGAATTTAATTGAATAGGAATCTAAATCTAGTGTATAGCTTTAAACTAATCCAGTGCCTTGTACCAAATTAAATCAGCCAGTACTGATCGCATGCACACTCTCATATTGAGGGGGAGGCAGCTTCCGTGTGCCCTCCTTCCTCTGTCCATCCCCCCCATCTCCCTTATAGCTTTGGCCCCATTCCTAGAAATCCCAATGAGTTTGCCATCAGCAAAAACCCAGCTGTTCACTAATAATCTTTACAATGTTTGCATTCCCCCAATCCCACAGCCCCACAGAATGTTTCTTTTCCTTTCCCCGTCTTCTCCCAACCCCAAGGAGTGTAAGCAGTGGGTAGACCCATGTCATTTGTATTCTCTGTCTGAAACCATTTAGCTCAACATCTCAGCCAGCACAACAAATGCCCAGGCCTAGAGCTAATTATTTGTCTGGATCAGACTGACCAATGCATATACTGGAAGGGGAGCAATCCCTGGCTACCTGTTTGCTCTGCATTGTGCTTATCTGGGCCAACTCTCCAAGCCCTTCCAGTTCCAACAGGAGCTGGATTCTTGACTCCTCTTTGACCCTGAATTGCTTGAATTGGGGGTGGGGTCCCTGTACGAGTATAGGACAGAAGAGATCTCACTTGACACCTGTTCATATGAAGATCTGGGAGTAGGCACTAATCAAAAACTCAATTTGAGCCAACAGTTTCATGTGGCTGCTTTAAAAAAAAAGTGATTTCTCTAATAGTAGCATTCCAATTGAAGAATATAATGGACCCCTGTATTCTGCTACCCAAATCACAGCTGGAGCATATTCCTGGGAAGACAACGAGGATGGTGAGATGTCTAGAAATTATGTCATTTGAAGACTAGCTGAAAGGAACCAGGAATGTTTAGCCCAGAGAAGAGAAGATGTGATTGTAGCCTTCAAATATTTAAAGGGCTATCAGTATAGAAAATAGAGTAAAGCAAGTCTAAATTGCCTGGTTCATTTAACAAATATTTATTCTCTAATGCTTGTTTTCCAGAGGGCAGAACCAGGACCAGTGGGTGAAATTAGAGGTTTGCACAGTTCAAATAGAGGGAGGGCTCATGGTATAGAGCAGGGGTTCTGCCTTTCTTGTGTCCTGCACCCCTTGTCGCTATTGCTGTTGGCCTTTTGTTTTCAAACGGAACCCAAAACAACTTTACTCATTTGTGAACTGGATTTTATTGAGACTGAGTGGCACAAAATCATCACTTTCACTTTCCGAGTCATCAAAGTCCAGTGACAAGACAAAAGTTGAGATGATGTCCATGGCCCAGGACGGGCAGTCTGGTAAAGCCTAAGGACCACTTCTCAGAATAATATCTTTAAATGTATTAAAACAAAATACATAGGGATTATGAAGGAAAACAGTTACATTGAAATACATTATTGTCCAATATTGGGGGAAGGACCCAGTTAGTCAATAAATGGTTCGGTTTTTAAGTACCTACTATGTACTAGATTCTGCTGAGCACTGGACAAATCTACAAAAACCAGGTTAAGAACCCCTGGTGTAGGGGAAAAACCCCAGACTAGAGATCTGGATTCAAATGCCGATTTTGCTACATGCTACCTTCTCAGTTAGGTACAGATTAGATTAGCTGGCCTCCGAGGATTCATTCTTCTCTGAGATTCTGTGATAGCAACGTGACCTTAGGTAAGCCACCTGTGTGGCATAAAATGAGGGGGTTGGATAAGACAATCTCTAGTGTTCCTTCTAGCCCTAAACCTTACAATCCTTCAGAGGGAAGAAAGGGAGAGAGAAGAGCTCTCTTAAAACTAATGATACACGACAACGGAACAGGCTGGATGGCTATCTGTCATCAGTGTCATAGAAGAAACTTCTGTATTAAGGGAGAGGTTGGATTAGAGAACCCTAAAGGCCCTTCCAGCTTTCAGAGGCCATGATCCCTGAAACCTGAGTTGATATTCTGTGAAATAGGAGTGAAGTTTCTTTTTCTCCCCAGGCCTGTACAAACACGTCCCTTCCCAGGACTGCATAGGGTATAGGAGACCTTATTGGGAGCACTCACTGAACCCTGCAGGCATGAGATAAGTTTGGAATAGTGCCATGGTTGTTGTCCTATATTATTATATCCTACCTTTCCTCTACCCGCTCTGTTCTGTAGACTTGTTTTCCCACATCATATAAAAGTTGAGCCCTGCTCTTTAATAAGCCCCCTGCATGACTCCGTGGCGTCTTCTGCCCCACCATAACCAATGATAAGAGGAGCGTGGGAGCCGCACTTTACTGGAGGATAAGGTGACGTCTGTGCCTTCTACTTCCCTATTCCCCTTGCACAGTGTCGGACACATAGTAGGTGCTTAGTGAGTCTTTGCTGATTGATTGATCCCAGCCAGTCCACCCTCACCTTTCCTTTACCCCCAGCTCAGAATAACTAATAATAGAGTCGGACTAACTCTCTGTGAGCCAGAATGAGGGTGGGAGTGGGTGAATTTTCTTCCTAATTGGGGTGCCCTCCCCTGACCTAACCAAACAAGGCCCCAGAAGACCAGGACAAAGGGCAGGGACCATTACAGCTCCCTCTCTCACCAAAAAACAAACAGTAAGAGATTCTGCTGGGTCTTGAGATGGGAAAGCCTTTGAGGGAGCAGAAGAAACATTAGAGAGGGGGAGCTATTTTTCTGAAAAATGTTTTTGTTGAAATTTCCCATTCTTTCCCAATTATTTACATCCTTCATATTAAAAACATAATTATTCCCTCTGCTACCATGGCTTCAAAACTTCTGAAAATCTCTTTCCATTTCTGTCTGTTCCCCTTCTTCCATTTCATTATAGATATCACTACCTTCAATAAAACACTCCTCTCCAAGAAAGTGCTCGTGGGTCTTTGGGAGGGTGGGGAGAGGGAATTCCAAACAGGTCACTATAATTAGCGAGGTTCACATATAATAATAATAGTAATAGTAACTCACGTCTATTGAATCTCAAGGTTCCAAAAGCTCTTCCCTCACATTAGCCCTGTGAGATAGGTAGGACATGCATTATCATCCCCATTTCACAAATGAAGAAATTGAAGCCTAGAGTGATCAAGTGATTTGCCCATGATAAGCGTCAGAGCCAACATACAAACACAGATCACTCCCACCTCTAAATCCAACACCTTCTACCACGTAATTCTGCATCCCTAAACATGGGATCTTAGGTAAAAAGTAAAAGAGTCAGTGGGAATGGCTTTGAAAATGCAGGTGGGAGTTATGTAACCATGATCATATCCACAATGCTTATATTTGGGGCTGGAAATAGCCATGTGGGCCAAGTACAGGCAAAAAAAAAGTGAGATGTTGGACTGAGACAGGTATTGTAAGAGAAAGAATGAGAACAGAACAGAAGAGAGAGAAGTGATGAAATGTCCTGGAAAGGGGGATGGAAGAGAAGACTAAGCAGAGAAGATGATGGATCCAAGATGGCAGGTTTGGAAAAGAGGCCTAAGGAACAAAGTCCATGAGGCTCCTTCAGTCTCACAAAAGTCCAAAGGAAGAACAGAATATGAAGAACTGGTTAGAGATGAGTGTTGGTCCTGGAGAGAGGAAGGCTAGAATCCACAGAACCTCAGACAGAGGTGGAAGGGACCTCAGAGGCTACACCTGAACAGGAATTTCTTCTACAACATTTCCAAGTGGTCATCCAGTTTTTTTACTGAAGACCTTGGATAAGGGGGGACTCTCTACCTCCTGTGGCAGACCATTATACTTTAGGAAGGTTTTCCTCATATGGAGTTTAAATCTGACTTCCTACAACCTCTACCCACTGTTCTTTTTTCAGTCCTTGGAAGCCAAGCAGAATAAATCTACTCCTTCTTTGACCTGACAATCCATCAAATACTTGAAGGCAGCATTCGCCATGCCTCCACTAATTCTTCCCATCTCCAGATTAAACATTCCCATTTCCTTCCACTGAACCTCATACGGCCTGTTCTCCAGCCCTCTCATCATCCCAATACCTTCTTGGGAACACCCTCCAACGTGTCTATTTCTTTCCTTAAATGTGAGGTCCAGAGCTAAACATGGCGCTCCAGATGGGTTCTAATGAAGGCCAGCAGAAGAATGATACTGGCTTCATTCTCCACATGATGCCCCTTTTTAATGTAGCATGTCACACTATTGACTCATCTGGACCTTGGATTTCACTAAACCACGACATTGCTTTCATATGAACCAGTGGCTAGCCACATCTTTTCCATTATATTCTTGGGAGGTTGATTTTTTTTTTAACTCAAGGATGAAGTTATCCTAATTAGAATTCACCTCTTAAAATTCCATCTTACTTTTTAAGGCCAAAACCAGGAAAAGACCAAACCCATGTGCAAAAGAAGTGGTCAGTAATATCAGTGTTGTTCAGACAAGGAATCAGAGAGATAATTAGTCCGGGACCCCAAATAGGAAGGAAACTTAAGTAACTTGGTCACCCTGGTAGTAAATTCCTAGATAGATGAGAATCAAACTGCTCCAAATTCAGCACTCTTTTTATTACCTGCAGAATCAGAGAATTTCAGAACTAGGAGGACCCTCAGCATGAAAAAAGGAAATAAATATTTTATTATGTGCTTGGCATTGGGTAAAGCGCTCTACAAGTATCATCTTATTTGATCCTCCTGACAACCCTGAAAGGAAGGTTCTACTGAGGAAGGCAGAAGTTAAGTGACTGGCCCAAGGTCACCCAGCTAGTATCTACCCCCAGATTCGAACTAGGCTTTCCTGACTCCAGGCCCAGAGCTCTACCCACCCCTCCACCTAGCTGTCCCTAGGCAAAGATCATTTAGTTTAACCCATTCTTCAAAGGAATCCTTCCATGATGTGCCAGATGAGTGGTTGGGTATGCAGCCTACTTGAAAGCAACCCTTTCTACCGCATAGATTTTATACATAATAAATTCTGTGCATGCTGTCTTCCCTCCAGGATGGTGAGGACAGTGTCTTCTGCCTTTTGTATCCCTAGTGTTAAGCATAGTGCCTGGGACATAGGAAACATTTGATAAATGTCCTTTGACTGACTGATCCTTAGACTTGCAGGTGGTACAGTGGGTAGAGTGTTGGACCTGGAGTCAGGAAGACCCAAATTTGACACTCACTAGCTATTCGACCCCAAGGAAGTTGCTTAACATCTCTCAGCCTCAGTTTCCTCATCTGTCAAATGGAGATAATAATAACACTGACCTCCCAGGGCTGTTGTAAGGACCATATGGTATAGCACATATAAAGCACTTTGCAATCCTTAAGGGGATATACTAATGCTAGCTATTATCATTATAATAATAATTATTATTATTATTATCTTAGAGAAGTCCAAAGAAAGTAGCCCAGTAGGGCATAAGTGGATAGACTAAACTCAAGAAAAGATGGTAACACCAAGGAGAGTTTTTTTAAACCTGAACTGCTCTAGCTGCAAGATAATGGGGCATTGGGGTGGCTAGGTGGCACAGTGAATAGAACATTGGCTCTGGAGTCAGGAGGACCTGAGTTCAAATCCAGCTTCAGACACTTAACACTTATTAGCCATGTGACCTTGGGCAAGTCACTTAACCCCAATTTCTCTGCCTTCCCCTTTCAAAAAAAAATAATAATGTGGCATCTTTGGCCTGAAACTGCTTCCTAGACATTGAAGACACCAAGGTCTGCAATCCCGACCATCGCCAGTCATCTTGACTTCTATCTTGCCACTGGACTTCAATAACTCTAGAAGAGAGAGTGAGGCTGCTAGCTTGGCACAGCTCTGCCTCACTTAAATCTAATTCACACACAAGTTAAGAACAGCACCCTATAATATCATTGGTTCTCTTTAAAAATGAAGGATGAATCGCAACTTGCTGGACAAAAAGATACTGAGATTATCACGAAACTTTACTGATATTGTTCCTCAACTGTAAAAAGATTGCTCCACAGCAAAGATTTAGTTGTGTACCCAACCTATTCCTGTATGATGAGCTTCCAGCAATTGTGGTTAGAGAGAGAGACTCACGGGTGGAGCACAGAATATATGGGATAAGTTGCAGTTTGGGGAGGGCCTTGAATGCCATGCAAAGAAGGTTGAGCTTTACTCAATATCAGTAGAATGGTATGAAAGATGGATGGGCAAGAGAGTGGTCAGGGAGTAAAGGGGAGAAGATAGAAGCAGTCCAGGAAGCTAGTAATGAGGAAACCTCTACTGGTAGATCAAATGAAATAATATTTATAAAGCACTTTGAAAGCCTAAAGTGCTATACAAATGCTAGTTGTTTATTATTAATTATTATTATTCAAAGGAATTATAGTAAACGAAGGAAGATTTGGGAAGAAATATTTGTTCAAGATGTAAGAAAGCGCCCCTGAACTTCTCCCAAGAAGTCATTGGTATGAATGGACTCACCAGACCTGAGCACCAGACATCCCCACTAACTCCGAGGTCTTTCCTCTCTTAGCTTAGGAAGAGTCTGCGGGGAAAAAAGTAACCATTAGAACAGGTTTCTGCCCCAGGGAACTTGAAAATTATAATAATTATGATAATAGCAAACAACAAAATACCTCACATTTATATAATGGTTTAAAGCTTACAAAGCATTTTACATATGTTATCTTAATTAATTCTTACAACAACCCAGTGTAGTGGGAATGGGAATTTGAAGATCTTCCTTGCCCCTTAACAGACCTAGAGGGGAGTTTAAAGACCTCCCCTGCTTTGAAAGTAAACTCTGCTCCCTGATAGGCTGCATATAGTCACATGGAGCCTGTGGTGGGAGGAGTTTGCTGAAGGGAAGCAGAGCCCACAGGTAGCTGGTAGTCAGAACTAGCAAGAAAATCAGGGAGAGAGGAGACTCAGGCAAGGGGTTAGATAGGCTCATGAGTAGATATTGCTTTTGTATTGGTTTGTGAGAAGGTTGAAGGATGCTGTGGCTCTCAGTGTTGTTATGGCTTCTGAATATCTTTGGTATTATGATGGAATCGGCTTACTGGTTTTGGGATTCGGTTTTCTGGTGTCTAAGTAAATCCTTCAGTTCTGTCCTCTTCCTGGAGAATCTGGTATATTTTGAGATCGAATGTCATGCAATATTTATAATCACGGTCTTTATCGTGATCATGGGTGCTGTAAATATTGCACTGGCACTACACCCAGTGAGATAGGCATCATTTTACAAATGAAGAAACTCAGGTAGAGGTTGAGACTTGCCCAAGGTCATACAGCCAGTAAGTGTCTGAGAAATGATTCACCCTCAAATCTTTCTGATTCCAAGGTCTATTCTATCTAGAGAAAATGGGCAAAGAATAGAAGATACTACAATAGGGGCTGCATCGAGATAAAGTAGAGGGGGAGGAGGTTGTAATAGTAATCTGTTTAGCAGGATACTTAGCACTTAGTACTAAGTGCTAAGTGTGAAAGGGGCAAACCCTGTCCCATTGTTGAGAAGGCATGAACTCCCCTGTTGATGTGGAAGAAGGGGATTGGCTGAGGTGTGT
>CM053582.1:534178383-534238355 GCA_028627135.1 Pseudochirops cupreus
TTAATAATGTTTTGAATGTTTGTCTTGATTTGTAATGGAATAAACAGAGTGTTCACTCTATTTTGTAATCTGAACTCTAAAAGCTGTTCACAGTAGCATTCCTTTGGGAATCTGCTGGTGCATGGCATTACAGAGGTCTGTGCGTGCACGCGCGCGCGCACACACACACACACACACACACACACATTCTATTCTCATTTCTGGACAGAGGCTGGGTGTGAAGAGCTGCCCTCACTGCCATAACCAAGAGCAATGACACAGAACCTGGACAAGAACTCTGCCATGGTGGGGGGTTGGGGAGGAGGAAGAAAGAGGGAGCAGCTGTGACTAGAACACCCAGACTCTCTCCCCAATGAGGACAGAAGTCAGAACTGGCTGGATCTCCAATGTTATTTGCTGCTGTCAACTCTGGGAGATGGGTCCTATTATTATCATCCTCATTTAAGCATTGAAGAAACTGAGGCAGTAGTGGTTAAGTGACTTGCCCGGGGTCACACAGCTAATAAGTATCTGAGGCTAGATTTGAACTCAGGTCTTTCTGACTCCAAGACCTGCACTCTATCTACCTCAATAAACTAGTGAAATAAAGCAGATGCAGATTATAGAGGGTCTTGAATGCCATGCAAAGAAGTTTGAACTTTACTCAGAAGGTAAGAGGTGGCCCTGATTTCTGATCAGAAAAGAGGCATGGATAGTTTAGTACAGAGATGACTAGCTACATAGATCACTAATGACCAGTCACTGGCAGAATCACAAATGTTTAGTGTTTGAAGAACCTATGAAGCTCTCTAGTCCTGAGCCATGAATCTCCCTGGGACATCCTTCACCAAGGGTTATCTAGCCTTTATTTGAGTACTTCCAGTGACAGGAAACTCATTACCTTGCAAACAGCCTATTCCATTTCTGGATGACTCTAATTATTTTTTATTTAATTTTAATTTTTTTTTTTATCATTCACCTTTAACTTCTCCCCACTGCTCCTAGTTCTGCCTTCTGGGGCCAAGCAAAATACATCTAATCCTTCTTCTATAAGTCAGTCCTTTAAATATTTGAAAACAGCTATCATTTTCCTCCTGCTAAGTCTTCTCTTTTCCAGGTAAGACACTTCTATATCCTTCAACAACCCTATCTATATGACTCTGGGTGACTCAACTTCCCTAGATGTCAACTCCCTCATCAGTAAAATGAGGTGGTTAGATCTGAATGCCTCTGAGGACCCTTCGCACTCTACATCTATCATCCATGTAATGTATGTTTTTCAGCCTTTTCTCCATCCTGACCACCCTTCTCTGGATGTGCTCCCTCTTAAAATGTTCTTCTCAGAACCAACACAAAGTCCTCATTGGGGTCTGAATGGAGCAGAGTACCACAGGACCATAACCCTTACTCCCTCCTAGAACACATCAGCTTATGCTGAGATCAGAGTACACTGCAAAGTCCAATTCTTTTTCATACATCTGGCCATGTCTACATGTCCCAGAATGCGTCTTTTCTAGTGTTCTTCATCTTACCTTCTTATTGGAAACAGTCATGAGATTTCACGCTAGTAAGTGTCTCTTTCAACTTCTACCATAGTAAAGAAAGAGTACAAGAATCCATAATACTGAAAGGCAATTTTAAGAGGACAATTTAATTAATGTCTCCTCTTTAGTTAGTTAGTAGGTCTCCTTCACCCAGAATTTAGATCAAAGGGAAGGGGGAAAGCTTGGGCAGATGTGGGGAGCTGCTTGAAAGGGCTAAGTAGCTAGAAGGACCAAAGCCATCCATGTACATGCTCAGGAAGATTTTATTGATATTCATGATAAATTTAAGGAACTGCTCTATTTGAGAGTAGGTGAAAAGCTGAGATTTGATTGGAAAATGATCCTGTTCAGACAACATCTGAAGTATCGTGTTTATTTCTGGGGACCACAATTCAGGAAGGATATCTGGAAATGGGCACCTATAGTGAGGAAGGACCGTGCTATATGAGGACTGGTTGAAGGAATTAGTGGCTGTTTAACCACAAGAAGACTCAGGGGAGTCGTGATAAGTGTTTTCTAATATTTCAGGGCTGTCATTTAGAAGAGGGATTGAATTTGTTCTGGTTGGTCACAGAGGGTAGAAGTAGGGGCAATAAATAAAAGATGCAAAGATACAAACTTGGGTTTTAATGTAAGATACATAAAAATACAGAGAGTATAAGTAAGAAAAGAACCATATGTTTAATATGACTGTATATGTAGAACATATATCAGATTATACTCTGTCTTGGGGAAGAAAGGGAAGGGGAGAAAATTTAAAATTCAAAAGCTTGTGGAACTGAATGCTGTAAACTAAAAATTTATTAATTGAAACTAAAAAAAAAACTCAACCTCTTAACAGTACTACCAAAAGTTGAAAGAGCTGACTCCGAAGGTAGGGAGTTCCCCTTCACTGGAGGTCTTCAGGAAAAAAAACTTTAATGACTAATTACTGGGCATGTTATAGAAAGAATTATGTTTCAGGAATGTGTTAGACTAGATGACTGCTGAGGTCTCTTCAAACTCTGAAGTTCTATGATTTTGTAATTATATATAGACGGGTATTTGAATTCCTTTAAATCTTGCTCTCATTGTATGTCTTTTTTTTTAATGATGACTCATACCGTTTAATGTCAATATTAAGTTGCTTTAATATCTTTAAAAAATTTTTAAGCATAATTAAGTAAAAAAAAAACCCACTATCTCTCCCAAATAAATAGAATGACTAATAGAAAGTCTATTAGTTCAGACTATGAACTAAGGCACCACTACCCCCCCTCCCCACAATGATAGCACACAATAATTAAAAGCAAAGTATCTTCCTAGAAATAAATATCCCCTTAAGTCTTCAGCCAAATCTAAATCTGTAAGAGGCAATTATTATCACATACGTCAACATATACATATGTGTATCTACGTATGTATTTATATATGTATATACACAAAACATGTACATACATTTTAATACACACACACACACACACACACACACACACACACATACACACATTTGGCCTGGGAAGGACTAGGAATGAGGTCCTACATAGACAATGAGAGTCAGGGATATGAAGATTTTCATGACCAGCAGAACTTCCATTCTGTTCACTTTCTGTCTGTTTCCCCCATACCCACTCCTCTCTTGCTACCTAAATTCCCCTGCCCATTCCCACAGTCACCCTGCCCCATTGACATGAGTGAAGGTCAGGCCAATCCCCTCAACGTGCCTCTTTCCCTGTTGCAAACGCCCTGCTCTCTGTTCTTGACGAATGTTTAGTTACAGTCTGAAAAATGGTTCAGTGGAATAAAGACGTTTCCCCTCTGACGAGCACATTTGCAGAAGGTATGTCAGAGATCTCAGAGCTTGGGGTTTGGGCAGCCTTTCAAGAAAATTTTTTTCCCCTGCCCCCCCTCAATCCTTCATCCTCTCCCATCACCCCCTCCCTTGCTTGCTTATTGGAAGAGTAATAAATATTGAGTCGACAGGCCCTTCTCACAGTTACAAAGCCTACCTGTAACTGAGCTCGATAATTAGCAGCCTTGAAGATGATATATGACTTTCATTACCCTTTGGGACTGGAGCCTAAATGAGGACAGAGCTAATTGCCGTGCAAAGCAGTTTGGCATGAATGAGAAAAATGCAGGCCCTGTCTCCTGCCAAAAAAAGGCCCTATTGCTGCTCTGATCTCATGGCTGGGCTTTGCCGCAGGAGTTCACTCGGTGTCCATAAATCATGGTCTGCTTACAGCTGAAACTGCCCTGCGTCATCAGTAGGCTATAAGCTGAGTGACAGATCCCAGCCCGGCTACATTAGAACTTCAACTCAAGTCTTCTCTTCTTTTCTTCTCTTCCTCCTCCTCCTTCTAACGCTCCTTGGACTGACCTGAAAATTAAACCCAGACTCCTCAGAGGGGGAAGCCGAAGCCCGGGTGCCAGAACTGTTTATTCCATGGATGGTCTTTCACACACACACACACACACACACACACACACACACACACACACACACACACATGCATACTCCCTCCCCTGCTGCTATCTCCAGGCCTCCCTCTCCCTTCTTCCTGCCCTCCCTGGGGGAAATGAGTCTAGGCCCCCTTTGAGAGGCCTTGGCTTTCTGAGGGCTCAGTTTGTCCTCCATCTGGGAAGATGTGCTGCTCTCCACTAATGCTCTGAATTGGCACTTTGTCATCAAGTTTGGAGACAAATGCAGCCTTTCCCTCATTAACCCCCTCCCCCTTCCACCCTCCCGCTACGGGAAATACTTCCCTTTTCCTTAAAGAAGAGAGAATGACATGGGCCAGATGTGCTCCCCCCATCCCAACGCCCTGAAGTCAGACAGATGTAGGCATGGTTCTGGGGGAAGGGAGTATAAGATGCCTCACATCCAGGGGCAACCCAGGGAAATGATTTCTCCTTTGCCCCTTCTCCTCAGTGATAGGTCTCCTTTTTCCTCCAGCTGCCAGAGGTCTCCAAGACAGGAATCATACAGAATTAGCAGTTTGCTTTCAGTGTCAGCCCCTAATCAATTAGTTTGCATTGGGGGGGCTCCCTTCCATATAAGGCAGATACCAATTTTACACCCAGGACTGAACTCGATGCTTTCTTCTAAGGGCAGTCACATAATTCATTCTTTGTAGTGCCAAATTATATTTGACATTTAATTTAGAACTCAAGGTACCATAATGCAAAATCTCACTAAAAATAATGGTGATAAAGCTGAGGAGCATTTGATTTGACAGCCAGGGTTTTGGGCAATGTTTCCTCCTGCTCTCCACACTCCCTCCCCCCACTCCCCACCACCACTTTTTATGTACTTCAGTATCTTCCTCAAGGATGTACTTGGGAATACCAGAGGTAAGGGTGTGCATTCAATCTTAGATGTTCCCCCTTCACTCCCAGAAGGTGGAGGCGGAGTGGACTGGATATAGCTCCTTTCTCCTTTCTCTGTATCCCCAATCCCTTCAGAAAGATCCCTAGATTGGGCCTCAGAAGAAAATGATAGAAGGAAAGTAATAGTGATCTCTCCCCTCTGGGAGGTATTGGTTGGGTGGCAGAGAGGAAAAAGAGAAGAAATTTAGTCCTCCCTCTCCAGGAATTCCCAATAAGATGGGGGAGATTTGGTCATTGCCAAGGGAGTTGACAATCTGATGTAGATGAACCAGAGTTGCTTAGGAGGTAGGAATGGGTGTATTGGCGCTGGAGATAGGGTGTGTATGTTGGGGGGAAGACTGATCCTTGAATTTATGAAAGCTGAAGTCTGCCGAATTGCTTTCCCTGACTTGACTGAGGCAGGAGAGCTTTATCTCCTGAATTTGAAAACTTATTTACAAGGGTTAAATATCCATACTGAAGAGTGGGGAATACTCAGAGATTTATACATCTTTTTCGATACCCATAAAAGCAGGAGGAATGAGAGCACAGAATTAAGTGTTGAGACTCAGTGGCTCAGTAGATAAACTGCCAGACTGAAATCAGAAAGACTCATCTTCTCGAGTTCAAATCTGGACTCAGACACTTACTAGCTGTGTGACCCTGGGCAAGTTACTTAACCCTGTTTGCCTCAGTTTCCTCATCTGTAAAATGAGCTGGAGAAGAACTTGGCAAACCCCTCCAGTATCTCTGTCAAGAAAAACCCCAAACAGGGTTATGAGGAGTCAGACACGACTGAAAACAACTCAAGTGTTCGTGTCTCCCTTGGACAGATCTGTGAACTATCATTTCCTGCCCCCAAGCTTTCTAACTCTGGTCCTGTAGAACCAATAGTTGTCTGGACTAGGTTAGAAGTTAGGGGTCATAAGTGTGATAAGTGACATTTATATAGCACTAGTCAACCAATCAATAATTGCAACGATTATTATCCCTGTTTTATAGATGAAGAAAGCAGAGATTAAATAGCTTAAGTAAGTAAAATAAATAATCTAATAAATAGATAAATAAAATAAATAGTAAAAAAAAACTAAATAAAATTAAAAGACTTTAACTTAACTTAAATCGCTTACCTATAGTCAAAAAGGCAAAATTCGAATTCAGGTCTTTCCCGACGCCAGGTTCAGCACTCTGTTCACTGTATCAGGCAGATTGGTCATCGTCTTTCATCCTCGAAGAGGACCAAAATGACACCCCTATGTTGGGTCAAGGTACAGTGTGTCCTACTGTGGCTGAGCAGACTAATATGAGTTTGGAGGCTCTACCGCGGTCTGGGCACAAATAGTCCGTATGAACACTGGGAGTCGAGATGTGTCTAAATTCATGCATCTCATGTTCCTTTTGAACTACTGGACTTCTGCTTTGCTCATGAAGCACAGTGCCTTCTTTGATGTAGGTACATCATGCTAGACTGTCCTGTGCCAGTGTTTCTCATGTCTCCCCATCGATTCCAAAGCTCTTCAAAGAAACATTGAGAGTGTCCTTGTATCGCTTCTTCTGACCTCCCTGTGAGTGTTTGCCTTGTGTGAGTTTTCTGTCAAACTAGGCAGATACATGTAACATCAACTTTATATTGCTATGACTTTCCAACTATTTCCAACTATTCCAACTACTATATTGAGTTCCTTTCCAACTTTACAATGCTGTGACAGAGCCAGGTCTTAGAAATATGGTGGTTAATGGAATTCCTTGGGGTCACTCTCGCCTTTTCCCATTCAGCACTGTGTTTTGACACACTAATCTCTATCCTGTAGCTCCTTGTTCTCTGTAAGCTGTTACCAAGTCCTCCCAAAGGGGACCCGATATCAGTTATGGGTGCTGTATATTAACACATTAATTTTATTTTTGTTTTTAATAAGTTTTATTGATGTCTTTTGTTTTTATATCCATCATTTCTGGATATGCTCCCTATCCCACCCCCACCTCCACCACCCTGAAACTGAACTCTCTTTTTTATTATCAAAGGAGGTAATTAAACCAAAACAACCAAAACAGTGATTATTTCTAGCTATGTGTCCTTCTACAGAGAAGAAGGAAATCTATTCCATTATTTTTTCTTTCTCTCTATTCATTATCAGTTTTTCTATTTACTCACAGTCTGGCTTTCTTCTAGTGAGTTTATGATTTGCAATGAGGCATTCTGGTTCTCTGCTCATCTCTGCATCAGTTCATGCAAATCTTCCCACATTTCTCTGTATTTCTCATTGTCAACATTTCTTTTCCTGAACAATAACATTCCATTACATCCATATATGTTTCTTCATTTATTCCCCAAATGATGGGCACTCATTTGGTTCCCAGTTCTCTGCTCTCACAAAAGGAGGTGTTTTGAATCTTTTAGTGTATTTTGATTCTGTCTTTGACCTCCTTTCAGTATATTTCAGAAGTGGGATAGCTGAGTTAAAGGGAATGAACAGTTTAATCACTTTTCCATGATAATTGCCAGTGGTTATTCTGAAAGTTTGGACAAACTCACTACTCTGCTGATACAACAAAAACATTTGATAGGAGACTCTGGAAGATCAAGTAAGTTGTCAGCACCTAAAAGAATTTTAATAAGCTTTTAAGAGAGGTTCCAGTAGTCAGGGAGAAATGTTCAAAAATGTTAGACAGCTTGGGAATGCAATGGATAGGGTGATGGGCCTGGAATCAGGAAGACCTGAATTCAAACTTGACCTCAGACTCCTATTAGCTATGTGACCCTAGGCAAATCAGCCTATCTGCCTCAGTACTTTTCAGAGGTGGGGAAGGATGCTCAGTGGACAGAGCACTGGGCTTGGAGTCAGGAAGACTTGAGTTCAAATGAGGCCTCAGACACTTACTATCTCTGTGATCTTAGGAAAGTCATCTGAACTCTGCCTCATTTTCCTTATTTAGAAAATGGGTTTAATAACACCTACCTTCCAGGAATTGTGAAGATCCAATAAGATCATATTTATGATACGCTTTGAAAACATTCCCACCCCACAGCTAGGTGAGTGAAAGAGTTTGGGACAGCTTTGAACAGCACAGGAAGTATCTGAACAGAGCATTGAATGGGGGGCAGGAGTGACCAGAAAGGTGGCAGCAACAGCAGCATACACGCCCATCTAGTGAGGAAATGGTATAGGAGCAGGAAAGAAAAACTAGACACAGAGGATACAAGCTTAGAGACCCAGCACCCTCCAAAGTTCTCCCTGAGCTCTGATCTGGGAGGCCGTGGCTGGAGCCCTGTGCAATAAGGCCAGACTCGGGGTTGCTCATTTTTCATTTGGGAGAATAAACACTCAAATACAGTACCCTCTCTCTTCCCCGCTCCTCTCTGACCAACTGAGGGAAAAGCTTATTGTATTCTGCAAGATTACTTTTATAATTTCTGTTTAAGGGTAGTCAGAGGGTTTTGTTTCTGTTTTTGTTTTTGCTGGCTAGATAAATCCAAGCATTCTAATGGTTGTTGGTCTGTATACTGCCTCATTTGCAAATGGACTGCTATCATAAAGAAGAACCACGTTTGGGTGCTGGTATAAAGAAAGGACTAGGATCTAAACTCGGAGAAACTCAAACTTTCTCATGACTGGGGGCTCTGAGCTAAAAATGAGAGAGAATCTTATGATTTTGATTGATTAGCAATGTTTTAAAAATTTGTTTCTGAAAAGGCAGAACTAAGCTGGAGCTTAGTTTGACCTAAGCTAAAAACTAGTCTCTGTGCCATTTTTTGCTTTCTAAAACAAAGCTGGGCTACTGAGACATATAACCTTGTTTATTTCCTTTCCCTTCCCTCTGTGCATGCTCTCTGCTGGGGTACAGTTGAGGGTAGTGTCTAGGGATTAAGATCTGTCTGAAGACAAACATTTTAAAAGGTGGGAGTCAGAGAAAAGAGTGAGGACTTTTCCCCTCTTACCTTCCCCCTCTACTTCAAGATGTATTGAGATATGCACAGAAAAGGAGTTCACAAAATAAATGTGTAATGGTGAGAACTTCAGGCAATGGGTCAGGTAGTAAGGGTAGATATTTTAGGCCAGGAGGGTTGGTCCAAAGCCTGTTCAAGTCTCTCCCATAAGTGGTTACATAAAGCCAGACCTGACTATGGGTGTATTCCTCTGGTAACTTACCTACCTACTCAACAGCAATCTCTACAATACTTTGCAGGTGATATCAGAGACTCCATAAATGTTGATTACCTGACCTAGGTGATAGAAGGTTGAAGCTGGAGAATTTAGACAAGCCATGTTTTTTAGGCTTAAATCAGGGGCTGAAGATTGGGAAGTAAAGAGAGGGGGAGAGGAGAGGAAAAGGAGAAAGAAGGGTGAAATTCCACATTATCACGGCTGAGTGCTCATTAAGGAAGGGCCCCAGGGCAACTGAGTGACCTGAAACTAGATACTAACTCCCCTCTCTGGACCTCAGTTTCCAAATCTGTAAAAATTAAAGATTGGACAAGAAGACCTCTCCCTTCCCCTAGAACCTCTGACCCCTCTCGAAGTTAGCAGGGATTACTTTGCCTTGCCCTGCTGGTAGCTGAGCCCAATTGACTAAGGGGCCTGGAAAAGCTTATGGTGGCTTGAGGAGCAAATTGAATAAAATGCGTGTTGGGGGTGGAGGGAATATGCCTGCTTTAGTCTGCCGGGAATAAAACAGAAGCCTTTTAACCTTACACGTAAGTTCCACACCATTGCTTTTAAAAATCAGTTGAAAATCACTTAAAATCAAATTGATTTTGGCTTTTACAAGGAGGGGAGGGGGGCATGCTGCCTTCCCCGGGCCTCCTCTCCCAATCTCTCCTACCAGCCAGGGCTGGAGATGGAGCCTGGGCAATCACCTACTCATGTACAGAGTGGACTGGAATTTTCCCATTTCCCTCTCATTCTGAACCAATCATGGCCAGATTAGCTGGCTGTGGAAATATGTCAAGAGGTCGATTTCATGGGTGTTTTAGCAGAGGGATGGTAAGTAACTCTTGTTTTCCAGTGAGTGACCGGGCAGCCGGCACGCTTGGCACCAGATGGCTCCCAAGATGAGAGGCTTCTCTCCTTCAGCTCCCCTTTGACTCCTCCCATCTTCCAACTGGAGTTTCAAATTGGGTGAAGATTGCCAAAATCTCTCAGCAGAAGCTCTTCTCCCTTGCCTCCATTTTCCTAGGGTCTCCTTAAACTAGGCCTGAAATGGCAAACTCTGAGCTTAGGGGAAAGATGAAGAGGAACCGACTTGCTGGCCATCCCTCTTTCTCACCTTTCCCCTGAAGGGCATTGCCCTGCCCTGTTCACCTGCTCCCGTCCCCAGACCCATTTGGCAGAGAGCACAGCCATTGGAGCTGCCAGTCAGCATCCAGAGCAGACAGGCTGGTGGATGCAGCCAAAGCTTCCATCAGCAATGTAATGGGATGCAAACCACCTGCTCTAGGCTCTGGAACCAGAGTGGGAAGGCCAAAATTGTCTTGTTTTCCAGCAACCTCTTTTCATCCTCCACGGTCCCTCCTTCTGCCTGCCCAATCCCCAGTCTTCAGTTCCTAAGGAGCATCATTCCTAGTCGCTCCATGATTTTATTATATAAAGCAAAGATGCCCTCATTCCTGCCTCAAGTTGAACCTTTTCCCACAAACTTTACCCCACTTCCAAGTTTCCCTGTTATTGTCTATGGTACCACCATCCTTCCAGACTCACAACCTTGGCATTATTCTCAACTCCCCACTTTCATACGTATACAAGCCACTGTTGGATCTTGTCACCTCTACCTTCACCACATCTCTTACCTTGTTATGTATCCTTGGGCAAAACATGTAAGCTCTTGAGGCCTCAGTTTCCTCATCTGTAAAATGAGGAGTTTTGGATTAGATCCCCTCCAAGGATCCGTACAGGCTCTCAATCTGTAGAAATCAGGCTGTAGGCTTGTCAATCATTCTAGCCTCCCACTCCCACCCCCAGCCCTGGATCTCCCAGATGCAAAGAACAAGAGGCCTACAGAGGGTTTGTGACTTAGAGGGCTTGGGGTATACCAGGTGTAGGTAACCTGAGGTCTTGAGGCCAGGTGTGGCCCTCTAGGTCCTTAAACACAACCCTTTGACTGAATCCAAATTTCAAGTTCTGAGAATGGGTTTTGGATTCAAATTTGGATTCAATCAAAGGGCAGCACTTGAGGACCTACAGGGCCACCTGTGGCTTCGAGGCCCCAGGTTCCCTACCCCTGGCACTACACTATTTAGCTGCCTCTGTTAGAACCAGATAGTCATTTACCTGCCATCAGAAGGTCCTGGGACTTCTGTCCAGGGCCTTGGGTAGGGACCCTGACTGGTTTGCTTTTGACAGAGAAGGGGAAAAAGACTAAGAAAACCTTGAGACCCTGAGTTCCAAACCTGGAAATGAGCCCCCCTGTCCTAGAATTTATGCAAAAACAAACAGAACTGCACCATTGCCTCAGCAGCTACCTAGTCTGTTGGAATAGATGCATTTTCTAAAGCAAATCGCCCTCAGAGCCTGAGGGGAGGAAGCTGAGAGAAGGCAGAGGCTCCTCCCCGGCTCCGTTCCCTCTCACCAATGAGGTCCTGGTGTATTAATGAAATTCTGTTTGTATTACGACTTCCTTTGATCCCTGCCCCTGGTGTCACCTTGTCAGAGGTTTAATTATGAATGTCAAGCAGCCTCACCTGCCTGCTTTACAGGAGAAGACAGCCCAGACTTCCTTTTCTCCTCGAGTCACCCACATCCACCTGCTGGTGTCTCTGTTATCTGATGCCTCCTGCCTCTTTCGTCTCTCCTGGTCCTTTCCTCCTCATCCTGGCTCATCCTCCTCCTCTGAGATGAGGCTGTCACTGTGGGCACTTGGAGCCTGGAGCCTCATTCCTAGGCCAAGGCCAGTGGACACCACACAGGGAGACCCGAAGGAGGAGAGGGACAAACAATAGGGCCCCAGGGCCCCAGAGAAAAGCAGTTGCACCCCCAGCCCCAGCCCCCAGTCCATTCAATTCAATTGAATACCTTTGTTAAGTGCCTGCTTTGCAGAAAAAGACTGCGTTGGGTCCTGAGACAGACCCAAGGCCTAAATAAAATACAGATGAGGCAGCTCTCATGGAACTTGCAGCCTGGTAGAGGGAAAAGACACATTCATCAGGTATTTCTGAGATCTGAGACTTCATGCGTGTGAATAATCCCGCACCCCCCACCCCTCCAGTGCCTGCAGCTAAACAACAACCATTCCTGATGCCCGGTTTTTGGAATAAGAGCTTGGCCAAGTTCAGTTGGCTTGGACGGTGCTTGGATGGCTCCCATGGCTCCCAAAGCCTTTGGATCTTAGTAGAGTCTACCCGATTTCATCTCTGTGGCGTGACCTTGGAAAATCAGGCTAAGTTCCCCAGCACTAGGCTGTGTATGGTTTGTCCTTCATTCTCAAGGAGGACCATGACATCAGGAAGGCGACATCGTGACTTGGAATTGAACTGGATTTGAGGGAGGGAGGGCTGTGCAAAGTCACCAGCCTCACTTTCTCCTTCAAATAATCTGGGGTCAATGGCCAGGTATAGATCAGGACAACCGGAGATGGATGAGAATGCAGCCAGGACCATGAGGTATCACAGGAAGGCGTCAGCCGTAGGGATGGTGACTTCATCTATGATTTCATTGATATAGGGAAACTCCCAGATGGGAAACTCACTCCTACCAATACAGACTGGAACCTTTTCTGCAACTTACAGGTATAAAAAAAAGAGGTTTTTAAACTTGTGTGTCATGGGCTCTTTTGGCAGTCTGGTGAATTGATATAGTGGAGAGAATGCTGCACCTGGAGTCAGGAAGACATCTTCCTGAGTTTAAATATGGTTTCAGACACTAACTGTGTGACCCTGGGCAAGTCATGGAACCCTGTTTGCCTCAGTTTCCTGATCTGTAAAATGAGCTGGAGAAGGAAATGGCAAACCACTCCAGTATCTTTGCCAATAAAACCTCAAATGGAATCATGAGGAGTGGGACATAACTGAAAAAAAAGACTGAAGAATGAATTTCATTAACCCCTTCCCAAAACAATGCTTCTAAATAATTGGAGCAAATGCTAAATTCCAATTAAAACTTAGTGAAAATAAAGATGTAAGTTTTTCCCCATTCAGCTTCATGGACCTTTTGAAAACCTTCCACAACTCCTTCATGGATCTATGGGCTCCAAGTGAAGACGCCCCAAGTGTCTTACAGATGCGCCCACCACACTGAGAATTTAACTGACTAGTCCAAGGTCATGCAGCCAGTATGTGTCAGAGGCTATAACATAACGTAACATGTGACAGATAGTCTGAATCAAGGAAGCATGGACAATACCAAGCAATCTACATTAGTAGATTTATTACGGCCACAGCCAGTAAACAACATTAAAAATCAGGGTTAACAGTTCCATGGCCAATGCACCTCTCCATAGTCTCCTCCTCTCAAGCCAACTGGGCAAGCATGTCACCTGCCATATGCATCTCCTACAAGGCTTCAAGGGTGGGAGGAAGGTAAATATCCCATCACACAGCATCCCACCCCCCACTTTCATTTACTCTGAAGGAAAGTTCAAGGGAAAAGGTGAAGAGGGATCCCTAAGGGGTGAGAAAGCAGCTCATTTTATATAGACCACGAGGGGAGACTCCCCCAGTAAGAGTCTGTGCCCCTGGCTTTCAGTCTCCCAATTGTTCCAGAGGCAACCCCAGCTGTTGGAAGCCAATTGGAGGAATTTCTTGTGTCCTCTGAGCAAGACACTAACACCAATACCTACATTTGGGGGAGATTACCTCTAGCTGCCTCTGGGCAAAGTCTCATGTCCAGTTATATTATCATGATCGATCAGGATTTTGAGAAGGGGTGAGTGGGCTTCACCAGACCACCAAGGGGGCCCATGGCATGCCAAAAGTTTAAACATCTCTTCCTTAATTCCCTAAGATACAGAGAAGGTGCCAACCTGCATTGGTAGAAGTGAATTTCCTCATCTGGGAATTTCTCTATATAAATTAAATCATTGGTCAAGTACCTATTTCATCACCATCAATTATTTACTTTACATTTATTTATGTATATAATATGTCCTCCCTGCTCCCACACCCCAGCAGAATGTGAACTCTGTGAGAGTAGGGGCCATTTAATTTTTGTCTTTGTATCTCTGTCATTGTCCAGTCATTTCAGTCATGTCTGACTCTTCATGACCCAATCGGGGGTTTTCTTGGCAGAGACACTGGGGTGGCACTTGGCAGAGACACTCCAGCTCATTTTACAGATGAGGAAACTGAGGCAAACAGGGTTACATGACTTGACAAAGGTCACACAGCTAGGAGGTGTCTGAGCCTGGATTTGAACTCAGGTCTTCCTGACTCCTGGACTAGAGTTCTATCCACCTAGCTGTCCATTTATAGTTCTGGTTCCTAGAACAGTACACATGATAGTGCTTAATTTAAAAGACTATTGAATGAATGAATGAAAGTCATGCAGATAGCTGAATCCAGTTTTGACTTATTCTGACTACAGGCAAGACATTATGCAAGGTGCTAGATTATGCTAGACTTACAAAAAACTTTCCACACTACTCTGTGAAATAGGTAGCAAAAGAGTTGCTATTCACATGTCCATAGAGAAAGCACAGCCTGGCCAGATCTCTGCTGGTGATTAAAGCAATAGATGCTGTAAGTCACCTGGTGGGGAGAGGGGTAGTGCTAGGGCCACCTTGGTGCCTCTATCATTGGTCTCTTTTCTTTGTCCATTCTTGCTCTTAACTAGTCCAGATGGCTATGACCTTGTGAGCTTTAAAATGAGGGGGAGATACCCATGGTCTAGGAGCCTGAGTCCATTCAGAGTCTGCTGGCGGCTGAGCCTAGGGCTGGCCCAGCAGTGGACCAATATGAAGCCACCGTCCCTTCTTGTCCAAACTCCAGCAGTGATTGTGCCTTTGGAAGCAAACTTGGTGGGAAATGCCATGTAGCAAGTACTTTCAATTTGAATCCACTCTTGTTCCTCCCTGATTGTTATGTTTTCACAGAACAGCGTGCCCCTGGTACTGGGGGAAAGGGCTTTATGTTTGCTATATCTTCTCAAAAAAGAGAAGACATCTTCTAGCATTTTGTAAAAACTAATTGATAATTAATAGGTCAGCAATTAACTACTGTAAAAGCTTTATATTGATCATGCAAAAACTAATTGATGTTAATTGGTTAATAATTAACTAGTATAAAAACTTTACATTAACTAATTGATGTAAAAACTTTGTAAACACTAACTGATGTTATATTGGTGGTGAGATGCTAAGCACTGGGTAAATCAATGATAGAGGAGAAGACTGTAACTATCAATTGATACTGGGGAGAATATATCAGATGGGGACTCAAGCTGATGGAAATAGAAGAAGCCCATTGTCCCCCAGGGATTGTCCTAGAACTCCAAGGAGAGATGATTAGCCGGTCTTCTGGGACTCAACTCAACAGTTAAGTTGAAGACTTCCCTGGGAGGAATGATTGGACGAGGACTATTTGTTCCAATGGCCATGAAGGTAGCTGAAGCAGGTTCTGTGGAAAGCTCAGAGATGGCTCAGACAGCAAAGATGCCAAGACATCCACTGCATCCTGGGCCATTGCCAATCCTGGCAATGAAGATGAGTCTTCCTGACCTCAGACCTGGCACTCTATCTACTGTGCCACCTAGCTGCCACTCACTCCCATCCTTCGGCAGGTGACCCTTGGAGGTCAGGCTCTACATTCAAGGCAATGACCAGTGAATGAAAATCCTTCCCTCCCCCACCCCTTTCATTTGGGGAGGATGAGAGTGAGATCTCAAACCTCTGAGAGCCACATCTCAGATCCCATTACATTATCTCACTACCCAAGGCCCTTCCTCTTCCAAGTTTCTCTTTCTGTTCAGGTCACCACCATCCTTCCAGTCACTCAGGTTGATAACCTCAGAGTCATCCTCAGCTCATCATTTTCACTTACCCCACATACAAGCAGTGGCCAAATCTTGTCATATCTATCTTCACGTCTCCCACCTCAGACGTTATTTAGCTGTGTGACCCTGGGCAAATCTCAGTTTTCTGGTCTGTAAAATAAAGCATTTCAGGCCTGATGGCCTCTGAGGCCCCTTCTAGCTCTAAAATTATAATTCTATCACCGCCATCCAGCCATTTGTCTTTACTCACTTGGCTACCACCATAGATTAGTACTCACCACCTCTCACTTGGACTGTTAAAATAGCTTCTTAATCAGTCTCCATACTTCATCTCTCTCTACTCTAATCCATTCTCGGCACACCTGCCAAAGAGATTTTCTTAAAGCACAGTCTGACGATGTCACACCTTTACTCAATAAATTCCACAGAGTCCCTATTGACTATAGAATCAAATACAAGCTCATCTGTTTAGCATTTAAAACCCTTTACGATCTGGCCCAAATCTACCTTTCCAGCCTTATTACACATGGCTTCCCTTTCTGAAAGCCAAGGTCCAGTTCACCAGGCCTACTTGCTACTCTTCACTCATTACAAAAAAAACAACACCAATTAAAATAGCTGAACATGAATAGGAAATTAAGGCATGATACCGTCCATTAAGCAGAACCATGTAATGAAAGAACAAGTTTACTTTGAAGATTTTCTGCTGAGTTGAAATCACAGGCAACTCACTTTTTCCTTGTTGTTTTTGCATTGTATACTGTGACTATTTAGACAGGCTACTTGGTGGAGCAGTAGATAGAGTACTGAACCTGGAGTCAGGAAGCCTCATCTTCCTGAGTTCAAATCCAGCCTCAGACACTTAACTAGCTGTGTGAACCTGGGCTAGTCACTTCACCCTGTTTGCCTCAGTTTCCTCATCTGCAGAATGAACTGGAGAAGGAAATGGCAAAGCACTCTGGTATCTTTGCCAAGAAAGCCCCATGGACAACATTAGTATGATATGGACCACAAAAGCATCAGACACCACTGAGCTCCTGAACAACAACATTTAGACCCAGATAAAAGTGACTCCTGCTGATAGATGCTTATGTGCCCTGACCATTATACCTCTTATTTGATTGTTGTACTGCGTTTCCCTCAATAAAGAAGTATATAAAGAAGAAATTCACTTGTTTGTCTAACAAAATTAATGAAATTAACTGACCAGTTACTAGCAAATAAATATTATTTATAATTGCCCTATCCATTAAGATGCAGGGATTTTTCAAAAATAATTTAACAGGGGGTGGCTAGGAGGTGCAGTGAATAGAGCACTGGTCCTGGAGTCAGGAGGACCTGAGTTCAAATGTGACTTCAGACACCTAACACTTACTAACTGTGTGACCTTGAGCAAGTCACTTAACCCCAAATGCCCTGCCTTCTCCTCTCCAAAAAGCAAAAAAAAAAAATTTAACATGTTCAGTTATATTACACTCAGTAATATTATGAGTAGTAACATCTAGGGAAAACAAAATGTCTTTGCCATTAGTAAAAATTTCAATATTATTTATTATATTGATAAGTTGACATAATGTTTTATCCTATAGCATGCTATTATTTATAATGAGATTCTCAACCTTTTGGTGTCCTGGAGCCCTTTGGCAGTGTCTGATGAAGCCTATGGACTCCCCTTTCAGAAGAATAGTTTTAAATGTATAAAAATAAAATACATAGGATTAGAAAGGAATTCAATTATACTGAAATACAGTTATCTATTTTAAAAGAGTTCAAGGACCCCAGGTTAAGAACCTCTGGTTTATGATGACATTTATTTCATTCTTATCTCATTGTTTTATTATTTTTATCTTACCTATGTTCTATAATATGCATAATATATTAGAATCACAGTATATGTGTACAGGGTGGTACAAAGAGTAGAATATTATGCCTGGAGTCAAAAAGGCCTAAATTCAAATCCAGCCTCACTTACTAGATCTATGACCCTGAATAAGTTGCTTAAGGTTTGTCTGCCGCAGTTCCCTCATCTGTAAAATGGGGATAATAACACCTAGCTCCCAGGGCTGTTGAAAGGACAAAATGAGTTAATATTTTTAAAGTACTTTGAACCTTGAAGTTCCATATAAAATACTGGCTGTTATTATTAAATTAATATACATATATTTTGATTGCATGCAAAAAAAAAATGTTACTGGTAAGGGTGTCCCATCAATAAAGTCTCATGTAAGGTTGTAAGTTGCAGGCTAGGTTCCTGTCTGTAAGATAATGAAGATCATGGCCTCACCACAACTTCCCTAATGAAATTACAAGTCCAAGTTTTTAAGTGTTTTATAAATACTTCTTGAACTTCTACACTTAAGCCTATTTAAACCCTACTATGCATCTTCCATTACCATTTGGGTCACAATTTTGGGTTACAATTTTGCCCCTTGAAACAGAGGCATTCCTTGACTTATTGCCATATAGAACCACTGAGAACATCCACCAGGGCTTGAAACCTTGGAGTCCATTACCTTTGACACTCCCTCCCTGCTCCTCTGTACCAGAATGAGTCAGTTGCCAAGTCTTGTGGATTGTACAGTTATCTCTCCCATCCATCCCCTTCTCTCCATTCAAGCTGCATCCACTAGAGGTCAGATTCTCAAAACTTCTGGTCTGGATTCTTACAGGAACCTCCTACTAGATCTTCTCGTTTCCAGTAGTTCCTCTTTCTAATACATCTATCAAACAAAATAGCTTTCCCACTACACAGGTCTGACCATGTAACTTCCCAACTCAAGGGCCTTTCAATTTCAAAAAATGCAAAATCTATACTACCCTGAGGTTTAAGACCCTCCTCAATCTCACTCCAAGATTTTTCAAGCTTTATTTTATTGTCTGTTTGTTTTTAGAGGCAATTGTGGTTAAAAAAAAAAAAAGAAAAGAAAAAAAAAAGAAACTTATCCAGCATCACACAGTGAGTGTCTAAGGCTGGATTTGAATTCAGGTCCTCCTATCCAACTAGATGACTATCTTTTACTTGAACTCAATATGCAGTCTCCTACCTCCAGGCATTTATGCAGGTAATCTCTGATGTCTAGAATGTCTACCTTCCTCATTTTTACCTGCCAAATACCTTCAATATCAGCCTTCAGTGAAGTTTTACTTTATCCCTACAAGCAGAAAGTGTTTTCCCTTCTCAAATTTTCCTAGAGCAATATACATGCCCTTTTGTGCCTTGTATTATACTGACCTATTAGCAGATTATACTTTCCCAGAGTATAAGTTTCTTGAGAACAAGAACTGTATTATTTTTCCTCTTTGTATCCCATATGACCATTACAATGCCCTACATATAATCAGTAGTGAACAAAAATGTTTGTTGAATTAATTGAATAAAATATAATATTAGTTTAAAAAAAGATAATCTTTTACAACTGAGAACATCTTGAGATCATTGAAAAATGATACAGGATTTCCTAAATACATCCTATTCCATTTTCTTTCTCCTATTCAACTATCAGTCCAGCTCACTGTTCGTTTGTAATATTTCCCAACGATCTAACTCAACATGTTGTCCATTCAACAGAATGTCATACTTTGAACAACATTTATTCTTCATCTACTTTGTTTGTTTTCCCTATCTGGATGACTGGACCCATGTCTTTTGAGTAATCATATAGTTCTCTGAAGAGCATTGTAGGGCTTCATACAAATACCACTTCTGCAAAAGAGAACATCTGGAGAGCTTTCTTTTATATAAAACATCACTTCCATTTGGCCTTTGCATAAGACCCAAAGCTGGATCGGCTTTTGGTGAGTATGTCTCCCTGTTTCATGCCTTGCTTGATAAGCAAAGGATCATTGAATAAACTTATCTCTGTGGTTCCTTTATTAATCAGTCAATAAACATTTAATAAGTACTTAGTATGTGCCAGGCATTGTGCTAAGCTCTGAAGATAAAAAGAATGACAAAAATGCCATCAATGATCTCACATTCCAGTAGAGGAGATAGCATGTATGCATCTAGGTATGTATAAGCTATATACATATATATATGTATTATGTGTGTATATGTACAAACACACACATTCTATGTATATAATGTATATATAATGTCATAAATGGCAGGTCATATTAGAAAATAAGCATTAGTAGAGAAGGACTGGGACAGCTTTTTGGTTCTGTTTTCTCCTGATGTGTCTTTCCTCTGTTTTCTTACTGCTCTGATTTCTCCTGGCTCTCCTATTTGAATGAACATTTCTTGTTCAGTGTCCTTCGTTAGTGATCATCCCTTAACTCTGAGTGTACCCCAAAGCTCTGCCCCAGACCCTCTTCTCTTCTTTCTCTATACCCTCTCAGTTACATCATCAGTTCCCATAAATTCAGTTATCACTTTTGTGGAGACAGCTCCCAGATCTAGAGTCAGTCTTAGTTTCTCTCCTGAGTTCCAATCCCATATCAACTACTTATTGAACATTTCCTATTGGATTTCCCATAAGAAGCTCAAATTCAACATGTCCAAAACAGAATTCACTTTATTTTCTCCAAAGCCTCCTATCTTCCTAACTTCTCTATTTCCATCAAGGACATCGTCATCCTTATGGAATAGATACCCAAGTTCACAAGATCAGTGTCATTTTCAACTGTTTTCCCCTCCTCCCCTTGCCATGTCCAAAAAATTGTTAAGTCTCTTCAATTCTAACTCTATGTTTCGCATGTCTATTCCCCATGCTACATTCACATGATACTGTCCTACTTTAGGTTTTTAACACCTCTTATTGAGACTATTATAATAACATACTTATTGGTCTCCCTAACCCCAGTCTATCTCCTCTCTCATCCATCTTCCAGAGTCAAATTGATATTGCTAAAATGCAGATCTGACCATGTCAGTCTCCTGATCAAAAAAATCTAGGATGAAATACAAACTCCTCTGCTTGACATCTAAAGCCCCTTATAAATCTGGTTTCAGCATATGTTCGGGGGTTCATTATGTATTACTCCCCTTCAGACACTGTACAGTCCAACCAAACTAGTCTTCTAGTTGTTCTTCACAAAGGACATTCCATTCCCCATCCCCATACCTTTAGACAGGCTGTCCCTCATGCCTGGAATGTCCTAATTCCCTTCCTCCTTCTCTTGGAATCCCTCCCTCCAAAGCTCAGCTCAAGCATCATTTCTTGTCAGATACCTTTCTGATTCCTTCAGCAAAACAGTGCCTATTACTCAGTAAGTGCTTAATAAATGCTTGTTCACTGTTGACTACTATTCTCTACCTCCTGAAATAACCTCATATTTACTTTGGAATCTACCTTGTTGAGATTAGAGACTGTTTCGTTTTGGGTTTTGTATATCAAGTGGCTAGTGTGATGCTTGGTACTTAATAAAAGCTTATTGATCCATTTCAATCCACTTGTCAACCTGGATTCATCTATAAGTGCTCTATCTTTATTGAATTTCACACTGTATATTCTGCAGGCTTATTTTCTCCTCCACTGATTTTCACTGGTTTATGAGGCAATACTGTTTTGAATTTCTTATCATCTTCAATGGTGTATTGTAAATGAACTTTTATTCTAGACCAGCATTGTCCTTTGTTGCCAAATGTCTCTGATAAAAAAAAAATCAAGTGTTTTCCTAGCTAAGGCATTTTCTGGACTCTATATGGGCCTCTGTATTGTAGTGATTATTTTGTATGAGTCAAATTCTCAGAATGATAACAATCAGAGTCAATGTCTTGACTTTCATCCCTTTCCCATTTTTTCACCACCAATACTTTAGTTAAAACTCCTCTACACACAGTGCTCTCTAATACTTACCCTTCCTTCTAATTCTGTTAATTTTTATCTTTGCTAAAGCAAAGATCTGACAACACAGAGAGAGGGGATTCTGAATTAGTTCCCATATCATCAGCCAGTCATTTCCTGACCACTTTTTTGTGGTATCATTTAGTGGTCACCATGTTTGTAGGCTTCTAGCTGCATTGTTGAAGAAAGTCTTCGTGATACATGAAAGCATTCATATACAAACCTAGAGTTTCTAACTAATCTATGAGCCTTTGGCCTTTTTCATTTCTTAATCCCCAACCATATTTTTACAACAGCTTACCTTGTACCAAGGACTTGGGGAAACTAAAGTGATCAAGTATCAGGGCATCTGCTGACTTTTTTTGGAGGATCTTGTCAAGTTATTTGTAGAATTTCTCTACTTCACCCTTTGCAACAAATTTTGGCATATAGGTTTTAAATTTGTAAATGTTAAGGCATTGTATAAATACATATAAATAATAGTAAATAATTAATAATAGTAAATAATATTAAATATGACTACTTCCTTCCCCTTGCTCATCTTGAGAACTACAAGATAAGAACACCAAATGTCCTATGAAATGATGTTTCTTGTTGCCTTTAGACACACCACAAAACCAACTCTGCCAACTCCTTCCCTTATTTCTCTGAGACTAACCTGTGACCCATTTCTCCATTAAGATCCAACGTCTTTGTGTCTTTTGCCTTCCTTTATAATGACAATGAAAATAAGGATGGGCTCGAGTTTCTCCAGTCATGTATCATTTGATTCATCATTGGCTAGAAAACTCACAAGTAGAAGCAGTTAAAGTATGTTTGTATGTGTCCTAAAAGCTGTCTGATTCTTAGCATACAACACACCCTTCTCCATCATTCTGTGGCCATTGCCATGGAACTAGAAGGGGCTAGATACCACCCACACGTCGAGGTTGGACATTTTACCAACTACCCTGATTTTTCTCCCTATCTCCCCACCTGGAACAGTGCTCCACACTCCAAATCTCTAGAGACCATTTCCACTCAGTTGATCACTTAGCTCTAGAACCCCACCTACCCTAGGGTTAAGCTGTCCTGATTGGTGGGTCCAGGCTCATTTACCCAATTATATGTAGCCAGCCTCAGACCATGTTTCCTATCCCATCCAGTTATCCTGCCTCGTCACCATGTGCATGTTTTATATGTCTTACACCCCCTACTTTCCACTAATCAGTCATTAAACACTTATTAAGCACCTTCTGTATGCCAAACACTCTGCTAAGCACTGAGGATACAAAGGCAAAAAGAGAGTTCCTACTCTCAGGGAGCTCACAGTCTAAAGATGGGGACAACAGGCAAACAATAGTGGACAAACATGCTATATACAGGATAAATCAGAGATAATCAAGGGAAGGAAGGCATTCAGATTAAAGAGGATCAGCAAAGGCTTCCTACAAAAGGCAGGATTTTAGCTGGGACTTGAAGGAAGCCAGAGAAACCAGGAGGCAGAGATGAGGAAGGTCATTCCAGGCAAGGACGATAGCCATCAAATTAAAATGACCATTGCTCCTGCAAAGGGCATGACAATGGATTGCCCAGTGGCTCAACTATCCGTCACTGTCACTCCCCAGACCAAAGTTCTCTCCTCTGGTCACCAGTCCCTTATCTCACCCATTGGAACACCAGCTCCTTCAAGGCAGAGATTTCCTCATTTTGGTTTTTGTATCCTCGGGTCCCAGCAAAGTGCTAGTCACAAAATGGTCTTCAGAAGGGCTTTTGCACCCATTCATCCATTTATTAATTTACACACAGGACTGAGGGCTATTTTTTGTGGGACTGTTGCATTTTTTTCCTGGTATGGCATCTGCCACAGGGAAAATACTTAATAAATGTTGCTGAATTTAATTGTGTGTTTTTATCTTTTCTAGAATTGCTATGAACAAAGAATTCAGTGAGTGGCAACCAACCCACTGATCAATCCTCTAATCCCAGGCACAGGGTGACTCTTAGACCACACTCAAAGCCTTTCTAGCTTCAGATAAACTTTGAGGGTTTATAATTCATTGGTAAATCCTTTGAGAACCCAAGGTCATAGCCACACCACAATAAAGCAACAGAGGACTTCTGGTGGTCTATTTTTTTAAATTAAATTTTATTTTCAGATTCACATTCTCTCTCTCCCCGTCACATTGAGAAAACAAGAAAAACAAAACACCTGTTAGAAACATGTATAATCAACAACAACAACAAAAATTCGCACACTGACCATGTCCAGAAAAGAAAATAAATCGTGTCCTAATCTGAATCCAGTTTCGTCTTGACTCCTCTGGAGTTGTGGCTGCTCGTCATATTGATCAAAAGCCTTAATTGCTCAGAGTTGTTTGTCTTTATATTTAATTTAATGGTATAATTTATTCTCCTGGTTTTGCTCACTTCACTTCGCATCTGTTCAGACAAGTCTTCTCAGCGTTCACTCAAACTAGTTATTCCCTTCATTATTTCTTACAGCATGTTAGTATTTTGTCACATACATGTACCATAACTTGTTCAATCCTTCTCCAATTAATAAACATCCCCCTCAGTTTTCATTTTTTTTACCTAAGGTGGCCCATTTTTAAAAAAATTCTGATCTGTCATGTTAAACTAATTATGTTTATGTGTTTAACCATACCCCATGTTCTGGGCTAGGCTTTTCAGAGAGGGAGGCATTTTCTCTAAATTGAGAGTTCTCATGAACCTTTTCCTAGTCCAGTCCTAATCCAAGGATAGGTAAACCTCCTATTGTGTCCCCCATTGTCATCTAATCTAGGTACCAAAGAGGAGGGCGCCCCCTAGTGCCTGCCTGCCTACCTGTTAGGAGATGAGGCTGACCCCTCAAAACTAGTTCCAGAAATTGGCAGCACAGATTTGAAGAAAATTTCATCTACCCACCTTCGCCTCTCAACAGTGAGCTGCAGAAGGCAAATGTTCGTACTAGGATCATCTGTTGCCCACAGGCTAGAGCAATACCTAAGGATCTTTGGAAGGTCCTGAGATCTGGCAGGGTGAAAATATGAGTTAATTTTAAGTTGTGAATGAGCTGGCAAAAAAAGAAGAAGAAAAACACAGACATGGGCACAGATGGGCATGCAGACATGGGCACAGGTGGATACACAGACAGGAACACAGGAATGGACACAGACATACAGATGGAGACAAATGGGTGGATTGGCACAGATGAATAAACCCAGATGAATGTGAAGACGTGGACCCAGACAGAAGGACAGGCAGATATGGACACCGACAGACACAGAAAAGGACATGGGCAAATAGAGATAGATGAATGAACACATGCAAACAGACACAGACACTAATACAAAAACCTCTGGACAGACGGGGGTGGACAGAGACAGATGGACAGAGACAGACAGATGGACAGGCACAGACGGCCATGCTCAAACACCCCCTTTTCCTTGCTCCAAATCTATAACCAGAGATCAGTGGCACCTCAAGCTGCTAATCTCTCCATTTAAAGCCAATAATGGCAAAAGCAAATGAGTTCCAAACAGCAAGTGGGAGAGAGAAAGGAGGCCAGCAGGCGGGAAGGAGGCAGAGAGACTCCCAGATTATCTCCCAAACTGGCAGCATTTGGCTCATTACCACCCTCACCGGGCTAATGTATTTTTAATAGTTCACCTCCTAAAGACATTGTGGAGCAGTCAGAACCAAATGCATGACCCTAGGCTGGCACAGAGAGAGTTCCAAGAACCTGCTGGAGACACAGTGAGAGGGGCTGTGTAGTGACGGGAAGGCTCCTCATCCCCCTGTGGAGGTGGGCATGGGGATGACTGCGCCAGGCTCCAAAAATCTGGCTGCTTGGCTCTGAGTGAGTTAGAACAGGGTATTAACGGGGCCAAGGATATAGAAGTCACATGGCATCATTGCTATTGCCACAGGCTATGCTCAGCCCCCTATCATTCCTTTTTTAATGAGAGGCAGCAAGATATATTGGAAAGAGAACTGGGTGTTTGCTCAGAGGAGTCATGGATTCAAAACCAGCCTCTGACACTTACAACCTATGTAACCATTGACAAGTCACTTAATCTCGCTAATCCTCAATTTTCTCCTCTGTAAAACTGGGGTTATAACCATCAACTAGAAAATTATTGAACAAACTGGAGCATATGAATGTTATAGAATATCACTGTGCAATAGGGAATGATGAATATGAGGGATTAAGAAAAACATGGGAAGATTTATATGAACTGACATAGGGTGAAAAGCTGAAGTATAAGAACAATTGGCTAGAGTAATGTCAGTGGAAAAGAAGGAACAACCAATAACATCCTGGAGTACAAACAATGAAACATCCCTCCCTCCCTCCCTCCTTTCACATGGTCATACTGAGCTATGTGATTATAGTATCAGGTGTTTTTACGTGCTTTTTTTCCTTCTTACAGGAGAGGACTAAGGGTGAAGGGGAATATGTGGGTGGGTATACGGGGAGAGAGAGTATTTCCAGAAATTACTGTGATGTGTAACCCTGAGCTCAAGCCTTCTATTTGCGTAAGACCCTCCTCATTCGTGGAGAACAGGATTACTTGGTGCTCCATGCCTGCCGGAGAAGGGTGGAGCTGAAGAAGAGCTTGGGCAAGGAGAGACCCTGAGTTTCTGCCTTCCACTTTAGATAGAAGACATACACATATGCACTTCCAGACTCTCCTTAGGAAGAGGTTTTTGGAAGAAGAGAAAGATTCCAGGCAGAAGCCAACATTTAGAGAAGCTGTTGCCTTGAGCATGTCCCTGTTCCCACTGTACCAGACTAGAGACTTCAGGAATTTACCTTTGAGTGAGATCTGGAATTCAATTTTTCTGTCTATCTGTCTGTCTGTCTCTCTCTCCTTCTCCTTTCTCTCTCTCTCTCTCTCTCTCTGTCTCTCTCTCTCTCTCTCTCTGTCTCTCTCTCTCTCTCTCTGTCTCTCTCTCTCTCTGTGTCTCTCTATCTTTCTCATCTCAATTCCAGGGGAAGATCTCATTCACTCTGCATACTATCTGGCATATTCTAATTTATATAACTTCTTTCATTTCTGTTTACTATTGGGGCCATCCCTTGACTCACTTCTTAAAGAGGCCTATTCAGTGAATGGGCATTACCTCACTGGAAGTAAGAACCTGAAAAGGCCTTAGGACAGTGGTTCTCAACCTTCCTAATGCTGCAACCCTTTAATACTCTGTATGTGGGCATATATGCATGTGGGTGGACCTGACTGGAGACAGATAGAGGAGCGGTGTCTCGGTTCCTAAGACCATCGGAAATATATGTTTTCCGATGGTCTTAGGCGACCCCTGTGACTGCTGTGAAAGGGTTGTTTGATCCCCAAAGGGGTCACGACCCACAGGTTGAGAACCACTTAAGGGTCAAGGTCTCCCATTGCATCCAGGACCATCTCCAGTCATCCTGATGAATATTTGGCCATTGGACCGAGATGGCTCTGGAGAAGAGAATGAGGCTGGTGACCTTGCACAGCCCTCCCTCACTCAAATCCAAGTCAACTACAAGTCATGTCATCATTTCCCTGATGCCATGGTCCTCTTTGAAAACAAAGGACAAACACAACAACAACTATTCTCTATGTATGATGGTCTTTGTGTAACTGATATTTGGTGAGAAAGTCTTCAGATATAACTTGGGGCACCATTAAAAGGCATAGTGACCAGGAGCACACCTTGAACCTAAGAATTATTTCCTATAGACCAATATCCCCTCTCTGAGGAGGGTAGAACCAACTGGCCTCATAACCCCAATCTTTTGTCCCCACCTTCCACATAGGAATCAAAGTCTCCCTTGGAGAGGGGCAGAGGAGACTGAAAAAATACCTATTCCCACCTCCCAGGAAGGCACATCTAAACAAACAGATGAAGGCACACACATAACCTATGTGGGCAACATACACACCTTAGGCAGGTAAAAACAAAAGGCATCAGTAGACTTTAAGCTTCAATACACCTGGTAGAAAGTAAATTCACTGTTTCATTTTTGTCTTTTTTTTCATCAGTACCTAGACACAGTGTGCCTGGTACATATTTAATAAATGATTATTGATTAATTAAATGTAACTTCTTTTTAATGGGAATTATTCCACCTCACACATTGTTGTGAGGCTCAAATGAGATAATAGACAGGAAAGGCAGTATGTAAATTGCTGTTGTTCAGTCATATCATTCATGTCTGACTCTTTGTGACAGTTCCTAAGGGCCCTGAAGAGAGCAGTGGACCTGGAAGCTCGTCCAGGCTGCCTCCCTGACCCTACCTGGAAGTCCTGTAAACCCCAAAAGCATGTTTCTCACATTAACTAACAGCTCCTTTGCTCCTAAGTTAGAGAAGAGATTTCTTTCCTCTAACTATTGATCAGAGACTGGGATCTCTGTCCTAAACTAAGAAGGAAACATCCTAAGCAATTTCTTTCTATGTGGTTAAAACAACCAGCACTTTTCCCCAAATTGACCAAAACCAGAACATGCACAGGGAAATATGCTCCTCTGGGTCAGCTGTGGATGTTTTATGTAAAGAGAAAACAGGACCAAAGGAATAAAACAATAGGTTGAACAGAGCCATCAAGTCCAATCTCTTTCATTTTACAGATGAGGAAACTGAGGCCTGAATATGTTAAGCAATTCACCCAGGGTCAGCCAGCTAGTGTTTGAGGTGGGATTTGAACATGTCTTCCTGACTCAAGTCCCATCTGCTAACAGCAGCCCCCACTCAGCTCTCTAGCTCCAGCTTCCTCTCCTTCTCCCTGGGGGCCAGCACAGCATGTAGTCACAAGCCCCCACACTCATCAGCCCTCTGTCTTTGTTGCTGCTTCCAGCTTCCAGCTGCTGCCACTTGGGTAGGTGCTGCCCTTGAGGCCTCATCCAAGCTTTTCACAGGGTTGTATTATCTCAAACAGGGCAGCTAGGTACCTTAGTGGACAGAGCAGCAGGCCTGGAACGAGAAAGACTTGAATTAAAATCTGGACTCAGACACTTACTAGCTGTGACCCTGGACAAGTCACTTTACCCATTTGCCTCAGTTTCCTCATCTGTAAAATGAGCTGGAGAAGGAAAGGGCAAACCACTTCAGTATCTTTGCCAAGAAAACCCTCACAAAAAGTCAGACACAAAACTGAACAACAACATTATCCCCAACAGCTCAATCCAAACCTCTCCATGAACAAAAACTCCAGATCCCAAAATTCTCAGCAAGGGCTTAAACTTCTTCTAGGAAGCCTTCAGCACTGCCCTCATCCTTGGGGGTTCCTTATATACTCAATATGGGGGAATTTTGTTATATTAAGGGACACCAACCCAAGGGGAAAAAAATCAATCAAAGGTTACATATCAAAAGCAAGGTAATTTTGTTAGTTTATTTTTCCTTAGAGGACAAAATGTTCAACTCTCCTTACTTTAAAATTAATTCTAGGGAGCCTGCAACTTTATTAAGTCCATACATCCAAAACTTATTTGTCTTTGATTTTGAAATGGAAATATTAAAAAAAAACTCAAGCAGCTCTCATAATGACTAGCAAAATGGGGCAAGATGGGTAAGAAAATAATTTGTACCCACAGATACTGAAAAAGAGAAGAAAAGGTGAAGAAAAGTGGAGAGAGACTGAAGAGGCTTAGTAGGTTTTGAAGTGACTGTTCACTTGGGTTTTAGGAGGTTATCACCTTTTATCGATTGCTCTTTGAAATGTTGATTAGTTGATTAACCATTGTTCTCAGTTCTTCAACTGTTCTAATCTTTAAACGTTTAGAGGTCACTCTGATTTGGGATAATGAAAGGAGCCCACTATAGTGGAAATTATTCTCTGGGCTACAGCAGCCATCTGTGAACAGAACAATAATACTGCATTACTAGATGAAATCAAGTAAAGGTCTGGACCTACTTCCCTTTAGTTCCCTTCCCCACAAGGGTTACTCACCTCTTTTGTAGCTAAAAGATAGAAGGGAACCAAAATTCTTCCTTCCCACGCTCCAGAGGAGGTGTAAGACAGAAAGAGAAGCTTAGGTATGAAACAAGGCTCTTTAGGCTGATACTTTGTATCAATCTGAAGCCAAGTCAACTAGCCCCAGACAAAGACCGGTAAGCTAAGTAGTTTCCTAACATCTTTTGAGCTTTGTCTCTCCTGAATGGCTTTCGTTAATTTCCTTAAAGTCACTTTCTAGAACATCACACACAGAGAGAAAAATTTGAAATTACTTGCTGTTCTGCTCTGTCCTTGCTACTGTTACCCTTGTTAGCACAGATGGCCAACACTATTATTCAAAGCAATAAAAGCTCGTTCTCTTAGAAAGTTACCACAGGTGACCACAGACTCAAAAGCATTTATCACCATCCCTAACAGACCAACTCTAACAGTATGGAGAAACCACTGTGATACTTTCCTATTAGCAACCCGACCTTTCCAGGTCAGAGTGACTCTATTCTTCTGAAACCGTCCTATGGCAGCTAGGTGATTCAGTGGATAGAGCCCTGAACTTGGAGTCAGGAAGACCTGAGTTTGAATTCTACTTCAGATACTGTGTGACTCTGGGCAAATCACTTATTTCCTCATCTGTAAAATGGCACTGTGTAAGGCCCTCAAGATACAAAGAATAATTGTAGCATGAACCTCACAGACTTGTGAGGATCAAATGAGATAAAATATGTGTCTTATGCAATGAATATATACATATAAGCATATAAAAAATAACAACATGCAAATGCACATGTAAGCTTTAAATCATTATATAAATACCATATTATAATATTAATAATATTGTCGTATCATCATCATCATTATCTACACAGATCCCACAGCTCTTGATCTCTCTCACACAAAACACCTTCCGGTATGTATAGGAACACTTCCTAAACCACTCAGTCAAGACTCTGTTTTCTGCTGCAAACCAGTTTATAGTCAATCAACAAACATTTATTAAGCACTTATTATATGCCATTCACTCTGTCAAGCACTGGGGATACAAAGAAAGGCAAAAACATGGGCCCTGCCCACTTCCCCTTCCTCTTCCTTAATACCTGGGCTGTACGCCTCCCATTCCTATCTATGTTCCCACTGAGTCTTATGGTTCAGTAGAGGCATCCCAACTGCAACCCCACTTGTCTTTCTGTACCCTCTTACTCCAGGTTAACTGGCTAAGTCTTCTTGCACATTATTTACCTCCACACACTCTAAGCTACAGCCATACTACCCCAGTTACTGTTCCTCAAACACAATATTCCATTTACCACCTCCATGCCTTTGCATTGACTATTTGTTACCCACCCCAACCCCATGCTCTCCCTCCTTACCCCCATCTCTTAGAATCTTTGGGTTCCTTTAAGATTCAAAACTGAAATATCTTTCTGTATTAAGCCCATCCTGGTTTCCCCGGGTGATTAGGGTTTTCCCTCTAAGGCAGTGGTTCTCAACCTTCCTAATGTTGCAACCCTTTAATACTCATATGTGGGGTATCTGCATGTGGGCAGACCCGCCTGGAGACATGTCGATAGCAAGTCTCGGTTCCTAAGACCATGGGAAATATGTGTTTTCCTATGGTCTTGGGCAACCCCTGTGACCCCTGTGAAAGGGGCATTCAACCCCCAAAGGGGTCACAACCCACAGGTTGAGAACCGCTGCTCTAAGGTTACCTTGTATCTCCTTTATATGTATTTTATAACCACATATATATATATATTATATATATATATATATTATATATATGTATGTATGTGTGTGTATATGTGTGTGTATGCATGTGTATATATATATATGTATGTATGTATGTATGTATGTACGTATGTATGTATGTATGTATCTGTGTTGTCTCTCCTGTCACAATGTAAGCACCTGGAGGGTAGAAATAGTTTTTAGTTTTCCTTTATCTCTGCGGCCCAAAACAAGGCCTGGTATATAGTAAACATTTAACAAAAGCTTGTTGCTTGGTGACTTGGTTGGGCTGAGTCATGCAAATAGCACCACTTTTTGTCTTTCAGTCATTTTTCAGGCATGTTTGACTCTTCGTGACCCCTTTTGGGGTTTTCTTGGCAAAGATATTGGAGTGGTTTGCTATTTTCTTCTGCGGTTTATTTTACAGATGAGAAAACTGAGGTAAACAGAGTTAAGTGACTTGCCCAGGGTCACACAGCTAGTAAGTATCTGAGGCCAGATTTGAACTCAGGAAGGTGAATCTTCTAGACTCCAGACCTGGCATTCTATCCACTGTATCACTAGCTACTCCAAAATAACCCCAATGCTACTGCAGAAAAGATCTTCAGGTGATTTGGGGAAGAGGTATGCCAATAAATGTTTAACAACCAGCTCTCTAGTGAATGTAGGACCCATTTTAAAAATTAATCTACATTAGTAACACTTTTTCCATCACTTTCTCAAGTCTAGACATCAACATAATTTAGGCAAATCAATAAATCAAACCCTGAGATGGAAAATGCTCACACTGAACATTTAACTACCAGCCCAACCTGTTGGAGTTGTCTCTAGAATACCACTGAGTGGTCCTTGGTCAAGGGAGTAGATTTTATAGACACCTACATAATTTTCTATGTGATATAAATCAAAGGTATCAACACATGGCCCGAGGTTCCAGTTGGAACCACAACACTCTCCACTGAGGCAAAACCAAAGTGAAATGAAATTGAGAAATATTTGACAAAACAAATAAAAATAAGACAAAACACAGATACGGTGAATATGAAGTTTCCTAAATCAGTGTGCAGGGATCTCTATATACAGTTTAGTGGCTTGGTTTTTACTTAGGTTTGATACTACCAGTGTAGACGATAAATACTGTTAAGGGGTTCAAAGGATGAAATAAATGAAAAACTGTTTTTGCCAGTTCTCTATCTGTTCTCCTCATCCTCTGTTTCAAGCAGAAAAATCTCTAATTCTTTACCCCTTCCCCCCTAAGCCTTTTTTTCCATCCTCCCTCAAAACTTCCAGGCCCTGAGAATCACACCAGGTTGCTAAACCCGGACAGCCCTAGAACATTTCAAAGGGGCTCATTTCCTTTATTCAAAGACAGGCGAAGTTTCCACCCCCTGGGGCAGGCCCTGGCCAAAGGCTGGCACCCCCCTCCCTTATTTCTCCTTCACAATCTCTCTTCCCAGAAAATAAATCTCATCCAACCTTGTTCTCTGGGGGCCATCTGGATGAAAAGCATTCAGGAAACCCCAGTCCAGCTACCAAAACTGAAATCGCCCCATAAATCTTGCCCCTTCAGGGCCAAGGACTAGGATCTTAAAGAATCTTTGCAGCTGGGGCTGGGGGAGGGGCCTTCTAGCCTGCCCAGAGCAGCATGGCTGACCTTGGGCTGGAGGATGTGTCTGGGCCAATTCTGACAGCCCAAGTCCAGCCAGGCTCAGAGAAAGAAGGTCTATGTGGCAGCCCTTCTTCATTATCCACCTTGGAAATTATCTGAGGCCACTTTCCTGTCCCTCCTCCGTGGGCTTCCAAGACACCTCCTCATCCCTTACAATCAGGGACCACTATGCATGATCTCATGGAAAGGTTCCAACCAGGCTCACAAGCTGAGTGAGCAAGTCACTCTATGGACCCCAGTTTACACACGTACACACATACATATATCTTTATCTGTATATGTGTGTGTGCATGTGTTCATATGTGTGGGGGAAGAGAGGAAAAATGAGAGAGAGAAAGAAAGGGAGGAAGGGAGAGAAAGAAAGGGAGGGGGAGAGAGGGAAAAGGGGAGAGAAAGAAAAAGTAAGGAGGAGAGAGAGAAAAAAAGAAAAAGTGTGTGTGTGAGAGAGAGAGAGAGAGAGAGAGAGAGAGAGAGAGAGAGAGAGAGAGAGAGAGATTGACTCAGTGGCTTCTAAGGACCAGTCTGGTTCTAAAGCTATGATCCTAGCCTCAATATGACATCAACCCAAGCAGTATAGAATTAAGGGAGCTAGTTCTGAAGGGGTAGAGAGCAGAGAAAGTGTAAACATAAGGGGTATTCATTATGGAGCCACATAATGTACTCAGAAAGTCACAAAGATGTTAGAGCTGGAAGGATCAGAGAGCTAGAAGGAACCTCAAAGACCATCTAATCCAACCTCATTTTACAAACGAGGAAACTCAAGCCAAGGAAGTTAGTGACTAGCCCAAAGTCATACAGTTTACTAGCTGAACAGCTGGAATTAGAATCTACATTAACTAACTAACTCTGCCCACCCCGCTGGGCAGTTACATCCCCAAGGAAAACAGAAGTGATGCTGGATTGTATGTGACTTGAGGTTATCTGTTGTCAGTGGTCTACATTCTTATGGCTAACAAGATTATCTGCATTAGCATATTTTTGTTTAGGAAAAGTGGAATCACTGTTATTAGTAGTTATATCTATATAGTGCTTTACAAAGCACTCACCTCACTACCTAGATTCCTCAGGTAGCACCAACTAAGGAAGCCAGGAGCTGTAACCTCTCAAGCCCACACAGTTACCTCCAAGGGAGGTCCATCTCAGGATCACTGTTTGATCACCTATGCGCAGGAAAGAAAAACAAAATGGAAAGGACAGCGAGGGGCTTTGAGGTCCTAGACTCAGGAAGAGTCCCTTGCTTGAGATGGATGGCAGTGAGAACAGTCACTATGCCACCAGGGAAGAGAAGGTCACACCTTCTTAGGAAGTCTCAGGGTTATATGATGCCACTGGAAGACTCAAAGGTGTGCAATTATCTTTTTTTTAATTGTACTGTGTTATGGAAATGCTTGTTTTATTCCGTAAATTAAAAATAAAACAAAAGGAATCAAAGGAAGAGAGATAGAGGGTAGTCACTCTGTTTTTAAGGTCTACTGAATGGGCCACTCCTTGTGATCCTGATGAAACTATGACACAGCCTCACCCTTCATCACCCTTCATCACCTGCCCTGGGGTCCCTGAGGGACCACTCAGGGATTTCTGCATCATTACAAAACACTGAGTCCTTCAGAGAAGAGCATGTATTTTCCCAGATGTGGTCAGGTCCACCCTGTAGACTCATCCCTATGAATGCCACATGGGTTACAACCCCCATTATGGCATTGTTCTGGGAATGAAAGGCTCAGTGTCCTTGAAAGTGCCCTATTCTAGTCATTTCCTACCAGGAATTTGGTGGTGATGAGTGTTTGAAAATGTCATAAAGTATGAAGGGAAAAATAGAGTGGCCAGTACCTCTGACTCAAGGTTCCTTGACCTTGTTCTCCGTTGGTGTGAAGCAAGGAGTTAACTCCTTACCCTGACTGACCTACCTAATGCCAATGATTAATAACCAATCAAGCGTCAAACAGACAGAGCCAAACAAGGATCAAGCTCTCTGCCCTAGACCCACTTTGATTCACCACCCTCTCCATTCTGCCATACACTGGGCCCCCTGGCAAAGAGCCATGGCGGACAATGACCACTGCCTGCTGGAACAATTCTTTCCTTGCCTGTTCCCCAGCCTACAGCATCCCCCCCCCCCCCGTTGGTTGTCAACCCCCTGCTGCTCTAGAACACACGGTCTGTGGAGGCTATTTGTCATCTCTGTATGGGATGGGGGAGGTGGGGCAGAGAGGAAGGAGAGGGGATTGGGCCCGTAGCTGGAGCAGGGCCAAAGCAATGTCAGGAAAGCAGAGGGAGCTGGCCTCCTGGAGAGAGTCCATCTGCTTGGGACATGGGGATAGGGTTAGGATGGAGGCTGCTCCCAATCTTTTGATACGGTCTGTCCTGGACAAACTCACAAGTTCCCAAGGGGTCGTTGGCCTTGGACAAGAGGGTGGTGACATCACTCGGAGCAATTCCTGAGACTTGGCATCCCAGGAGGTCACCTTCCATTGCAGTGTCCTGAGGCATCATTCATGATAGATGGGGCAGAGGTTAGCCTCTTCTGTGTTAGGAACCCCATGCAAGGCACAATGGCATGAACTGAGCACAAAAGAAAACCCCTTGATTCCTGCTTGTAGCTAAGTTCCAAGGGAGAAAAGCCCAGAGGGACCCCTGGACATATCTTTTTTCCTTTCTTCCTCTAGGCCTCGAAGGGCCAGAGCAGGAAGTGATAACCCCAACTGAGGAAGCTCAAGGCAGTCCTGTTCCTACGGTGCCCCCACAGCCCCTAAATGAACCCCCCAACTCACAAACCTGCCGGGGGGGGCTGGGGAAATCCCTGTGGCCCCAGCTTGGGGCCTGCTGCTTCAATCTGTCATTGGCATTTCTCCCTAAGAAAGGTGATGGTCTAATTCACATATGACCAAGACCAATAAATCACAGTGGGGGGGAGGGGGCTGTGACATTCATAAATCCATATCAAACAGCACCCAAATTATGACAGATGACATGGCCGTCATAAAATTGCACAAGCAAGACTCACCAAGTCATTAATTTCATGGCCGTAGAAAATAAACAGACACATTTTTTTTGCAGCCCTAATAAATTTTAAAAAACTCAAAGAATGGTCCATCTGCTTCGAATAATTTTTAATTTCCTATTCTGTCTCATTCCCATTAGCTATTCCACTGAGATATTTGCTAAATTCTTTCATTTACCTCCTCCCATCTGTATTCAATTACTCTATTCCCAAATAGAGTTAGTTTTTGTTTCTCCTAAGCGCGGGACAAAATACCCCCACCTGTACCTTAAAGCAAATGTTATGTGTGTTTTATTATCTGTTAGACCGTATGAGTCATTCTAACTCGATTGCCTGCACGGAAAAGGCTTGGAGAACAATCTGATTTTGATGTTTTCTGGCTGTGGTGAAAAACACCTGCCCAGTTCTCAAAGCTAATCTATTAACTTGGTAAATGCCTCAGCAGATGTTCCTGAGGCAGCAAGGGACCCTTGATGTCCCCACCATGTCCCCATGACTGGGCCCAGCTTGTAAGACTGCACTCTGGAAATGTTCAGAGAGCAGAGGCCAACGATGTGTTTGGGGTCCAAGCTTTCACTGAATCGTAATTTTCTGGGTTGGGCCCCAGGGACCAATTGAAGGATAACAAGTGGCCAGGGGCTCTGGGACTTGACTAGCAGGATCTGGGGGCCCCCTGGAGCTGTGCTTGACCAGGACTCTAAGTCCAGAGGTTCCAGCTTGGGATGGGAGGCCTGCAGAGGAGAAAAGAGCTTCTCCTTGGGTGGGGGGAGAGCTGTATGTAGGTATGTGTCCCATCTCCCAGTTCTGGGGGAGTTACTTTGAGAAGGAGATTCTTGGGTGACTTGTGTCTCTCAATGCACAATGTCACCTTCTCCAAATCCCCTTCTCTAGAATCAGGTTAGACTTTGGTGTAGGGTATGAGAAACATGGATGGAAGATAAGAAATAAGGGACCCTGGGGCCCTGTCTGAAAGGCCAGATTTGACAAGGTGCCCAGCTAGGAGCTGGAGCCCTAGGGATCCCCTTCAGGAAAGAATGAGGAAAAGACAGGTGATATCTACAGGCCAGGGGAGGTCAATCATTCATCTTCCCTCTCCCAAAGGAGAGCTTGTATGGTCTTGGTCATGCTGCAGACTGTCTGACAGGTTGTGCACACTAATAATTAGAATGACGTCGATAATAACTTGGAGGGAGAAGGAGGATAGCTATGGCCACTTCATTTTCCCTATAGCGTTCATAGAGACCTAGGCAAACACACAAATATGGACACACATATGTATCTTTCCTCTAGCCTAATGATGGAGAATCGATCAGTCAACATTTATTAAGTATCTATCCACAGTGCCTGGCACTGTGCTGGGTATACAAAAAGAGGCAAAAGACAATACCTGCCCTCAAGGAGCTTACAATTGAATGATATTCTAAATTACTGGAAATGATATTCCAAGGTACTAGGTCCTCTCCTGACCTCAGGAAAGGTTTGGGCTTAGAATTTCCATTTATAGCTACAAGAAAGGAAGGAGAAATCAGAAGTAAAAAGGAGAGAAGTTAGGGACCTGAAATTACTTCTCATAGGGTGTAGTGGTTAGAGTTCTGGACTGGGAGTTGGGAAGACCTGAGTGTGAATTTTGCCTCCTCCACCTCCCAGCTATGTGAGCTTGAGGAAGGGACTTTTCTGAGTCCTAGTGTCCTTGTCTGTAAAATGGGGATAATAATAGCACCTACCTCAGAATGTTGTTGAAAGAGTCAAATGAAATCATCCGCTTTAATCACCATAAATACCAGCTATCATTATTATACCTCTCCATCTCGCTAAGGGATTATGTGAGAGGCTGTGTACGCTGGGTGAGGGTATGGCAGCACTTTGGGACATTTACAGTGTGTGGTATGGTGGAAAGTACACTGACTTTGGAGTCAAGTAGGATCTGAGTTCAAATCCCAACTCAGAAACTTACCAACTGTGGGACTTTTGACAAGTCCCTCTACCAGTCTAGGTTTCCATTTCACCATCTGTAGAATGGGGATGAGAGAATACTTGGGTTATTTTCTACCCCAGAGTTGTTGTGGGGAAAAAAGTGTTTTGTATACCTTAAAGTGCTTTAGGAATATGAGCTATTAACAATAATAAATAATCCAGAGCTCAGCAGAGTAGGTACTTAATACATGTTGATTGGTTTGTTGATTGAAAAATAATAGCAGGTTGATATGTAGGGAACAGTCCTTGGAATTAGGAAGACCTCATCATGGAAAAGTCACTTAACTTCTCAGTACCCGGGCCAGCAGCTCTCAAAACTCAAGATCCCCCTAAGACAGAGTAGGAGAAGAGACGCCACTTCAGGGAGTCTGAAAGGTCAAGGCAATTTGCTAAAAAGTACTAATGTGCTTGAATTTCTATTCTGGTAGATATCGACAGCTATAACACACACACAAACAAAAGTTCTTTTTTTAAGCATGTAAAGGGGCCCTGAGATTTAGAAGTTTGAGAACTGCTGCCCTGGGCAATTCTCTAAGAAAACACACTGCAGAGGAGGTGTATTCTGTACTGGTGAGCTTCCATGTCGGGTGATCCTTGCACTGAAGTCTGGACCAAAAAAATAATAATAATAATTCTGTGTCTCCTGACTTGTGAACCTGGTTTAGGAAATCAATTTGCTATGGAGTTTTTGGCTCTGGTCTCCAGGGAATCCAGAGCTTTACTTATGATAGAAAGGAAATGATTTGTCACATCAGTGCTCAGGAAAGTCCCTGGGATTCAGAATGGCCAGAGACATACTAAGATCCCTTCCATACAATGATAATCTGGTGCTCTGTACTTGAAGCCCTTTGCTGTCTCAGTCAATGCTCAAGGACTCGGGAACATCTTAATTTTACACAGCCTACATTAATGGTATGAAGATTTAGTCCAGAGTTTCTTAACTTTGGGGGGGAAGGGATAGTGATGGACCCTTTTGGCAGTCTGGTGAAACCCTTCTCAAAATCATGTTGTTAAAGTACATAAAATAAAAACCAAGTATAGTGAAGTAGTTATTTAAATATGTGTATGTATCTATGTATGTATGTGTGTATGTATGTATGTGTGTATGTATGTATCTGAAAACAGAGCCATGCTCTTTTTTTATTTTTACTTTTTTGGGGGAAGGCAGGGCAATTTGGGTTAAGTGACTTGCCCAAGGTCACACAGCTAGTAAGTATTAAGTGTCTGAGGCCTGAGTTGAACTCAGGTCCTCCTGACTCCAAGGCCAGTGCTCTGTTCACTGTGAAACCTAGCCACCCTGGAGTCATGCTCCTCTTGTTGCATCTTGGGGAGAGCCATGGAACTGGCCTCTTGGAATAAAAGAGGGGCTGAAATCTTAGTGTCAGAATGGAATCAAGTAGGTGTAGAGACTGAGGGAGGTGCCAAACAGTAGTACCAGTTATCCAAAACCAAATGAGTATGTGGGAGGTCAGAAGACCAGGTAGATGAGACAAAGGACCTCTACGAATCCAAGGTTGGGATAAGCAAGAAGTCAGGCATCTTGGTAAGCAGGGGCTTGGAAAGCCATGCCTCCATGGCTCCTATTCCCCCAAGCCTGGAATGTTCTTCTTCTTCATTTCCATCTCCTGGTTCCCCTGGCTTCCTTCAAGTCCCAGCTAAAATTTCATGCTCTAAAGGAAATCTTTCTGATCTCTCTTAATTCCAGGGCCTTCCCTCTGCTGATTATTTCCTTATTTTTACGTACTTGCATTAGCAAGTTGTCTCCCCCATTAGACTGTGAGATCCTCAAGGGTAGAGATTGTGTTTTGCCTTTCTTTGTATCTTCAGTGCTTAGCACAGGGTCTGACACAAAGTATGTAATAAATGCTTACTAACAGCAAACTTACAGTTGAGGTAGGGCTTTGGTTCAATCGGGATAGTCCTACAATTCCAGACTAAGCAGAAACTGATCATAAGGCAGGGGCAGCCCTGAGCCCTTAGGTGAGGGCAGTTAAATAACTGTGCCATGAGAGACAACAGAGGAAGGGAAGAAAAGAGAGTAGGTCAAAGGAGAGGAAGAGATACGTCTCTAAAAACATTTAGAGTATCATGTTTTGTAGTAGCCAAGGGGTGCCCATCAGGTAGAAAACGGTTGGACACATTTTGGCACCTTAAGACATGATGAACATGAAGAATTCAGAAAAACTTTGGAAGATTTGCCTGGACTGATGCAGAGCAAAGTAAGTGACACCAAAAGAATAATTTACATGACAACCACAATAACATAAAAGAAAACAGCATCGGAAGTCTACAGAGCTCTGATCAATTCAGTGACCAGTCATGACTTCAAATGATCAATGGTGAAGCATGCCTCCCACCTCTCACAGAAAGGGGTGGGTTACAGGTGTGAAATCAGACATACATTTTCAGCTATGGCCAATAAGGTGATTTATTTTGTTTAAGTATTTTCCCATTACAAGGGAAGGTTCTATTAGAGAGAAGGAAGCTGGATTCATTGCGGAATGAAAGCACTACTTTTAAAATAAAAACTTTTTAAAGCTAGAGAGAAGAAGAGGAAGAAGGATGAGGAAGAGGAGGAGAAGACAAAGGATGGCAGTTTAGTGTGGGGTGGTACAGTGAAAAGATCCCTTGATTTACCAGGATTCAGATCCCATCCCTACTATAGACTTGCACGACACTGGGAAGGTCACAACCTCTATGGACCTCAGTTTCCTTAGCCATAAAATGGGAGTTTTGGACTAGGAAATATGTCTATAGTCTTTTCAGGCTTGAAATCCTATAATCCTATCATCCTGATCCAGACATTCTATCACAGCCCTTGCTTCCAAAAAACAAAGAATGACTATGTATCCTCCTACAGACTTGTTTAGGTTCAATACTAGGTTCCCTTTCTTCTATCCATCTGCAAGTTTGATGCCTGAGGCAGATCCCTCCCAACCTTAAATCCACGTTTCTTTGACGCAGCTTAGGGCCACATCACAGGGACTGACCCAAAGAACAGAATTGATCCAATTGGCTCAGGACTATTGGGTTTTGTCCCCAAACAGAGGGCCCAGCAGATGAGGTAGACTAGGTGATAGTGGCATTTCTATGCAGACAGCAGTGAGATATTCAATCTAGCCGCGGAGGGGGAGTAGTGGGTGAAAGAGGAGAGAAACCCATTAAAGGAAATACATCACACTCCTCACTACTCCATCCCCAACAAATCCAATTAAACTTGCCAAGACACACACACCTTCCATCAGTCCATGTTGGACTCACCCAAGCAATTTTTCAGCAACATTCCCCGATTGCCTTTCCAGATGCTGTATGCTCTGACAAGCAGACATTGACACGCATATGCACATACACACACTCACTGATGAGGATGCCTTGGACATATGCACCCACTGATACCCTGACACACCTAGACACGCGTGGGCCCATCTGGTCTTTCCCTTCCCTCTCTTTTCTTCCAATCCCAGAATTCTGGTGACTCCAGCCCTCTCCCCTCCCCACTAGCCACCTGGACTGGGAACAACACAAATGGCTAGTTTTCTCCCCATCCTAGACATGGTTTATTGCTCACTGGTATCCTGTTGGGGGTGAGGAAGAAATCCGAATCTCCCTGAGGGGAATGCCCTTGCTCCCACAGCCCCTACCTTTCTCTCCTCAGCTACTCAGTAGTCTCTCATTGTTCTAACCCTATACCCTTGGCCAAATCACTTATGCTTTCTGGGCCTCAGTTTCCTCATCTGTAAAACAAAGACTAGATGATTCCCTAAGAGCTCTCCCAGCTGTCGGGCTTATGATCTCATGATCCATTTCCCTGAAATGACCTTCTTTCCCAACATCACCATATGCCACCAGAATAGGCTGTCCACCAACTAACCTGGGGTCCAGATGTGTTTGAGGAATATTGGAAAGATTTTCATCTTAATCCATGTCTGTGTCTGGAAGGAGTAGGGGCAGGGAGGGGACTCTCACCACACCCCTCCTCCTGCATTTAGAGAGACCTGAAAACTAACACAGCCCCAACGCTACCTTGTCCACCTACCAAATGCCACGCCCACCAGCCGCCATGTTTTCTGGCTATACCTTGCTGGTCCTCCCATCCTCCTCACATCTCCTACCACCTCAGAGCTTTCCTGCCTTCCTTCAAGACCACGTTTGGGTACCACCTTCTACAGCAAGCCTTTCCCAGGTCCTCTCGCGCCTGCTGGTCCCTTTCCCCTCTGAGATTACTTTCCACTCTCTGCATTTTTCTTGTATGAACCTAGTTATTTAAGTATATGTTGTCTCCTCCCTTAGAATGTGTGCTTCCTGAGGGCAGGGTCTCATTTTGCCTTTCTTTGTATCCTTGGTGCCTAGCACAGTGCTTGGCACATAGTAAGTTTTTACTTAACATTTGTTTACTGACTTGCAATTCATAGCTGAGTGACCAGGGGTGAGTTATTCAGCCTCAGTTTATTCATCTATAGAATGGGGATAGTAATGCCCAGGATTGTAGTAAGGCTCAAATGATATCATATTTGTAAAGAACTTTACAGAACTTTAAAGCAGCATATAAACATCAGTTAATATTATCACTATTATATCCACTCAAAGGGCCACTTTGCAAGTTCAGGACACAATTATTTTTTTTCACTCTTTCTTGCCTGGACTATAGCAGTAGCCTGCTAATTGGTTTCCTCTCTTCCATTCTCTTCCCTCTCCAGTCCATCAATCTTCCTAAAGCATAAGCCTCGTGCTATTGTTCTCCTGCTCAAGAACCTTCAATGGATCCCTCTTGTCTCTAAGATAAAATACAAGCTCCTTAGTTCAGCATAGAAATCCTTCCCAAGGCAGCTTCAGTCTTTCCAGAATGGTTTGTTTGGTCCCTTCTCCATGCCTTTGTCCAGGCTGTCCCCTATGCCTGGAGTGCATTCTCTCCCCACCTATACCTCTTAGAATATTTAGCTTCCTTCAAGGCTCAGTTCAAGTACTACTTTCTAATAGATGCCTTTTCTGATTTTCTTGTTTGTTAGTGCTTTCTCCCTATCAAATTATTTTGTATTTGCTTACTGGACTACAGGTTCTATCTCCACAAATCCTTCTCTCCTAAGGATTTAAGCTATCAAGGGGAGGGACTGTTTTAAATTTTGTCTTTTGTATCCCAAGGGCCTAGCACAGATCCCTATACATAGTGTGTGCTTGTTGAGTGGAATGTATTTGAATTAATGGTTCCAAGTGAATACCTCTGAAGCCTTCTCCTCCCCTTCAGCCAAAGCTGAGCTCCTCTGAGCCTGTTATAGGCTGCCCCACCTCCCCGACACCCTGAGGTCAGCCACTGTCTCTCTCTCTCCCTTTCTGTCTCCCTCTGTCTGTGCCTGTCTTGTCCCACTGCTCCCTCCCAGCAGCCCTATCTCTGTCAGTCTGTCAGTCTCTTCTTCCTCTCTGAGCTGGGGTGTCCTGCCATTTCACTCCCCACCCCTTCCCCCACATGAGCTGTTCCAAATTTGCAGGCGTGTGGGGAGATGGATGAGTTGCAGGTCTGTTCGATCAGAGGCCAGATGTGGGCTGAGAGGTTGATGAGTCCTTGCATCTCCTGCTGGAGCAGGGGGAAGGGAGAGAGAAAGGAAGAGAAACAGGGGAGGGGGGCCCTCTGCCCTCTTCCCCTTCCCCCGGTGCCTTGGCTAGAGAGCTTCACAGACTCATTCGTATTTCTTCATTCTTCCCTTTCCTTCCCATGACTCTGTCTCCTTTCCCCACAGGGAGTCATTCTGTGAGCCCATTCTGGCTCAGGCTCTCCCCCCCCCACCAGCCTCTTCCAGGCTGGACTAAGACGTTTATCTAATGCCTAATAATAGTCTTCACACTCCTCCCTCCCTCTCATCCTTCCTTTCTTCCTTCCTTCCTTCCTTCCTCTTTCCCTCCCTCCCTCCTTCCCTTTCTCCCTTTTTTCCTTTATTCCTTCCTTCCTTCCTCCTTCCCTTCCTTCCTCACTCCCTCCCTTCTTTCCTTCCTTTTTCATTCCTCCCACCCTTTCTTCTTCATTTTCTCCTTCCTTCCTCCTTTCTTTCCTTCCTCCTTTCCTCTCTTCCTTTCTCCTTTTCTTCTCTTCCTTTCTCTCTCCCTCCTTCCTTTCTTTCCTTCCTTCCTCCCTCCCTCCCTTTCTTCCCTCCATTCTCCCTCCCTCCCTCTCTTTCCTGCACCCAGCCTCCTACTCCTAGTGAACCTACTACCTTCGTTGGCTTCCTCAAAATGATGCCCCCATAACAGACTTCCAGTGAAATGGAGGCATTTCTACACATTCTCCACATCAATTGCAGAATTACATAAACAAAGTAAATCCCATGTGAAAGTGAGTTGGTGGGACTGTGGTCCATACTTCTGGGTACTTTTTGTGACTAGACAGTGGCTTTCCACTGTTGTCCTTATCTAAGGTAACAAGCCTTTATTCCTTCACTCCTGTCTCAGGGAGCCCCCTCCATCGCTCAGTATAGGATTCCTGGAGGAGCCTTAGACTCAGCTCTCAGAACCGACAGGACAGCTAGCCTTTCCTGGTTGGCTATAAATGACACTCCCAAATTTCCCCATCTCTTCCTAGATTACCCTTTCTGCACTACACACACACACACACACACACACACACACACACACACACACACACACACACACACACACACACACACACACACACAGAATCTGCCCTGACAAGTAGAGGAAGACAAATGAATTTCTGGGATTGCTTGGTAATTCTGATTGGGCTGCATTTCCTGTAAAGGATTAGGTAGAATCGGCTGACATGATCACCTGGAATTACTTAATCTGTTCCTTATTATGTGTGACAGACGAAGCAACAGGAAAGTAGAGGGAGAGAGGCCTGGAACTCTCCCTCTCTATGAGGCCCCTGGACCCCAGGAACAAGCTATCCTCCCATTCCTTTTTGAAGGGGAAGGACAAAGAGGCAAACTCAGCAATGACCCTTTGCTCTGGCCCCCACCTGGAGGTAGCCACAAACACCAGTAACCTGCCCCCCTCCCAAACTGCCACCTCTCTAACCAGATTCCAGGAGCAGAGAGGGGATAGAGCAGGAGGTTGGAGGAGTTCGAGGTGGACAGGAAGACATGTGGCCCACCACTGTGCTAAGAGACACATCAGAGGCTGGGGAGAATGGCCAACGTGTGAAGGAAGACATAGGCAAGAGAAAATGAAATCGTGTCCCAATGAGGAAAAAACCCTCTCACCGTCTGGTCTCTCTATAACAGGTCCCTGTTTCTATTTTTTGGCCTATTCTTCCTACCCTTCTTTGTCTCACTCTTACTGTCTTCAGGACCTACCTCGTCTTAGCTTCTTTCTTTCCAGCCCTCTCGGGTTTTCATCCCTCTTCACCTTCTCGAGTCCCTCTAACGCAACTAGCAATGATTTACGTTCCTTCTACATGCCAGGCACTGGGCTAGATGCTAAATATACAAAGGTTAAAAGTGGGAAACGCCAAGAAAAGAGTCAGACATGACTGAATAACAAGAAAAGTGGCAAAGTCTTCCCTTGAAGGGCTCACATTCTACCAGGATGAGGGATGGGTGGGCACAATACACAGATGAAAAATTAAGTATGAAGTAAATGTGAATGAGTTGGTTGGGCAGGGGAATGGGAAGCACCTGGGAGTGTCAACTTCATGAAAAAGCCGATTCTGGAGTGAAGGATTCTAAGAGGCACAGGTTAGGAGGAGAAATGTCGCAGGTGCTGGGAAAGCCAGTGTCCCTCCATGACCTTTGTCACAAGGGGCTGTGGGCCTATTTAGGGGCAAGAATCATTGCCAAGAAAAAGGGGCTGGTTCTACCTCTGGTATCAAGGAGAAATCAAGGTCAAGATACCAAGATGCCAAAATCTAGTATCAAGGAGAACCAAGAGCCCATCAAAGGCTGAACTGACCTCCCCTCTCCCTCCCCCGAAAGAGAGCCCAGGTCTCCATGCTGAGGTTTTCTGAATAAGATTGGGTAGAGAGGAGCCCAGTGGAGAATTCCTAATGGCCAGGACTGTATCTGACAGTGAGTAAAGACATGGGGGTGGAGGGCCACAGAGGGAAACGAATTGAATGATTAAGCAGAATCAGAATTCTTTGATGGCTGAGCTAAGGGCTGCTGGACGTTGTCTTCCTCTCCTCCAGCCCCCCTTGCTGGGGGTCTGTTTCTTGTTACTGTGGCCACCCCTGGCCAAGGCCACACTTTGCTGTCAGATGGGAAAGCTTTGGCCAATCTCATGCTCTTGACAGGCCGGCCAGGGTTCAGAGAGGACTACAGAGGAAGGAATGGGTTGAATATTAGGAGCAGGGCCGGACTTTGTTCTGTCAAAATCTCCACCTCCCTCTTCACATCAGACAGATACTGTGGGGAGATTCCCACACCTTCCCACAGCTGGTTGTCCTCTTGTCTTCCTACCCTTCTGGGAAGTTTTAAGATGACCACTCTCTGTAAAGATCAGTAGTTCTGATGTGAGTCCACATTAAACCAGACTGAGAAACAAGGGGTATTTGAAGGAAGGTGAACTCTAAAACAGTGGCCTACAAAGTTTGGGCTGGGCCCTAGAATCACCCTAGGGAAACCGAGGTCTGACCTCAAATGCACCCTTTCCTTTCTCCTTCCCTCTCACCCTCTCTCCTGACTTCAAATACTGGCTCTACCATTCTCTAGTTGAATCACCTCAAGTAAGACACTTCACTGCCCTCAGTTTCCCCATCTGTAAAATGAAAGGCTTGGACTAGAATGCCTTCCCAGTTCTTCCACTGTGATCTAAAAGTAATCTTAATAGCAGGCTCTTTCCTGGGGAGTCAAGCCCTAAAGCCTAAATTACTTTCAGGTGAGTCTTTCTTTGCCTGGGATTCTGAAAAAGTGAATTGAGTCTAGGGTATATCGACAAGACCCCAGTAGAGATCACATACACAAAGAGACATGCACCGGGATCTCCCACCCCAAAAGTCCAAAAGCCTGAGCTGAGCAGCAGAAAGAGAGGCAAAAAGAGCCATCTTACAGCCCACCTTGTTCTCGCAATCACTTTATACCTTTAAAACTGCTTTACTGGATCCTCAAAATAATCCTACAAGGAAGCAGGGGAGGGATTATTGTCCCATTTGACTGATGAGGAAATTCAAGCCCAGAGAGTTTGGCTTAGGGTCACAAAGAAGAGACTTGGCGCTTTGAGGACTGTTTTTTCTTTGTTTCTCTCAGAACTTAGAATAGTCACTAGCACACAGGAGGTACTAAATTAATGCTTGTTTTATTGGATGATTGTTGTTGTTCAGTCATGTCTGACTCTTCATAATCCCATTTAAGGTTTTCTTGGCAAAGATGACAGAGTGGTTTGCCATTTCCTTCTCCAGCCCACTTTACAGATGAGGAAACTGAGGCAAATGGGGTTAAATGACTTGCCCAAAGACACAAAGGTAGTATATGTCTGAGGCTGGATTTGAACTCATAATGAATCCTCCTGACTTCAGGCTAGGCACCAACCACTGTACCACCCAGCTGCCCTTTTTGATGGATTAATAAGCCCTAAATCCAAATGCAAGGTCTTTCACTGCGTGTCTGTCATAGGGAGGAAGCCTCAGGATCTGGGACACTGTCCTCCATCTCCAAAGGACCCTACTCCCCCTTCTCTAAAGGGGTACTAAGATCTTGGGAGCGCTAACCAAGGATCAACAAGTACTTTTCCACCTGGCCATCCTAGGCCCTGGAAATGGAGGAACAGCAAAGTAGACAATTCTTACTCGCAATGAGCATACTTTGGGGGGGGGGGGGGACAATAAGTGCATCTGAGAACAGACAGCTGCTGCAAAAGCATGAAGAATGACATGAGAGAGAGGAGAGAAGGCTCCCACCCTACCCTACGTGGAGGAGGAAGGTCATGAGTGATCACTGGACATGCTTTCAGACTTTTTTGATGTATTTTTTTTTGCTAATTTTTTCCTTCTCTTTTTCTTGTCTTTTTTGTCTTTAAAAAATACTGTTTTGTTACATGGAATGACTCTCTGGGAGGGGAAGGGGAAAGGATGCTGGGGAAATCTGTAATGATATAGAAAACAAAAGAAATCAACAAAAACAATTTAAAAGAAACAAACATAAAGTGGATGCACACAGAAGTACATGGGCACCCAAAGTCATCAAATGCAAGGTAGTTTGAGAGAGAACCGCACTAGAGCAGCGGTTTCAACCCGTGAGTTATGTTCCATTTGTAACAATGGAAATGCAGCCTGCATGTCAGATATTTACATTACGATTCATAACAGCAGCAAAACTACAGTTACGAAGGAGCAACAAAAATAATCTTATGGTCGGGGGTCACCACAACATGAGGAGCTGTATTCAAGGGTCGCGGCATCAGGGAGGTTGAGAACCACTGCACTAGAGGCTGAGATCAGGAAAGGCTTCATACAGAAGATGGGGTCCCAGCTGCATCTTAAAGAAAGAGCAGGACTGTGAGTAGGGGCAAGGAGGGAGTGTGTTACAGGCATGAGGGACAGCCAGTGCAAAGGTAGGGAGATGAGAGATGGAGAGTTGAGAATGAGTAACAGAGAGAGGGCCAGTCTGGTGAAGGAAGTGTGAAGGCAGGTTGGGGTCAGGTTATGAAGGGCTTTCAAAGCTAAACAAGCTTATACAGTATTTTATTCTAGAGGCAAGAGGTAGACAATCTGAATTGGTTGATTAGGGGAGTCACACAGTCAGATCTGCCTGCAAAGGAAAATTGTTTTCACAGCAATGTGTAGGATGCATTGGAATGGGTAAGAGATTTGAGGCAGGGAGACCAATGAGGAACTGCGAGAGAGAAAAACTGCCTTGCTTAAGCAGGGATCGGAAGACAGCAAGGAAAGGGCATTCCAGGCTTGGAGAATGGCATTACAGAAAGAACAGAAGGGGCAGGGCAGGAGCAGGAAACAGGCTAGAGCATCCCTCTCAAGAACTAAGCAGAGGTAGGAATAGAGAGCTTGGACCTTGGAGGTCAGATGGAGGAGGTAGCTTGGAAGAGACGGGCAGCTGGAGACTACTGCAGGGTCTATGGTGGGAAGGATAGAGGTCAAGCTGCCATTTGCTGATTCTAGACCCCGAGGAGAATGCAGAGATAAATATAAAGGCACCCCGTCCTTTTCATACTGCTCTCTCACAACTTTATCACATTTAATTCTCACAACATTCCTATGAGGTAGGTAGGGCCAGGATTGTTCTCCCATTTTTCAGAAAAGGAAACAGCATTAATCTGTTATGTGACTCACCCAAGGTCACAGAGTTAGTTCTAGAAGCCAGGTCTTCCAAAACATAGTCAACTATGCCAACTTCCCTGGCAATCTGGGAGAGCCCACTTTGGAGCCTGAGGTAATACTGAGAGGGAGTATCCCAGGCAGGATAGGCAGCTATAAGATGGCACAGTAATCCTTGAGGATGAAGAATCCCACCTAAAGTCCACAAATCAATAAGAATGGGTTGAGGGAACCCTCCAACTCTATGAGCACCAGTCTGGGCTTTCTGGGAGAAATTGGGGGGAAATCTGAGATTATATCTGAAAGGCAGGAACAGGAGTCTTCGGTAATGGCCCTCTGGGTTCTTAAGGGAGGGTGGGGATCTAAGGACCCTTAGGCCCTGTGAGATGTTCCAGACAGACCACCTCCCTAATTAAATCCTCCAGCTAACCACAGAGCAGGTCAGCTTGAGGCCAAGATCCCCTACCCAAGTTAGTTGAAAACAAACACAGATGGGAAAGGGCTGGGACTGGGGAAGAGAGAGGCCCAAAAATATGGGGAGGCATCTATGGAAGAGACTTTGTGAGAGTCCAGCCCCTGAGAATCCCAGCTCCCAGACACACATGGGTTCGTACACATGCAAAGACATGCATGCCCAAACACACACACACACACACACACACACACAGAGTCTCTGTGAAGAAAAAGACAAACTCATGTTCCTCATTACCCCCAACTCCAGTGCGGTCTGCTTTGTGACTCATTAGAGGAGGTAATTAGGTGAGGATGAGCTCTGCATTCCTCATAGAGGACTGATTTACATTCACCTTCTCAGTCTGCCAGTCCTGAATTCAGAATTTTCCTTTAGGCAATTCCCCTGCACCTGAAATCAGTCTAATCATCCCCATGATGGTTTGTCTTCCTCCCAAAGGAGCAGGCCCCTTTCAGAAATAGGGTCTAGTCATGAGTAGGCCTGGGCCAGACAGATGGTCTCTGCAACAAACCTTCCCTCCATCCTGATCCTCAGCCTGACACTGGTGAGTTGAATTCCCTATAAAACCAAATAGGCCGGCTGAGCAGTCCTTGTGGGCCCCAGGGTCACTGACAGTAGTGGACAATTACAAAGCATTTTAAATTATCTTTAAATTTCTAAATTTTAAATTCACCTTAGGTAAATATGATAGTTATCATTATTCCCATTTGACACATGGGAAAAATGAGGCTCACAGGAGTTAAAACATCAATGGCCATGGGTAAGGGATGAGAAGTGAGATTCAAAGGTAGGTCTTCCCTTCACCAATTCCAGAACACTATCCACCTGATCACGCTATATTTTCTTAAAATTTTATTTTATTTTTTCAGTGAACAAAAATTTATTTTTTTCTCCCTCCTACCACCCCTCCCTCATGAAGAAAAAAGAATGAAACCCTTATAATATGCATAATTCAAGCAAAACAAATTCACATATTGGCCATGTCCAAAAAATACATATCTTATTCTTCACCCTGAGTCCACCACCTCTCTGTCAGGAGGTGGGTAGCATGCTTCATCTTTGGTCCTCCGGAACAACTGATCATTGCCTTTATCAGAGTTCTTACATCTTCCAAAGTTGTTTGTCTTCACAGTAGTGTTATCACAGAAATCATTCTCTTGGTCTGTTCACTTCACCCTGCATCAGTTCATACAAGTCTTCCTAGATTTTTCTGAAACCAATCTCTTCATCATGTCTTACAGCACAGTAGTATTCCATCAAATTCATATTATCATACTTTGCTCATCCCAATTAACAGGGAATCTGGAACCTCAGATTCCAGTTTTTTGCCAACACAAAAAGAGCTGCTATAAATATTTTTGTATATGTGAGTCTTTTTCCTCTTTCTACGATCTTTTTTTGGAGGATAGGCCAGTACAGACTTTGATTCCTCCCCCTCCCAGTCCATCTTTGTGTCACCATTTCTCATAATATCTGAGATTAAGTTCTCTGGATGAAATTGGTTTGTTATATATGTGTGTGTATATTTATACACATATACACTGATATGTACATAATGATAGTTTTATATATCATTTTCCAGTGAACACATGCACACACATAGACAGAAGCATATACACCCCAGAACATTTCCTTCTGACAAAGAACACAAAACAGATCAGCACATTGGACCTGTGTCTTGGACTGGCCACTAAAGTCCTTCCAACCCTGAAATTCTGTGATTCTGTGATTGTATAATTCATTGAGGAAGCTCTATAGAATTCTGGCAGGAGTGTGATAGAAAGCTCGCTGGCCTCAGAATCAGAAAGGACCCAAGTTCAAATCCTTGAACCGGCTTGGGCACTTACTAATGCAATCAGTGTCACATCACCCACAAAGAAGAGCATCTAGAGGATGGGGCATCCTCTGAGGCAGCAACAAACCTATCTGTCCCTCTGGTTTCATGCCCCAAACAGTAGCAATCAGGATCTTTGAACCAAATTATCTTTGTGTTTGCATCTATTGCAGAATCTTATCTGATCTCAATATATGTATGGAAATGGAATAAATGTTATTTTGTGGTAAGAAACAACAGAAAGATCCTACTGGAGAACAGTTTTTAAGGATATATTTTGCTGTGATTCTAAATATGTGTGTATGAATGATTAACAAATAATAAGCAAATCAAGTTCTTAGATTCTTTCTACTTTGGGGTCAATTGTATAACTGGTCAGCTACAGAACCTTATTTGCAAAAGCCTTTTCCCTTGCTAGGTTTCATCGAGGATGCTCGGAATATGTGCATAGACCATTTGCATAAGGATTCTAGAGACTTCAAATTTTATTTATGATTTATGTTTTTTAATAAAGTAGACAGATGGGTCAGTAGTCACTAATGTTTTCTCAGTCACTGTTTTAGGGGTAATAATATTGTGATTTTTCCCCACATCCTTTTGTTATCTTCACACTTTTGGTATGAATGACACACTAATTCTAACACCATGGGAAAATCTCCAAACCCCTCAGAGATTCAGTTCTATTATCTGTAAAATGGGTATGATGCTTGCAGTACCTACCTCACAATGTTATTTTGAGGAAAGGACTTTGTTAACCCTAAAGTATTGTGGAAATATGAGTAAATCTTGAGAATTGACCCCTGAGAAACTTCAAGACTGTGTCATCTCCAGCATGTATTTCTCCCACATGCAACTGATCAGGTCCAGCTGCTCCTTCCAGTTTCATCTCCTTAAATGTCTTTTCTGCTTCCTCGCTGGCTCCTCCCTCTGCTGGGCTCCAAGCGTCCTGGAGTCCAGCCAAGCAGCCTTCTTTGAAAGAAGGCAGCTAAACGTATCCAAAGGGTCAGTCAGACATGACTTGGGCCTCCTCTCACGTCCCAAGGATGGAACGAGTCCAAGATATGGGAGAGCTAGGCTAGAGATGGATTCTGACACTGATACTTGCTAGCTGTGTGCCGGGGAGGGGGCAGCAGATCCCTTGACTCTCTGTAAAACAGGAACAATAGTATTTGCACCACGTACTTTGGAAGATAGCTATAAGGAAATGCTTAAAGCACCATGTAAATATCTATAGTTATTACATGGGGATGAAAAGAATGCAAGATTTTATCAGTGTCCAGAATTCCCTCAATCAATGCAGTTCCCAACCATCTCTGTGACTTGGCAGGCAAGTCCTAGAGAGTTGCCTGAAACACATGAAAGCTAAGTGATTTACCCAGGGCCTTACAGCTCGTGAGAACTGGAGGTGGGATACAGGTCTTTTGGACTTCAAGCCCAATATTCTATCCAGTATCTCACACTAGGGGCAGCCACGAAGGTGGCTAAGGCAGGCTCTGAGGAGTGCTTAGAGCTTGGTCAGACACAGAAGACACCAAGGTCAACCACTGCATCCTGGGCCAACTTTTGTTCTGCCATTGGATTTCAATGACTCTGGAAGAGAGAATAAGACTAACAACTTTGTACAACTCTTCATCACTTAAATCCAGTTCAAGATATCCATGATGTCACTGCTCCTCTTCAAAAACCAATGGACGAACAAGCAGCGAACCATGAATTTAGGCACACCCTCCCCTTGACTGGCGTAGTCTTCCTGAGATCGTCCTCTGCCAATGGACAAGATGGTGCTTTTTCATCTCTCCCAGAAAAAAACAGTGGAGAGGAAGGGAGGAGAATCTTGTTTTGGAAGGTCTCTAGAGAGGGAGATTCCATGGCTACTCTTAGCTATGAGAAATAGCCATTTCTCCTGCAGTTGCTTGAGTACATTCCATCTAGTTCCTAACTCAGTGGAGAAACAGGAAAGGAACCAATTGAGGAATGGGCAGGAGATCCCATTAGGGACTTCCCCAGGAAAGTACACGAAAGCCGTGGCTCAGAACAAGGCAGAGGCTCTGGCTTCTGGGACAGAAAAGTAGATGCTCCGGAAATATCTGAGCTTCAGAGGGTAGTTCAGGCAAATGATGACTCGGGCAGCCAAGGAAGACTTCCCAGACAGGACGGGGAACAGAAGTGATCCCAATGTGTCAGCTGGTGTCCAGGGACAGGAAAGACACAGGGTCAGGGAGCAAGGTCAGACCTAGACAAAACCTTGAAGAAGAAAATCTGTTAATGCACTTGAATTCAGCAGGTATTTATTAAGCATCTGCTGTATGCAAAGCTGGGAGCAACAAAAAGTTTAAGACACTGGTTCCAAACCTCATGAAGTTTAGCTAGAGCAGGGAGATGTGAGAAAACATGAATACTCTAATACACAATAATACATGTATTAGAGATTTAAAAAACCAATGTGATATATGAGATCCCAGAGCTTCTGCTGACTGGGGAGGGATCAGGGAAAATTTGTGGTGAAGGAGGCTTCTGAATTGGGCTTTAACATGAGGAAAAAGTCCAACAGGGGAAGAGGAAATGGAGAACATTCCAGGCATAAAGAAAAAACGTGAGCAAGACCTTCCTGTAGTAAAGGCAATATCTGCTAGAGTGCCCACCAGATATGCTGAGACTGGTTTTGTATTCAGTTTAGAAGAGGCGTTTTCCCCAAATAGCAAAAAAAGCTATTCCCAGATTTGACCACTCCAGAAGCTAAGGCTTTAGTTCTTGATGTGGAGGTTCCTAGTAGCCTATGGGCATACAAGTGGCCAGTCCCCCAGGGGCCAGGGGCCTTCAAGCTTGCGTGCCCTGCTGACCAGAAATATTTCTCTACTGGAGATATGGGGGGAAGGGTATGTCTTATATCCTTGCTAAGTAAACCTCCTTTTTTAAACTGTTAAATGATCTGTGAGAACTTCATTTCATTCCCATCTTGGACCTCAACTACCAAACCAGCCTGAGTTGGGCTTGGCCTGTAGTAGCACCCACCTCTGACTCTTTGCCCCTTTCCCCCATCATGGCATACTCCCAACAGATGCCCAATTCTTTCATGCTGCCATCCACCAGGTCAGCCCCTCACAGACCCCCATCTGCCAAAATGATGCCCCTCTCCAACACTTCCATCAAGTCCCCATTTGCTCATGCCATGCAACTCAACTCTGACCCCAATGCACTGTCCATTGTGTGTGTCTCAGAGACAGATATAGGTACTGCAAGACCAACTCTGCAAGTAGCCCATTTAACTGCATCTGGATAATAGGTATTCCAGATTTTGCTCATAGTTAGACCAAATTCTTGAGATGTGTGGATCTCATTTAGAAGGTTCTGCTGCAATTAATAAAATCATCTGTTGATTGGAATCTCTATAGGACCTCATCTTCCTCACCTTGAACTCTGAGCTTGATCTCCACCATGACAGCGGAAAAGATTTTTTGCAAATAGACATCTCCCTGTTTTATTCCATACTTGATATTAATGATCAAAAGGTCATTGAAGGGGCAGCTAGGTGGCGCAGTGCATAGAGCACCGGCCCTGGAGTCAGGAGGACCTGAGTTCAAATCTGACCTCAGACACTTAACATTTAGTATATGTGTGACCTTGGGCAAGTCACTTAACCCCAATTACCCTGCCTTCCCCCCTCCAAAAAAAAGACCAAAAAAAAGTCATTGAAAAAAGTTGTATCTTTCAAGGAATATTGTCAAGGGGCAACTCGGTGGCACAATGGATAGTGCTCTGGGCCTAGTGTCAGGAAGACATGAGTTCAAATCTTGCTTCAGACACTAACTAGCTCTGTGACCCTGGGCCGGTCACTTAACCTTTGTTTGCCTCCATTTCATCACCTGTAAAATGGGTATAACAATAGCACCTACCTCCCAGGGTCGTTGTGAGGATCAAACGAGATAATAGTTGTAAAGCTCTTAGTGCAGCGCCTGGTACACAGTCAGCTCTACACAAACGTTAGTTATTATTATTACATCATTTTTGCCTTATTTACCAGAAACATTATGTTTGGGAAGAACCATTAAGATGGTGTTTTGCCTTTTCTTTTTTAATCAACAAAAATTAAGCACAATGAGAGCTGGCATTTTCTATATCTTCTAGTCAACCGTGGGGTTGTAGACTATAACTTTCAGAAGCCTCTATTTTAGAACTTTTCATATCCTCATAAAGAACATCCTCGATGTAGAGTCTTTTCATGAAAATTGTGCATGAATGGAAAAGTAGGCAAGTAGGCCAGTTGTCTCTGTTGTCATTTTGGGGTTAATAAGGCCCCATATTTTTTGTGATTTCATTTAATACCCACCCGATCCATTGCTTTTTTTTTCCCCACAGAAAGTATTCAGATGCCAAGATGAGAGGCTTCTGTGCAGTATACATCATAGCCTTTGGGACTTTCTAATTCCTTATTTGTGAACCATGTTTTTCACCATCCTTCCCTACTGCTGCCTTTGCATTGAAGTCACTGAGTATATATATGTTGCTTTAATTTAGAAGACATGACCAAATTTTTCATATGATTCCTTTACCTCTTCATTTTCTACGATAGCTGTTGGCCCTGACCCTGCATTTGCTTTTGTAAGTACTCGGCGCAAGTAGTATAAAGCAAGATGACCAAATGTCTATGAAATAATGTTTCTTTTTCCTTTGGATACATGAAGAAACCAGCTCTTCCAAGTCCTTTATCTGCCTTGCCAAGGCAAAACCTGTTAGACAACATCTCACTTAACTTCAACTTCCTTCTGTCATCTGTCTTTTGTTTATGTCAAGAGCAACAAGGATGATGTGACTGAGTTTCTCCAGTGGTATGTCCACTCATTGATGGTTGTTCAAGGATCTCACATTCTGAGTTCCAACTGCTAATTTAATTTTCATAGATGGTCTATAAATTGTGCCCCGTCAGTGCCATTCTGCCACCATGACTACAGATGTGCCAGAAATAAGGACCATTTTGCATATGTATCTGTTTTATTGGTTGCAATGGCCAAAGAATTCATCCCTAAGTGGGCAGTACGTCTCTTTGTACTCAGCGAGGACGATCTTCCCAAAGCAGATGCATGCTGCCAATGGAACCACGGGAGGCCATCATCCCCAGAGCTGCCAAAATTATCTTCCTGAGATACGGATTTGACCACTCTACTCCCTCACTCAAAAACTTTCAGTGGTTACTCATCATTTGGAGGATAAAATACAAATTCTTTAGCATAGCACTTAACCTGGTTCTCACCTCCCTAACCAGCCTCATTTCATAGTGACTGCCATCAATGACTCTGCATTTTAGCCCAACAGGATTAGAGCCATTTGCTGGGCTTGAAACTCCATCTTCTACTTCCATGCATTCACAAGTCGGTAAAAACATTCCCTCTTCATATATAGTGATTAATCTGGCTTTACCCTCCCAGAACCAGGCTGATGGCATCTTCCATTCAGATTTCCAGGGGGACTCCTGAAGGTTTAGAGTGTCTTTCTCTACTGCTAGCTGCTTGAACCTCCATTCCAATGTCTTCCCTCCACTGCTATCTGCCCATATTTAATGTCCACTTAACCAATTAACATAAACAAAGGGATGTTTTCTTTGAAGATACAGCAAGAACAGAAGCACTGACATTTCCCCTAACCACCTGGGGGGCACACTCTTCCCTCTACCACCCTGATCTCAGATTTCACACTGTTTATACATAGTATTAGTCCCACCAAGTTCTGGTCCAAATGTGACTCTGCTGCTACTAGATGCGTCCCTGCCTCAGGTGTGTTTGGCCTGAAGGCTGCTCCTCACTCCTCATGACACCAATGTTGGACTTGTTCCTAGAGCTTCAGCTCCAGTCTCCCTCTTTGCATAAAATGAAAGAACAAACAAGGCAAAGAATCCAGCCCATGTTCACAAGCTGCACATCAGCCTTGAAGGGTGACGGCCCAAGGCCGGCATCCTCTCTCCAGAATAAGCAAGACAGGAAGAAACCACACCATGAGAAGGAATGAGTCCTGGTCAACTACTGGGCATCGAAGGCACCCCCAGTTCCAGCTGCTCACAGCCAATCAAAGACTTATTTATCATCTGCCATGTTATTAGCAGCCTAGAGCATTGACAGAATATCATCTCTTCATACCTGAAAGTCCACGCAGAAACTGCATCCACTCAGCCTTCTGCATATGCTTAAAAGCACCAGCTTATGACTTAATCTCCTTTTACAGATATAGACAAAGATGTGGATATTAATATAGACATGGATAGAGATATATATGGATATCAACATAGCTATGGGTATGGCTATAAATGTGGATATAAATATGATACAGATACAGTGATAGAGATAAAGATATAGAGACATATAAGTAATAGATATTGATATACATGCCTGTGTATATGTATGTAGATTTACATCTAGAGGCTTGAGCATATGTACATGCGTACATATATGCCTCTATATGTCTATATTGTAATATACAATACATATATGCATATATAATAATATGTTGCATGTTATATAATTATGAGCAGCTGGGTGGTATAGTAGATAGAGCACCAGGCATGGAGTTAGGAAGCTGTGTGACCCTGGGCAGGTCACTTCACCCTGCTTGCCTCAGTTTCCTCATCTGTAAAATGAGCTGTCAGTCATTCAATTAAGTAAGCACTGTACTAGGCACCAGGGATACATAGACCAAAAGAAGTCCTTGATCTCCAGGAACTTAGAATCTATTGGGGGAGAGAATAATACACACTTATGGGGGAATCCCACAAGTATGTGACAAAATGAATAAAAAATACTAACCAGGAAGCCAGGAAAGGGGAGGGAGAGTATTGGGTGGGGGGTGCTACTGGCCCCTAAGGGGATCAGGAAGGCTGTGCGTCCTTGAGCAAAGCCTTGAAGGAAGTGAGGGATTCTAAGAGGCAGAAGGGACATTGCAGAAGGGTCAAGCATGAAACCATGGTTCTTGGCTCAGAACCAGATTAAAATGTAACTGAGAAATATTTAACAAAACAAATAAAAATACGATAAAACACAGATAATATGACACTCTCAAACCTGTGACCAGCAGGGATCCTCATGCTCAAATGAGTCGCTCCTGTTTCCATTTGAGCTTGACCCCACCACCCACGCAAGACGGGCCTGGGGAACAGCTGGCAGAAAGGCACAGGGATGGCAGAGAGAGCCCTATGTGGTAGGGACAGAGGAGAGGCCAGTCTGATTGCAACAGAAGGTATAGGAATCGGAATAATAGAGACTGAGGCTAAGAAGATGGAATAGGGCCAGGTTGGGACAGGTTTTAAAAGCCATACAGAGGGGGTTATATTTGTCCTAAAGGTACAAGAGTCACTGAAGGGTTTTTGTTTGTTGTTTTTAAACTAGGGAGTGACATAGTGTTCTGTGTTTCAGGACAATCAATATGGTAAGCGGATGGAGCTTCAAGTGGGAAGAAAGTTAAGGCAAGGAAAGTAATTAAGAGAGGATTACAAAAACATCTACTGAGGAGTTGAAATCCAAGATTAATAGGGACAGAAGAGAGCACCTAACTGAGTTCGAGTCTCCAGGTTCAGATCAGACGCTGAAGGAATTGGTGGATGTGATTTCTGGCCACCTTGTTGTTCAATAATTGGCTAAGTTGTGTCCAACTCTTCCTGACCTCATCTGAGGTTTTCTTGGCAAAGATACTGGAGTGGTTTGCCATTTCCTTCTCCAGCTCATTGTACAGATGAAGAAACTGAGGGAGAAAAGATAAAGTGACTTACCCAGCATCATGTAGCTAGTAAGGGCTGAGGTCACATTTGAACTCAGGACTCCAGCCTTGGGATTGTGGGATGTTTATCTAATAAAGAGTTCTTTACCTGGGATCAGAGAATGTGGTAGGGTTTTTTTTTCAATATTTTGATAAATTTATTTCAATGTAATTGGTTTCTTTTGTAAACCTACATATTTTTTGCATTTAAAAACATTATTCTGAGAAAAGTTCCATAGGCTGCCAAAGGGATCACTCACTCACACACACACCCCCCCAAGGTGAAGAATCCCTGGTCTAATGCTCAATGAACCCCCAGAGTTGTTTTTTTTATTGAGCTCCAGTGCATTGACTATCTGTGGTATCTCTTAGTCAGCCAGACTTAATTAGCTTTTAGAAAGGAGTATTTACTAAGGTGATACAGTTAACAACAACTGGCACAACGCATTTCCCTGAAAGACTCAGGACTCAATTTCCTGCCAAGATAGTCAGAGGTAGGTGAAGTGAGGTTAACTCAGCGAGCACACGGGCAGAGGGGCACGGCTCGGTTCCTGGAAGTACTTCCTTTCATGGAGAACCCATGAAGTTTCCACTTTATTTCCCAACAGCTCTTCTGCTGGGTTCCAACTTCACCAATGTCCTGCCTCACCACAGAGAAGCTCTATCACCTGAAATCGTCATTGTGGAGAGGTCCTACTCGGCACCTTCTCAGAGCCCTTAGTTACCTCTCTCTCTCCTCTGATTGGATGGCTGGAGGGTGCAGAAATAAACTACTCCCAAAGCCTACTTTAGAGAGAACTCTCCAGGTAAACTCGTTATTTTTCTTTTGCTTCTTTTTTTTTTTTTT
>CM053582.1:534238855-534255662 GCA_028627135.1 Pseudochirops cupreus
GGTTTTCAAAATCCTTCTTAAGCTGATTTCTAGCTTTTAGGCAGTTTTCATTTTTCTTGGAAGCTTTTGGTGCAGGAGTTCTGACTGTGTTGTCTTCCTCCCGTTCCCTGCTTTGATCCTTCTTTTCCCCAAAGAAGGAATCTAGAGTTTGGTTGCTGTTCTTACTTTGCTTCCTATGCTTGCTCATGTTTGGCCAGTCACTGATTTTTTAGCTCTTTGGAACTCTGCTTCCAGAGGGGAAAGCTCTGTCCCAAGTTGCAGGGGTTTTCCCAGCTGCCAGCGCTTTTAGGAGGCTGCTGCAGCCCCCACCAGCTCTGGCTCACTGAAAATGCACCCCAGGACCACCAGCCAAGACCACAATCCGGATCCAGGCCGCTCAGTGCCTCTTGGCCTCTGAATGATTGCTTGGCCCCCGCTGCAGTCTGCAGGCCGGGAGCTCTGAGGCAGCAACGTGAAGGTGGCTTCAGGGCCTTCGCTTCTGCTGCTTCCTTGCCCTGGAGGCAGTTTGGTGGGACCTGCTTATCTCTCCCAATTTTAGTCGAGTTCCACTGACCTTTTACTTAGTCTTTTTTTCCTTGTGGCTTGATAATTCTGGATACTGCCATAGCTGCCGCAGATCCACTCTCCTGAAGCTCCAGCTGCTGCTTGGCTCGTTAGGCCGCCCCCAGGGCCAAGCTGCCGGTTTAGGCTGGGCTGGTTTCGGCTCCCAGCACTGAGGTGGTCCCTCCTAGCCGAGCTGCCTTCAGTGGAAAGTATATTTGTGTGCGTTTTAGAGCTCTAGAATTTGTTTAGAGTCATATTTTATGGGTATTTTGAGGTGGCTATGTGGGAGCTGCGGTACCTTGCTGCTCCAAAGCCACCATCTTGGCTCCGCCCCCCAATTTGTCCATTTTAAAGAAGACGAGAATTAGGCTGAGAAAGGCTAAATAGAGCCCACAGGTACTAAGCTGCAAAATTGGGGTTTGTGATCTGACCTCCCATCCCCACATGCCACACTGTCTCTGTGATCAAACATAACAAGATGTAATTAGATACCCATCCCTGGCCTAAGGCTCACGTGCATGTGTGCACGGAGTGGCTGAGGATGTCTGGGATCCTTTCTCAGGTGTTTATTACATGTGTGACCTTAGATAGAAGCAGGGTGAATGCCTGCTCTGGGGTCCAAGGATCTGGGTTCCATTTTAGGCACTGTCACTTACCACCCGTGAGTCTTTAGCCAAGACACTGCATACACCTCCATGGGCTTCATTTTTATTATCTGACAAATGGTGGGGGGAGGGTCTAGGATGCCTTTGAGGTCCCTTCCAGCTCAAATTCTGTGATCCTAAAGGGACTATGAAGGAAAACAAAGCCAGCTATTGATGGTGACAGAGAACAGAAAGTATGTCATCCCCCCCCCCCCATCATCCAAAGCGTGGGAGCCAAGGATTTTGCCCCAACTCTCTTCCATGACCAACCAGATTTGTTGTTTCTTCTTTAAATCATCCTCATTTCTCTTGGGGAAGGGCTCAAGCAGAGAAGAGGGGTGGGGGAGAGCCTTATAGGACAGCAGCAACCTAGGGCCCCAGATAATTCATAGACCAGTTAATGGGGAGATGGCTGGAGGTGAAGAGGAAGCCATGATTCCTCAGGGTATCAGACATGGTAATCCATGAACTGCCAAATTCCGATGTCCTGGGGTATGGACCAGCCTTCTTCCCCTGAACCCATCTTGTTTCTCCCCAGAAGTGACTATCCATCCCGTTCTCTCCCCATCCCATGAACCCAGATCAGCTTGGGAAAATAATTGTCCTCCAGCTTGTTCATGGACCAGCTTCCAGCACTACTGCGCCTTCCCTCTCCCACCCTCCATCCCTGAATGGAAGGAAACCATGTAGACATAGACCCGTGACCACATCTGTGCTCAGATGTTATTGCCTAAGGGATTCTGGATTCAGTGTCTTGGGAACGCACCTGCCCAGTAAATGGGACTGGCTGCCCTGCCCTCTTCCCCTCTGGTGGGGCTGGCCAGGATATGACCTGTTCCAGAGTGGCCATGAAACACCCTCCTCCCATTGCTGATCTTCCCTGCTGCTTAGACCTCCACCAGGCCCTGCCTTTGGCCAGTGATGGGGCGGCTGGTGGGGAGAGAGGAAGTGGGGGGGGGGGGGGGAAGGAAACGTCACGATATATCCCCGTCAGATTAAAAAACTAATTTGAAAAGATTAATGTATTCCATTCCTGTTAGGCTGGCTCCGATACCTCTGGGCCTACAGCCTCTCTCCCTCCTGATTATTGAATTTTTATGGCCTGGTAATTAATTGCGGATTCCCTGTCTTTGTTCCATTTCTTTTTCTCTGACATTTTAATTCCAACAAAAAGCAGTGGTCTCCATGCAGGCTCTCTCTGGAGATCCTAATGGTCTATAAAACAAAATGACTTATGGACAGGGCACCCACTTCAGTTGGCGAGCGATTGTTGAAAACCTTGCTGATCACGCAAAATTTAATTTTTCCCCCTTCCCCCCTCCCTCCCCTCCCCCTTATTTCTTGTCTATTACACGGCGGTCCTGGCGTCTCACTAACAAATGAGAGTAACAGTGTTAAGCCTTCTCAGCGGTTACTGTTGCTACAAGGACTCTCTTTGAGGAAGGGGAGAAGGACCAGTGTAAAAAAATGTCTCCTAGCTGCTTTCATCTAATTATAAATGAATAAATGTCTCTGGCCCAACAGATATGACCTGGTTATTGGTACAGGCAGCGGTTAGGGGAGGCGAGTCCAGCAGATTCCCATTTAAAGGGTCCCACAGATCTGATTAGGGGTACCTTGGGCTCAGGCTCCATCCTCCCTGCCCCCCCCCCCTTCATCTTTGCCAGCCCTCAGCTGAAGAAACAGCTTCCTTTCCACCTTCTCCAGGGGTCTTTTTGGGTGACTTGGTACCTCCCAATTAGATAACAAAGAACTGCAAGGATTACAAGGGCAGGAGGAACAGGACGATAAATAAAATCTCACTCTGCCAGGGCCTGGAAGCAAGGTACCTAACAAATGAGGCTCCATTGAGCTGTGGAAAAGACAAATTCTCCTTCTAATTGGGTCAGCCCAAGTGGCCGCCCTGAAAAATAGCTTTCAAATAGTTCAGGCAACTCTCTCTCCCCGTGGCTCCACCCCTAGACTCTATACTACCTTCTCCCTCCTCCCCCCTTCTTTCCTTGCCCTGCTGGCCCTCAAGCCTTCCATTAGTGGAAGGAATTTTGGCACTTGGGCAAAGTGGCCCAAAGCTCACCCTTATATGGGGTGAGAGGGTAGGACTCGCCTTATGTTGGGGAGAGGAGAAAGCAATCCCCAGGTACTTTGTCAAGACTGTCTGTAGGGGGACTGGGAGTTGAAGAAGGTAGGGAGGGTTGAGAGGGGAGTTCACCCTAGCCCTCCACCTGGGAGCTTTCTGTTTTAACTAATAATTCTTCCTAACCAGACGTTGAGCTCTGTTTTTTCTGCTCAAGTGAAAGACTGCAAGTGATGTCAGAGCCCTGGAAATTAATGGCTCTCTGAATTTAGCACCTTGGGACAAAGCACTGATTGACCTATCCTAGTTTTGGCTCTGGCCCTGGGCAAAATTTTGGAATTGGTAGCCTCCAGGTCCAGTCTTATTAAAGCCCTCAAATGTAGTATTCCAATAAGACCTTTCCTTTCCCAACCCTAGCCCGGAATTCCTTGCTCTGGGCCTTTCTAGCTCTCCTCAAATATTCAATTTATTGTTTCTCTCAGTGCCTTGCTTTAAGCTAAAAGATTTTGTCCCTCCCTGTGGCCCCCTCCCCATTCCCTACTTCTTTTCCCTACGGAGTCCTTCTGTATTTCATGGGATCATTGATTTAGGACTAGAAGGGAACCTTCAGATCATCTGGTCCAAGCTCCTCATTTTACAGATGAGAAAACTGAGTCCCAGAGGAAGGGAATTGACCTACCCAAGGTCACACATTTCATACATGGCAGAACTATTATCTACTTCTTTCATCACTATGCCGGCCTTCAGCAAGACTGACTCTGAAGGGGAAGGTTGTCATGGGCACAGTGAGAAAAAGGTGACACTCTTCTAGTGTTTCACCTTTGGCAAAACTGTGATCATGTGATTGCATGATCAGGTGAACCTATTTTAAAGATGTGGAAACTGAGGCCAAGAGAAATCACACAGTGAATGAAATATTGTCAGTGAAAGTACTTTGAAAGTGGTAACTTGATAAATGGATATCAGGGATGGTTATTCTCATGGTGAGTGACTGAGCTGCTGAGACTTCTGGGTCCATGCCCTGGTCAGATTAATGGAATCTCCAAGTTGGAAGAAACCTCAAAGGTCCTGGTGCAGTGAAAGGAATGAATGAAGAAAGCATTTAAAATGTTTCCTTTTTTCCCTCCTGTTTAATAGTGTTTTATTTTTTCCAATTACATATAAAGATAGTTTTTAACATTCATTTTTATAAGATTTTGAGTTCCAGATATTTTCTTCTCTCCCCCTCTCCTCCTTCCTCAAGACGTCAAGCAATCTGATATAGGCTATACATGTACAATCATGTTAAATACATTTCCAAGTTAGTCATGTTGTAAAAGAAGAATCAGAACAAAAGGGGGAGAAAGAGAAAATAATACGCTTTTATCTGCATTCAGATTCCATAGTACTTTCTTTGGTTGTGGACAGCATTTTCTATCATGAGTCTTTTGGAACTGTCTTAGATCACTGTATTGCTGAGTCTTGCATAATGTTGTTGTTACTGTGTACAATGTTCTCCTGGTTCTGCTCACTTCACTCAGCATCGGTTCATGCCAGGTTTTTCTGAAATCTGCCTGTTCATCATTTCTTATAGCACAATAGTATTGCATTACATGAATATATCACAACTTGTTTAGTCATTCCCCAATTGATGGGCATCCCCTCAATTTCCAGTTCTTTGTCACCACAAAAAAGAAAGCATTCTTATTAAGCCCTTGGTATATGCAAATATATGGTATATACTCCATGCATGGAGTAAGGAAGACCCAGGTTTGATTCCTGCCTTGGACACTTAGTAGCAACATGATTCAGGGCAAGTCACTAAAACTCTTCAGGCCTGTTTCTTCATCTTCAGTGGCCTCTATGATTCCATCTTGCTCTGGGCCTGTGATCATCTAGTCCAGGGGTGGGGTCCATGAACCTAAAAAGTTTTTGATAACTATTTCATTATTTGCAGTTTTTGGTATTTTATTTTATGCATTTAAAAACATGATTCTGAGAAGGGATCCCTTCACCAGATTACCAAAGGGGGCCGGGACAAAAAAATGGTTAAGAACCTCCAATCCAACCCAGTTAGATCCAACCTACATCTGAGCAGGAATCTTCTCAGTTCTCATGGATGCTCTGATTCTTCAGAAAGGTTCCTTGGCACCGAGATGTTCACCTTTCACATCATACCTGGCACTTAACTTGCCCTTCCTTCCATTCCGGGTCACCTTTTCCAGTCAACTCTTCCATTTTTTTTTTTTTTGGTGTTTGCTGGCATTTACTTTTGAGTCTTTTGCTCACTTAATAGTATTTTATTTTTCCAATTATACCTAACGATAATTTTCAACATTTACTTTTATAAGACTTTGAGTTCCAGATTGTTTTCTCCCTCTCTCCCCTCCCCCCTGTCCCAAACAGCATGCAATCAGATAAAAAGTCATACACGTACAATCATATTAAATATACTTCCATATTAGTCATGTTTTGAAAAATCTCTTCCATTTTTTCAGGACAGCATGTCTGTTGGTTGCAATTCTGTCTCCAAAATTCTTTTTTGGGTTGCTTCTCTTCCCTTCTCCACTGTCCAGACTCTCTCCCTGCATCACAGAACCACAAAATAAAATGTGGTAAGAACCTTAGGGGGCATCCAGTCCAACCCATGCCTTAAAAAAAGAGCTTCCACTACAACACCCCCAGTGACGGAAACTTGAACCTTTGTTGGCGACCTCCCGGGAGCAGATACCCAGTACCTCCCAATTACTGCCCACTTGTAGATAAGGGAGTTACTCCATTGAGCTTTTATATGCCTCTTGGAAGTTTTTACCTAGGGCTTCTGATTCTGCCTTCTGGCCAAACTGAACAAGATTAATTCGCCTTCCCAAAGTAATCCCTAAAAAACCTCATCTTCTCCAAGAAACTTTGCTAGACTGATGTAGGTCAGAGGAGGGACAGGAGGGAGGGAGAGGTGAGAAGCAATATGGTATTGGGGGAGTGGAAAGTCTACTGAGCCGAGAGGAGGGAGTATTTAGACCTACTGGGTGCTGGAATCATGTGGGCTCTGCAAGCTGATTGTTAAACTTTCAGTGCTAGCATTTTGTTGTGGTTCAGTCATTTTGGTTGGGTCTGACTTTTCCCAACCCCATTTGGGGTTTTCTTGGCAAAGGTACTGGAATAGTTTGCCATTTCCTTCTCCAACTCGTTTTGCAGATGAGGAACTGGGACAAACAGGGTTCAGTAAGTTGCCTGGAGTCACACAGCTTGTGAGCGTCTAAGGCTGGATTTGAACTCAGGAAGATGAGCCTTCCTGATTCTAAGCCCAGTGCTCTATCCACTGTGCTACTTAGCTGCCCCTAAACATTTACACCTCAGAAATTCACTAATGCTACAAATCAGGGCTTGATTTAGTGCTTTGTGGGTCATCTGGATTGAAGAAAGTAATGGAGAAAATCTGAATAATGCAGATTACATTGTAAAGTGTGTTGTGTGTATATCTTTTTTTTTTCCCCAGAGAGAGCTGGTTGTTAAACATTTATCAACATCCCTCTGCCTCTAATGGTCCTTCCCACTCTAATGTCTGGCACTTAATTTTCCCTTCTTTAAAATGAGGGCATTGAATTAGATGATCTTTAAAGTCTTGTGCAGCCTTAAATCTATATTCTTATGATCCTGTGATCTAGGGAATGTCTTCTCTTTTCATCCCATCATTAACGTGTCTAATAAAACTTGGTTTTGGAAACCTGCCTATTTGCAAATAGGCCACTCTGGGTTATAGAGAAATCCATTTAGGGTCGTTCAGGACAATTAGCTCTGATTGGAGCTAAGAAGACTCCAAACCTCTGTTCTAATGAGGATAGAATGTTGGTTGTTGCTGTTGCCTGCCTTGCAGTCAGTTATCAGACCAAGTGGCCCAAGTGCATAGTACGCATCTGAAGGCTGACATTCGGGTTCCTTCTCTTCTCTTCCACCCCCTCTCTCCACTTGTACTGTTCCTTTGCTTGATTTTGGGTGGCCCTGGATGAAGCCTTTTGCTTGGGCAGGCCCATCTATCCAGCTGCAGACAGATGAGTGTATCCTGGGGGCATGGGAGGATTTACTCCCCCCTCCTGGGGATTATATATTTGTTTTGCAGGTTACTTTTGTCCTATGTATCTTCTTCATATTCACTTACATCATTATGATGCCCAAGATTCCTTGAGGTTATGTCTATGTTGCTCATTCGGGTATAGAGGGTGTGTGTGTGTGTGTGTGTGTGTGTGTGTGTGTGTGTGTGTGTGTGTGTGTGTGTGTGAGAGAGAGAGAGAGAAAGAGAGAGAGAGAGAGAAAGGGGCAGAGACAGAGATAGAAAAAGAGATGGAGACAGAGAGAGCATCTTATTTAGACTCTCAGAGTTGGGAAGGACCTCAGAGACCTCTAAGTCTAACCTATACCTGATCCAGAATCTACTCTATAACCAGGATAGGGGCTAGATTCATGATTTCATTTATAGGGAACTTCCAGTTGAAGAAATTCTCTCCATTAATGGAGGTTGGCACCTTTTCTGCAGTAGATAGTGTTGGAGAGTTTCCTAGAATACTGAGAGGTAAAGTAATTTGCCTGGGGTCACACAGCCAGTATGTCAGAAGTTGGGGCTTAACCTAAGCCATTGGTCATTCACCTATTCACGCGAAAGTCTCAAATTTGGAGTCTTCTCTTCAGCACTTAGCACAATGCTTGGCACACAGTAGAAACTTAATAGGTATCAAATTAAAAACTTTTTTTTATTGATCTCTAGAGCAAGAGTATGAGGTATTATGTGTAAATAGGATTTACACATAGGATCAGAACTGCCATTGACCCATTCTTCAATTATGTTGTTGTTAAGTTGTTTTTCAGTCATTTTTAACTCTTTGTGACATTATATCTTGGCAAAGATACTGGAGTGGTTTCACCATTTCCTTCTCCAGCTCATTTTACAGATGAAGAAACTGAGGCAAATAGGGTTAAGTACCTTGCCCAAGGTCCCACAGGTAGTATCTGAGGCTGGATTTGAAGGTGAGTCTTCCTGACTCCAGGCCAGGCACTCTATTCGCTGCACCATGTTCTGTCCTCTTCAGCTTATTACATACCTAAGTACTAGGACTGGGTATAAAGATGGACCCAGATTCTCATCTCCTGCTCTGTAGTCAGAGGTAATCCCATTTCCTGCTAAGTGTTTTGTCCTGGTTATAGGTCCTAAAGACTCAGGACTGTGGCTGAAGTTCCAGATGCTATCATTCAGGCCCAACTCCAGTCACACTGCCTGCTCTATGCCTACCCTCAGACTCCCAGTTCAGAGTGAGCTCTTCCTCCCCTGATTTTTGTTAGTTATAGAAATCCAGAATCATAGAATTTGAGAGTTGGAAGAGAATTCAGCAGCCACAGTACAACCCATACACTAAATGAATTTCCATTATGACACACTCAGTGAGTGACTGGCTAGCCTCTGCTTAGGGACCTCCCAGGGGGGACCTCTATCCTACCACCTCTCAAGGCAGGTCTAACCTAGAGGCATCCGGGTGGTACAGCAAATCCAGTGATGAACCTGGATCTTTTCTAAGTAAGCAATCCTGTCAAAAAAGGAAACAAGCTTGGTTTGGCACGACTCATTCTTGATGAAAACACGTTGGCTTTTTGTAATGGCCACTTCCCTTTCCAGATGTTCACCAAATATCTCTTTAATGCCCCATTCTAGAATTTTTGCAGGAATCAAATTGAAGATCATTGGCCAATTGTTTGTAGACTCTGTTCTCTTCCCCTCTTCCTCTTTTTGTCCTCCAATCTTGGGGTGCCTCTTCTGTTTTCCGATCTTCCAAACATCACAGGCAGTGGCCCAACATTCAGACCCTCTACTTCTCAGGATGCCAACCATCTGCTCTAAGTGACTTGAATTCACCAAGGGCAACTAGGTGTTCATTTTCTGTCTCTTAACTAATCTTGGGTATCAGCTTCCTGTGAATCATTATTGCTCTGTCATTTCAGGTGTAAATTCTCCTTTGTGAAGAAGATAGAAATGAAATGAGAATTGGGCATTTCTGCCTTTTCTCAGTTATTATCATCACTGTAGGCAAAGACCATATCCTTTCTTTGATCGTTCTTTTCCTTCCAATATAGCTTTAAAAAATAATAATCAAACTCTCTTTGTAGTCCTTGGCTGCCTTTGCCAGTCTCAGCTTATTCTGAGATATAGAATCCCTGACACTTTTTATAGGGCTGTGTATTACTCATATACTTATCATCTGTTACTTGGCCTCACTTTTTTTTCCTGTACATTTTCTTTTAAGATGTAAGTTGGTTGGTGAGTTAGTTCCTTGTGCATCCACATGGTCTCTTTAGATAATCCCATTTTTCTGCCTCATTGGATTTCTTTCCCTTTGTGTGTTGTCAAAATTTCATTCTTGAGCATCTCCTGTGCCTCACGGGCTGACTCTCTGAAGCATTTTAGTCCATGAGATCCTATCTATCTTTCCTTTGAGTCCTTTGAAATCTGCTTTCCTCAGATCTAGAATGAATGACAGTCTATGCCCAGGTTTCTTCTCTCTCTATCACAAAATCTAGGATAGAGTAGTCACTTCCTCCAAGATGCCATCATATCCATGTTTCTTCCTGTTAGTGAGAATCAGATTGAGAATAGAATTTTCCTACATTGGTTCCTCCACCTTTTGAAAAATGAAATAATCACTGAGGCAAATAAAGAAATTATTAATTGCTCTGCATTTGGCAGAGGGCTCCAGCAGGCATCTGGATAATTGAAGTTCCCCATTACTACTATATCATATTTCTCTATCAGGCTTGTGATCCTTTTCCAAAAGTCCTCATTTATTTCTTTTTTTTTGTACAGATTGTCTGGAGCATACTCCAATGTCACAACCACTACTGTTTCTCCTCCCATTGACCTTCACCCAGATATTTTCCTTCATACTTCTCCTCTCTGGTTCCTGGACTTCTTCACATGACTATACAACTATACATATACAACACTACCCTACTCCTTACCCCCTTTTCCTTCTCCTATCTCTTCTGAACAAATTATACCCATGCAGAGCCACAGCCGTGTCATGGATTTCAGTCCTACTAAGTCCCAGTGATGTGTACAAAGTTAGATTTGCCCCCTTGCTTGAAACTTCTGGTGCCTCTTTGGGGAGGTGTGTGTGGAGGGGGCTAACTTTGAACTTTCATATATAGATATTTAAGGCCATGGGTTTTACTATTGGCTCTTTTCTTGTATTTTTTTTTTCTTCTGCAAATTTCTGGGGATCTCAGCTATTATACTTTCTGCTTTATGGCTACACTCTCTAGTATCTTAGGAAATTTTTACATCCCTATCCTTTTTAGTTTTAATTAATTTAATTTAATTTTGATCAGATTTGTAAGACACCAGACAAATAGATTCTTACCTGATTTTGTTACATATACTCCATCTCTGATCAGGAAACTGTCAACCCTGTATTATAAACTGTGATGCAGAAACCTGCATTCTGTTCTGTGACTTCATCTTTTTAGCCAGTGGTTCACTTCACAAAGTACTGTCTGCCCCCAACAATCAAGTACCAAGTTAGATATTATCTTATGTTGTTCTTAGTTATTTCCTATATCTGAATCCTCTTTCCCTAATGGAAGTGGAAGGAAGTTTTGACAGAGAAAGCTTCCTAGAAGGGGAAGGACTTGAGGTGGCCTGAAAGAGTGGGTAAGATCTGGACAGATGGAGGAGATCAGGATGTTACAGACTGAGGGAACAACACAGGTAAAGACATAGAGGCTGAAATGATTATGCTGTATTGTGGGACAGGTTGGGAACCAAACTGATCGAAATGGGGGTAAAAATCTTAGAGCTGAAACGGACCTTACAGATCATCTAAACATAGAGCTTGTAACATAATAAGTGTTTAATGCTTTCCATTCATTCACTAGTTCATTCTTTAATTCATTCATGTAGTACATCTTTCAGGGTGAGGCAGCATGAAAATATTATGCCAGTTGAAGATCCATTGAAGGAAATTGGAAGGAAGGAAGGAAGGAAAGAAAAAACAAACTTTTTAAAAGTAACTACTAGGTGCCAGGAATTGTTCTAAGTACTTTACAAATATTCTCATTTGATCTTTACAACTCTGAAAGGCAAGTGCTGTTATGATCCCTGTTTTACAGATGAAGAAACTGGAGGAATATTTGACTATACTCAAGTCTACTCAAGTTCTTTCCACTATTCCACTAGTGAGGAAAAAGCAGTGAGAGTGATCAGAGTCCTGTGCAACACAGGGAATGAACAGTCATGCCCGGAAAGAGTCAGAGATGAAGGCAGGCTTAAGGTAGAATGGGAAGTTCCTGCCAGTGAAAGTAGTGGGCACTGGAGTAGTCCCTGGTTGATGAATTCTCCAATTTTCTGAACTTTTACTCTTCAGGACCCTATAAATAAAAAAACTGGGCAATGCTCCCTAGTTCTGTGGGTTTGGGAGTTCTGAGTCTAAGATCCTGAACTATGTCCTGGGATTTCTGATTGAGTTGCACTAGAGTCTGATTGATTTTGAGCTGCCTGTGTTTGGAAGGAACTATAACTATGCAGCTTATGATACTCACCCCATTCATTTGGATCCCTATCTGCTTAACATTTTTTAAAATTAATCAGCATTTATTTTCTTTCCCTCCTATCCCTTCATTTAAAGAAAATAAACAACAACACCATTTAAAAAATGTGCACAATAAAGCAAAACAAATTTCCACATTCTCTGTGTCCAAAAATCTAGGTTTCGTTCTGCTTGCTGAATCCATCATTTTTCTGTCAGGAGGTGGGTAGCATAGGTCATCAACATGAATCCTTTGGAATCCTGGTTGATCATTGCATTAACCAGAGATCTTCAGTTTTTCAAAGTTGTTTTTCCTTACAGTACTCTTGTGATCATAAAAATTTTCCTCCTGATTCTACTTACTTCACACTCCATCAGTTTATGCAAGTTTTCCCAGGTTTCTCTGAAACCATCTTCTTCATCATCTCTTATACTATAATATTCCATTGTATTCATATAGCATAATTTGTTTAGCCATTCTGCAATTGAAAGACATTCCTTCAATTTCTAATTCTTTGCCACCATAAAGAGAGTTGCTATAAATATTTTTGTAGATATTGGTATTTTTCCTCTTTCTTTTATCTTTTTAGGGTATGGGCCTGGTAGAGTTATTGCTGGGTCAAAGGGGATGCACAGCATAGTCACTTTTTGACCATAGTTCCAAATTGCTTCCCTGAAAATGATTAGTTCAATTCATGTCTCTACCACCAGTGCATAAATGTACCTGTTTTCCCTCAGCCCCTCCAGCATTTTTCATTTTCCCTTTTTGCTATCTTTGACAATATAATGGGAATGTGGTGATCCTCAGAGTTGTTTTGATTTGTGTGTATTTAATTATTAGCCTAAACTTGCTTTCTGGGACAAGAATTCCTTGAACAGGAGCCAAAGTCGTCTTAATTCTAAAACAAGACCAAAGTGGGACTACCTGGGAGAGGGAATAAATGACCTAATCATATACATGGGGTATAGAAGTTAGTGTGGTGAAATGGAAGATACCTTGAACTTGGAAATCAAGAGATCTGCCTTCTAATCATGGGTTTTTCACTCACTCATCAAGTGACCTTGGACAAAGTACTTCACCCCTCTTCAGCCTCAGTTTCCACATCTGTCAAGTGAGGGAAGTAGACTAGATCAGTGGTGTCAAACTCAAATAGAAATAGAGGGTAAAGTCACTAAACCATATATTAAGGGTCCCTGCAGCCAGCTTATTGACTTAGAAAATCATGTTAGCATTATCTATGTTCTGTTGTATTTTATTTATTTTGTTAAATATTTCCCAGATACATTTTAATCTGGTTTAGCTCTTGGGAGAGTTAATGGCTGGTGTCTGACACCTCTGAATTAGATATTCTCTTTTAGTTCTAACAACACACTCTTTCAGTGTGGATGATATCAAAACCTTTCCTCGCAAAGCAGGGGATTCTGAATCAATAAAGGAGATGGAAGTCTACTATGGGACGGACTGGACAGGGGGAAAGAAGGAAGAAGGGAGGCATTATAGATCAGAAGAGGCAGAGGGTAGAGCTACAGAGGAAAATATTTGCCAATTTCATATTGTTGTTATTCTTTGTTTTTGAAGAGGACCAAGGACATCATGGGGTGATGTCTTGACTTGTGTGTGAATTGTATTTAAGTGAGGTAGAGTTGGACAAAGTCATCAGCCACACACTCTCTTCCTGAGTCATTGAAGTCTGATGGTAATTTCATATGATTTTGTCTGACATCCTTCAATTTAATCTTAGAGATCAGAGGATTGAGAGCTAGAAGGAATTTTAGAGATTACATTGTCCAGCCCCTCATTTTAATGATGAGGAAACTGAAGAGAAGAGGGAAGTGACTTGCCCAAGGTCACATATGGAAGTAGAAAGTAGCAGAACTGGAATTTGACCCCAGGTCCACAGATCCAAAACTAGTGGTCTTGTCACCACACCCCAGTTTTGTTGGGCCACTCCTTCCCTCCCTCCCTGCAGGGTCCTTGACTGCCTATTCTCCTGGGTACTGCCAGTACTGTGCCAGGCTGAGCAGCCCTCGGTAATTCCCAGCCTCCTCAGGAGGCCAGGGAAGCTGAGGGCTGGGAACATTCATCTTTTCTGGTAGCCTGGTCGTGAGCCATAGCATTGCTTCCTTCCCCTCCCCCCCAACTTATGACTTCATTTATCCCGCTAATGCCCACCATTGATTCAGTGTGGGGGGAAAAAAGCCCAGGCACATTTGGGGAGCCAACATCATTAACGTTTAATAATTTAGACCTAGTTAATGGGATAATGAATTTACTGACAACTAGAGTGCGGTTTCAGTACTTACACTTCAAGAAATACTGACTCCTCAGATCAGCTTTGCAGGCAGGAAAGTTATAACTCAGGGAATTGTTGGGGGGTGAATTTGCCAGCTTCAATCCTGCCTGGAAAATACAGATTGAAGCAGAGGGTAACCTGCTTCTGTCTCCCTGTTTCCTCTCATCCAGGAGGCAGTGGGAACCTGTGTGTTAGGGAGGTGGGCACAGACCCTGCCCCATTAGCGTTTTAGGAGAAGAGGCACCAGTGGCCTTGTCAAACACAGGACCTTGAACTATAAGGGTTGTCAGAGGCCATCAAGTACAATCCTCTCTGATATATCCAATAGTCATCCAGCCCGGGCTTGAACTTCCCTGCCAACCAACACACTTCTTGACCTTTCTGTTCATTTTTTTTTACCATCAAGTTTAAATTTGGCTTTTTGCAACTTTCACCCAGTGATCAAATAAATGAAAAGAGAATTTGGTAAGTACTTACTCTGTACCAGGCACTGTGCTACAAATGCAAATGCAAGACAGTCTATTCTCAGAGAGCTTATTCTCGTACTATCTGCCGCACATATGGAAGGGTACTGTCTGGGGAAGGAGTAACAGAGATAGAGAATCCTTAAAGAGGTGCATTGACACAGCCTTTCTAGGGAGGGTGCTGATGTTTATTTGATTACTGACCCCAGAAGAAGAGGTAGAAAGCAGGGTAGGGTTTACATGAACATCTGTGGCAAGATGGAAAACAATCAGGGAGAAGATAAGATGATGATTCCTGGTCCTGGTGAATTCAGAGCTGAGGAGTTTAGTTCTTCCCAGAGCATGGTTTCTGGAAGGTGGAGCACGCATCAGTATCAGGGCAGAAAATGGCATTCTGGTGACTATCCCAGACCAAAACTCCCTTTCTTGGTACCTGTTGCTCCAGTTCTCCCACCCCACATCCCCAGGCAGGATAAGGCTAATCTCTCTTCCAAGTGACAGTCTTTTAAATACTTGAAGACAGCTATTAAATCTCTACCTCCTCCTCCCTTTCCCTCCTTCTCTTTCCCCCCCAACAAAATTTTCTCTTCTCTAGGCTAAATATCCCCAATTCTATTTTGTTTCCGGTTTGGCAGGCTTGATCTAACCATGGTGAAACCATTTTGGCTCTTTGTGATTGCTTTATCTGTTTCTAGATTTTTATCAACCATCCATCCCTTTAAAAATATGAGTTCAGTTTTAGACATGTTACATTTACAATGTCTCCTGGCTAGGCAGTTTGAGATGCCTGAAAGGCAGTTGAGACTGGAGGTCAGTGGAGAGTGTAGGGCCAGATAAAATAGATGTGATAGAGATGGCACTTAAATCCAGGAGCACAGATGAGATCACCGAGTGAAGTAATATAGGTGGAGGAAATAATATAGATGGAGGCCCCAGCATCCTTGTAGGACCCCTCATGGTTAGTGGACATGTCCTTGATTAGTATACAGCAAAGGAGATTGAGAAGGAGTGTTCAGAAAGGCTGTAGGAAGAAAACCAGGAGATAGTGGTGTCCCAAAAACCTAGAGAGAAGAGAAAATCAAGGAGAAGGTGGGGATCAATAGCATCAAAGGCTGCAGAGAGGTCAAGAAGAGTGAAGACTGAGAAAAGACCACTGGGTTTGATTGTTAGGAAATCATTGGTAATTTGAGGGAGAACAACTTTAATGAAATGATGAGGTCAGAAGTTGGATTGTAAGGGTTAGGAAGAGAGTGAGAGGAGAGAAAGCAGAGGCACCAATTGTAGACGGCCTTCTCAAGGAGTTTAGCCACAAAGGGCAGAAGAGATAGAGGATGATAGTTAGCAGGGATTGAAAGATGAGTGAGGGTTTTTAATTGAGGACATAGGATTGTTTGTAGACAGTAGGGAAGGAGAGAGTAGGTCGACAGAGGGAAGAATCTTCTGGGGGAGACCAGATGGAATGGGAGTTCTTGTGTACTTGTAAAGGAGTTTTCTTTGTCAAGGAGCAGGGGCACTTCTTGTGAGACAGGGGTGAAACAAGAGATAGTAGCAGAAAGCATCTGGGTGATAGGAGATGAACTGGGGTCAAGTTCATTGGCCCAGGTTTGCATAGGCCCAGACTCTTCCTTTTTTTGTGTGAAGAGGAGTGATTTGTTGAGTCAATTAATGACAAGATGCTAAACCCAGATAACTTGGTCAGGTAAAAAACAGTCAATTAACCAATCAATCAGAAGTGTGAGCTAGGTGTGAACAAGTTCTAGAAATTTTTATTGATTCAATCAATCATAGGTTTTTAGACTAAGCTAAAAAATTTCTGATCAATTTAGAAGTCCTTGAAAGTAATTGGATAAAAGGGAGTGATGTTACACAGGGAATATATTAGTGTTGACTGAGGAAATTTGGTCATGTTCTGTGGATCATCTTTAAAACATCAAGTCAGTCATTTGAGGGGAGAGAAAGAGAGGCGTTCTAGCCAGGCATTGAGACAGAATTGCTCAGGGGAAGGGAGGAAAAGAGCACTGGCTTTGGCTCCCACCTCAGCCTGGATGTGTCTCCTTTGGCCTCTGCCTTGGCCAGAGGAGGACCTTGTGAACTTTGGAGAGCTGGAGGATTGATTTGGACTTTTAAAAATGGCATGCTAGCCTTATCACAGGAACTGCAGTGATTGGTGGCCATGCCTGAGTTGGGAACTGAGGCCAAATGAGAAACGCTGAGGAACGCTAGCTTCAAGATTCTACATGGTGCG
>CM053582.1:534256162-534280815 GCA_028627135.1 Pseudochirops cupreus
TCTGAAGAGAATAATTCCTTCAGAATTAGAGTGGAGCAAATGGAAGCCAATGACTTTATGAGAAATCAAGACACTATCAAACAGATCCAAACAAACGAAAATAAAATGGGGTGGCACAGTGAATAGAGCACCAATCCTGGAGTCAGGAGGACCTGAGTTCAAATCAGGCCTCAAATGTTTAACACTCACTAGCCGTGTGATCTTGGGCAAGTCTCTTAACCCCAACTGCCCTGCCTTCCCCCCTCCAAAAAGCAAAAAATAAAAATAAAATGGACAAGTTAAGTTAAATGGTTAAAGTCATGTCTACAGGGAAAGTCCTGGCTCTGGCCTGTACTGTCTCTGGGCGATGTTTACTCACGTGTAAAACAGAAGTGCATCTTATATTCCTTACCTCAAAAGGAAAGGGTGTGGGGAGAACAATCTGGAAAAGTTGGGGTACTACAGAATGGGAAGTCAAGGGTCCCAGAGCCCTTCCAGTGTTCCACGTACTAGAAGTGTGGGAACCTCCAGCATGGGACTGGTTGGCCCTTTAACTGCAGAGCCTATTTTTCTGCCCCCATTCACTCCCCTCCTGGAAGAACATTAGTGGGTGATTACATAATTACTATGAAAATCCAGTAATCTCAAGCAGTGAGGCAGTTTGGTGTTGTTTTAATGCTGTGCTCAAATCTGCGAACCCCAGAACACATCATTAGTTTCATTCTATTAAAAATTAATTTCAGAGGCAGAGCGAGCCTTGGCAGACCCCGGCCGCCTGGGCCCCGCTTGCTCGTGGGGGCAACAGCAATGGCGACCTTTCTGGAGCACACTGTGTAAACAGACGGTGAGGAAGGGAGCCAAGAGGAAACGATGGAGGGCCCAGGGGAGGAGTGCTGAGCGGCCAGCTCCAGGCATTCAGGGCCCTCTGATAATCTGGCCCTCTGTCCCTCCCCCTGTCCACACTTACCTGCAAGGACCGGACTGGGAGTCAAATATTTGGGCTCCATTAATTCCTGGTGCAGCCACTGGGAGAATCATTTCCTCTCAGCCTCAGTTTCCTCATGAGGAAGGTGGACTAGATCTCCAAGGCCCTGAACAGTCTCCAAGTCGATCCTCCATTTCAACCAAGTTGGTCTTTGCACCTGGCATGGACATCCATCCTCACCTTCTGGGCTTGACCTGGCTTACTCTCCCAGCCCTTGATGAAGCAGGGCCCCATCTTCTCCCCCTACTTCACTCCTTCTCATCTTTCAAGGTCCAACTGAAGCCCCTCCTCCTACCTTCAGGGATGTACTAGAGACAACTCACGCGGGCTCAGGACAGCCAATAGTTAAATTTTCAGTGTGAGGCTACCTAAAAAAATTGTCGAATGCTACAAAGGGTTTGATTTGTTAATTTGGGGGATTGTCTAGAAAGTGATGGGGAGAATGTTAATAAGGCAGATTAAACTTCCAGGTATGAGGTGCATACTTTTTCCCCCTGGAGAGTCAATTGTTAAACACTTACCAGCCCAGTACTCTCTACCTGCCCAGGCCCATAACAATTTCCCTTCCTGGACTTCCTCTAGCACTAGGCAGATACTTTATACTCTCACATAGTAGGGGTTACACATAGTAGGTATTCAACAAGAGCTCATGGATGATGGTGAGGACTACAATGACTTCTTCCCTTCCCTCCACCCACCCCTCAAGGCCTGCCCCAAGTCCCACCTTCTCCAAGAAGAGCCTGCTCAGAGGAAGCAGGATCCTATTTTGCCCTGGGCAAGTCACTGAATTTCACTGAATGGCTATATTTCCATCTGTAAAATGGGGCTAATAATGCTCATCTCGCCCATGCCATGAGTCAATGTAAGAGAAATACAACATAAATGTGCTGTCATTTAACATCAGTATCAATAATAAGCATAGCTAGCATTTATATAATAACATGTAATAATAATATTATCATATATAATAATAAGCATCAATAATAAGCATTTATATAGCACTTCAATGTTTGAAAGAACTTTGCATTTGTTAACTCATGTGACCAAACTGAGTTGTTATTCAGTCGTGTCTGACTCTTTCTGACCCCATTTGGGATTTTCTTGGCAAAGCAAAATCATTGGAGTGATTTGCCATTTCCTTCTCCAGCTCATTTTACAGATGAGGAAACGGAGGCAAACAAGGTTAAGTGACTTGTCCAGGATCACACAGCTAGTGAGTGTCTGAGGCTGGATTTGTACTTGGGAAGATGAGTCTTCCTGACTCCAGGCCCTGTGCTGTATGCACTGAGTCTCCATTAGCCCCTCAGGCTTGCCTCCTCCAACGTTCAGCTTTCTCTCCCCAGCTGCCAGTGACCTGGTTTGGAGAGGTCAGGCAAACCACAGGAGTTCTTCACCCTCCAACACCTTTACCTTTTACTCATTTGCATCTATTTTCTATCAGATTCCAAGTGTCTGTGTTGTCTTCTCTGAAGAGAACACAAGCCCTCGAGGGCAACCCAGGGCTCAGCTGAGGGCCTGGTGTGTGATGGCTACTCAGTAAATGCTTATAAACTGACTGACTGCATTTGACTCCTTGCTCTTGTGACGTTCTCCTAAATTCCCATTTGTCCTCTTTGCCCAGCCCAGCGCTGGCACGGCCTGCCAGCTTTGCTCTTCCTTCCAGTGTTCCCTTCCACTGTAGCGTTACCACTCCCTCCTTTGCGGTAGCCGAGCACAGGCAGCTAGGAAGGGAAGACAAGGCAACTAGCCAGGTGACCTCGGCCACTCCTCCTTTTATTGTTCAGTCATCTTCCATCTGTGCCTGACTCTTCTTGACCCCATTTGGGGTTTTCTTGGCAAAGACACCAGCGTGATCTTCCATTTCCTTCTCCAACTCATTTTACAGATGATGAAACTGAGGCAAATAGGGTTAAGTGACTTGCCCAGGGTCACACAGCTAGTATGTGTCTGAGGCTGGATTTGAACTCAGGTCTTCCTGAGTACAGGCCCAGGGCTCTATCCATTACCTCACCTAGCTGCTCCATCAGTTTTCTTCTTTGTAAAAATAAATAAGTTAGACTTGACAGGCTTTAAAATCTCTTTGGCTTCTGCTAGCCCAGGGTGAGGAACCTGAGACCTCAAGGCCACATGTGGCCTTCTAGGTCCTTGGTGTGACCTTTTGACTGAGCCCAAGTTTTACAGAAAAAAATCCTTTTATTAAGGGGATTTGTTCTGTGAAGTTTGGATTCAGTCACAGAGCTGTGCTTGAGGACCTGGAGGACCTGGAGGGCCATACGTGGCCTCAAGGCTACTAGTTCCCCACCCCTGTGCTAGCCTATATTCCTCACAATTTGCCCAAGATGGTCATGGGGGTCGGTAGTTAGGGCAAGAGAGACTGGGCAGAGCATGGGAGAAGAGAAGGGATTGAACAGCCTTTGCTGTCTCCTGGGGATCCCCTTGTCTGTGGAACCTGGGGACCCCTTCTCAGAATAACACTTTCAAGTGCACAAAATAAAGAAGCCGATCATATCTTTCTTTAGGAAGACATTTGTCTCCCATCTAGGTTCTCAGAGCCCCTAAAATCTCTCTCTGGATTGGAACCCAGGTTGAGAACTCCTGGTGTAGAGGGAAGAAAAAGGATGTGGTTTGGAGGGGACAACTCAGTATGCAGGGAAGGCATGAGGGGGCACAGGAATGCTGACAGTAACAAAGAGCTGACAGTTCTGCAGCCTCTGCCTGTGACGAAGTCTTTCACACACACTAGTGCTCATTTTGTTCATTCATTCATTCCACAAACAGTTGTGGAGCTTTTGTTTCTACCCTGGATCCCAGCCCCTCTTCAATCACCCTCCCCTTCTCATTCTCAGTCTCTCTCTCCATCTGTTGGCTCCTTCCTTGTTACCTACAAAAGTGCCCCATCCTTAAAAACAAAACAAAACTCACTTCACCTTACCATTTCCTCAAGCTATCATCCATCCTAGATCTCTCTTCCCTTTCAAAGGCCCTTCCCACTTTTTGCTCCCCCCGGGGGCCTTTGACTGTTCCCAGAACAAGACACTCCATCTTTCTCAGCTCTGGGCATTTTCTCAGAGCCTGGAATGCTCTCCCTCCTCTGCTCCCACTACTGACCTCCCTGGCTTCCTTTAAGTCTCAGCTAAAATCCCACCTACTACAGGAGGCCTTCCCTCTCTTAATTATTTCCTTTTTTATCCTGTATATAGCTTGCTTTGTATAGATTTATTTTCATGTTGCCTCTCTCATTAAATTGTAAGCTCCTTGAGGGCAGGGACTGTCTCTTTCCTCTTTTTGTATCTCCAACACCTAGAATGGTGCCTGGCATATCACAGATGCTTAATAAATGTTTATTGACTGATTGAAATCAAAACTAGAAAAATCTACATACACTGGTACCTCTACTTTCTTTCTCCTCACTCACTCTGAACTCCTTGCAAACTGGTTTTGGTCCTGATTGTACAACCAAACCTGCTCTTTCTCAAGTTACCAGTGACCTCCTAACTACTCAAATGGCATTTTCCCAGTCTTCATTCATCCTTCTTGACCTCTCTGTGGGATTTTACAATATTTACCACCTCCTTCCTCCTGGATATTCTCTTTTTTTTTTTCAAGTGGCAGACTTCTTTCTTGGTTCTCCTCCTACAGGCCTGCCCATGCCTTCTCAGTTTCTTTGTTGGAAAATTATCTGTATATGTAACTTATGGATTTTACCCCAAGCCTATCTCTTGGATCATCTCTTCTCTCTCCTAGTAACCTCAATGGCTCCCATGGGTTCACATGTAATTTCTATACAGACAACTCTCTGACGACAAATCCAGCCCTAGTCTCTCTCCTGAGCCATCAACCACCTATGGGTTATTTTGAACTCTAAGTACCATTGGCTTCTCAAATTCAACACATCCAAAACCTAACTTATGCCCTTTCTTTCCAAACTCACTCCCTCGACTTTTTTTTTTTAACTTCTCTTTCTACTCAGGGCACCACCATCCTCCCAGGCACCCAGGTGTACAATCTCAGAATCATTCTTGATTGCTCCCTCTCCCTCACCTCCCATATCCACTTGACTGCTGAGTCTCATCAGCCCTACTTTCCCATCTCTCCACCCTAAGTCAGACCCCCATCACATGTCCTTTACACCGCTGCAACATCCTGATCAGTCTCCCTGGCTCAAGTCTTTCCTCCCTCTAATTTATTTATCAAATGACTGCCAGAATTTGACCATGTCACACCCCCCACCCCAATAAATTCCCATGATTCCCTATCGCACTAGGGTCAAATATAAACCCCTCTGTTTGGCATTTAATGCCCTTCATAACCTGATTCCATCCTGTCTTTCTAGGCTTTTTATAGATTATTTCCCAACACACACACTCTAGGCTGGCCAAACTGGCCTTTCTGTTACTCCCACACAACACTATATCCTGGCCCCTGTACCCGCACAGGCTACCCACTGTATCTGGAATGATTCTCTTCTAATCTCTTAGAATACTGACCCTGACCTCCCACCCACCCACCCACACAGCAGAGATTAGAAGCTGAAGAAACCTTAGAAGCTGCCCTCGGCCAGCGTTGTGAAACTCACATAGAAACAGAACCTTGCAGGCAGCACATGGCCTTAGAAAACCACCAATTAACATTCTATAGGTCATATTGTATTTTTACTTACCTTTTTCCCCAATTACACGTTCATTTGGTTTGCTGGCTCTCCAAGTTGGGGGGCTGGGGTGCGACAGAGAGTTTGACACTTCTGATTCTAATCAAGCCCCCTCAGATGAAGAGGCTGAGGCTCAAGTAACTTGTCTAATGTCTCACAGACTGTTAAGTGACAAGAGGCAGACATCAACTTCACATCCAGCAAGACTAGACCAAGACGTCTTGATTTGGGGTCCGTGAACTTGTTCATGGGCTTCACCAGACTGCCATAAGGGTTAAGGCAATAGACCATAAGGCCTCTCATGAAGAAGCCGACAGAGGAAGCTCAGTGGTGCAGCAGATATGACACTGGGCCTGGAGTCACAAAGAGCCTGAGCGTATCAACTCACCTCTGTCTGCCTCATCTGTACAATGGGAATAATAATACCCACCTGCCAGGATTGTCATGTCAAGCACTACATAAATCCTAGCTACCATTGTTATTAGGTGAGCCATAAGGACTTTCTGACTGATATGTGTGACAAAGGAAATGTTACCTAACTTCTCTGAGACTGGACTAGAGAACCCTCAGATCTCTTCCAGGGCTAACTCAGTGATCCCATCACCCTTTGATTTATTTAATTCAACAAGTACTTAATCTGCCCTACTATGTGCAAGTGTAGCAGCCGCGCAGGTCACCTTCTTTTTCCCCGTGTGTGGCTGGAGGAGGCTGAGGTCAAGGACAAGCCAAACGGCCCGACCCGACTGATTTCAGGGAAAGGACGTTAGGTCTGTGTAAGGGAGATTTCAATCCGACCCGAATGCAATTAGCAGACAGGCCACCGGGTGGCAGCGCAGCCCCGAATCTGTCGGTGGAAGGCTGGCAGGGTTCCGGAGCAGACTTCAGGGGAGTCCATGGGTCACCCCTATAAGTCTGACCTGGGTAAGCGACGTGGAACTGCGAACCTCACGCCTCCGATGGCACAAACTATTCGAGTTATTTCTTTTCCCCAATGACATGTAAAAACAATTTTTAACATTTGTTTTTAAAAATTTTGAGTTCCAAACTCTCCCTTTGCACCTTCATTTAGAAGGCAAGCAATTTGATATAGGTTACACACGTGCAGTCACGCAAACCATATTTCCATATCAGCCATATTGCGAAAGAAAACAGACCCCCCCCCCCCAAAAAAAAAAGAAAAAGAAAGTTTAAAAAAGTATGCTTTGGTCAGCATCCAGCACCCATCAGTTCTTTCTCCAGGGGTGAGTGGTATTTTTCATCCTAAATCCTTCGGAATTGTCTTAGGTCGTTGGTACAAACTGCTTGGGAAGCCCAGACTCACCTGGGTCCGTGGCTGGCCGGGAGAGGGCGCCGTTAAGGGGATAGTGGTGGCTAAAGGTGACCACAATCTTATATTCTTCGAGAATCTCATTTATCCGAGTCTTTCTGTATCGGGGAATCATAGATTTAGAGCTGGAAGGGCCCTTAGGAGTCATCTGCTCCAGCCCCCTCATCTTACAGTTGGGGAGACTGAGGCACAGGTGGCTTAGTAAGTGGCGAAGGGAGGATTTGACCCCTGCAGGTGCCTCCGGAGCTAATGATATTTTCATCACACCACATATGACGCTCGCCACATATACGCACCCGCTTCTCCACGGCGTCCTTCACAGAGAAGCGAGTACACGCAGGGCGCGTGGAGAGCACGGAGGAGCGGGTCTCCCTCCTCATCCCTCCGAAAGGAACCCGTGCCCCGCCCCCGGCGGCTGGGAACGCCCCCGTGCTGCAGTTCTCCAGGACGGCCAGGAGATGGCGCCAAAGGCCGCGGCTTGGCCGGTCAGGGCCAAGGCCGCCCGCAGGGAACCCAGCAGCGGCTCTCCCTGGCCCCGCCCCCGCGGCATAGCCCCGCCTTCGCCCCGCCCCCCGAGCTGCTAGGGCCTGGCGCTTCCTCTACTGACCCGTGCGTCCTGCCTGGTCTTGGAGCCATGGTCCTACCGCGGCTCTCCCTGCCCGCCGAACTGGCCGTAGGCACCGCCGTGCTGGGAGCGGCCTTCGTGACCGGAGTCTTCCTCGGTGAGCCCCCTCCCGAAGCTCCCCCGCTGCGCGGGGGCTGCGGCGTGTTCCCCACGTGCGCCCGGCGGGAAAGAGGGATTCAGGGTGAGGGAGTCCCGCCAGCTGAGCGCTCTGCCTCCTCCCCGCAGGCAGGAGGGTGCCCCAGTGGCTATCTGGCCCCCAGCAGCCGCGGCGGCGGCTCCTGCCCCCTGAAGACGACCCCCTGTGGCAGTACGTGCTGAGCCGCTCTATGCGGGAGCACCCCGCGCTGCGGAGCCTGCGGAAGGTCAGCTGGGAAGAGAGACGTGAGGAGCCCCCGATTGGGTTGGGGGGATGGAGGGGCTCGGGCTGTACGTACCTTCGGGAACGCCTCCGGCGCAGCCCGGGATCCTGCCCCGCGGCTCGGTGGGGCTGGGGGGAGACGGGACTTCTAGAGCTTTGTAAGGGGTTTTAATGTATTGTGGCCTGGGAGAAGGCGGGGCCCTTCCATTCCGAAGGTCATGTATTCACCCCTCCCCCCAGCTCACCCTGGAGCAGCCACAGGGGGATTCCATGATGACCTGTGAGCAGGCGCAGCTGCTGGCCAACCTAGCCCGACTCATCAAAGCACACAAGGTTTTGGATATTGGTAAGTATGTGCTTTGGGGGGGCTGGGGAGACCCTAGTCCACTTGTTTCATGTGATCGCCAACTGGACCCCATTCTTTGCGGAGGCCCCAGCCCCCTTACGCTGCCTGTGTGTCCCCCAGGCTCCTTTACAGGCTACGTTGCCTTGAGTTTGGCCTTGGCACTGCCCACCACTGGGCAGGTAGTAGCCTGTGAAATTGATGCTGCTCCCACTGAGCTGGGAAGGCCCTTTTGGAGAGAGGTGAGTGCTTTACCCATTCCTCTGCTCTGGACTTGGGTATCTGGGGGGGGGGTTTGAGGGTTGGGGCAGGAGTGGCAATTCTAGGAGCCTTTTTTTTGCCCATGCTCCATTCCATGTAAGAGTTCAGGTTGACCTGGAAAAGAGTGGCCAGGCTCCACCTTCTCCCCTTGGTTGCTCTACACAGAGTGGAGGTTACAGCATCCACCTGGGCTTATTTCTCCACCTTTTCAGGCAGGTGAGGAGCAGAAGATAGACCTTCGGGTGAGACCAGCTCTGCAGACCCTTGGTAGGTACATGGGTTGGTGAGCAACTTGGACCCATTTCCCAGCAAAAGGCAGCAGAAGTCAGAGCCCAGTTGGTGAGCTAGCAAGGAGCAGGGGGACCCACTCCAGTACTGAACTTTGCCCTCTCTGATAGGAGCCAGGGATGTTTCTGGGGCCAACAAATGAGGGGGAGGGGGTAACCATGAAGCAGATCACACCCCTGGGGTGTGTGCTTGGCTGAGCTGGGAAGGAATGAGTCAGAGGACAATAACTGGCTCCACCAGCAGAGACTTCCTATTCATGGGAAAGACACCAACCAGGAAACCCCTGGTTCAGAGAGAAAATTCCTACCCTTAGGAAAGCCCTTGGGGACCTCCTAGTCTGATTGAGGAGATAGCCTTGAATGGAGTCTTAATTATCCTGTTTGCTCCTCCACAGCCTTCCTTCCCCCCACACCCATGGGGGTGGCATCCATGGACAGGAGCAGCACACTCACCTTGGCAGATAAGACAGGGTCCCCCCTCCCAAGGCAGCCAGGCAAGAAGGCCATAGTGTCCTAAAGTAGGTTCATGAGAAGCCATGAACCTAGGGAGAGAAGGATGAATCTCTCTAGGGCAACAGCAGCGGCATCTATGAAGGCACTCCCTGGTCCTGCACGTAGGTCCCGTGTTCATACACTACCTGTCTAGGAACTGAGCTTTTGTGGGTCCTTTGTACAAAGTGTATGTGTGATGTGAATCCCTGGGTGTGATCCATGGGTAAACAACATAAACTTTAGTTTTTTCTTACGAACTCAGTCATGTTTTAAGCATGGTCTGGAGGGTACCTCTCAGAACAGTAAAGAGATCCTTGCACTGTTTACCTTTCAGAGGTGGTGTGAGAAATGAGCAGCAGCTTTGAAATCTGTATACAGGGCTCTACAAGTAAACTATAGGGGATGCTGCAGCTGGGGCTGAGCCGTGTGTGTTCCCTGGACTAAATCTTGTCTCCTCCATTCAGATGAACTACTGGCTGAAGGGGCAGCTGACACCTTTGACATGGCGGTCATTGATGCTGACAAGGAGAGCTGCAGCACTTATTATGAGAAGTGTCTGAAGCTTGTTCGGTCTGGTGGGATCATTGCTGTTAGCAATGTAAGTGCCATAGCTGGTACTGAAGTGGTCTTAGGAGAGGGCTGGGACATTCAGGAAAGGGGTAAAACATCATGGCAGGGCCCTAGGCTATAGTGGATAGACTGTTGGAATCAGGGAAGTCTGATTTGGAATCTTCCTGGGCAGATCACTCAATCTGTGGTACTTTACAAAGTCATGCAGATAAATCTTACAGTTTTAACACCCCTTGTAAATGTTAAGAGCCATCTACATAAATATCTGTTATTGCTCCCTCTTGTCTGAAGGTCAGCCTCTCCCTGTAGCTTAGGATTTAGGCTGTCTGCATTCTGGCCCTAGCTGTCCACACCCACCCCACCCCACACTTACTCCATCTTTCCCTAGTGGCTAAGCAGCTGATCCAGACAGTTTCATGTGGTCTACTTAAGAAAGGATTCCTAAAATTGCAGGCAGCATGACTAAAATTTTGTTTCACGTTTTCCTTTAAAACAGAGGTTCTTGACCATGTTTTTGAGGGTAGTCTGCTGAAGCCTTCTCAGAAAAGTATTTTCAAATGCATAAAATAAAATATTAGAATGACAGAATCAGAAATACAAAGAAAACGTTTTTGTTGCTGCGACATATTTCTGAAGGACCTGCGTGTTTTTCTGAGTCTGCTGGGTCTTCTAGTAACAAAAGACACCTTATCCCACTGTTTGCTGAGATTTTTTTTCAGAATTTATATTGAGATTTCATTTTCAGAATATTAAAAACACAAGTTCACGACCGCTCCTCTAAAAGGTAACCAAAATGTTAGTGTACGCGGCAGGTTTTGGGTATGAAAATGCTGAATTTGTTTTGTTCCAACATACCCCTGGTCTCTCTTTATTCCTGGGAACTTCTGTGTTGATCCTTGAGCAAAGACTGTTTTATTTCTTTGTCTTTGTATCTCTGAGGCCTGGACACGTAAAGCAGGGGCTTAATAAACGCCTGTAAAGTCACTCAGTGCGCTTCAAGCCCTAAACTCCTTTGTCAGTGTCTCGTAGGGCATTCTTCTCATTGGTCCTTTGCTTCTGTCCTAGGTCCTATGGAATGGAGAGGTGCTCAACAAGCCACAGAAGGGAGATGTGGCTACCCAGTGTGTCAGAGATCTCAATGAGCGGATCCTAAGGGATTCCAGGGTCCACATCAGCCTCCTACCCCTAGGAGATGGCCTCACTTTGACCTTCAAGATCTAGGGGACCCCAACCAGTGTCACATCAGTGGTGGCAGTGTTGTATGTTGGGAGGGGAAGAGCTTAGGGGTTTGTGCTCATGGACACATTTTTAAAAGGACAATTAAAATGAGGGCTTGGGGGACCCTCTGAGCCTCCTGTGTTTTTTTCCCTATATCCCAGAGTAGCAGGCAGAAGAGAGGCAAGCACAAGCAGAGGCTACATTTGTAGTCAGCCAAGGTAGGGCGGCCATTCGATCTGATTTCCCTAGTGGTTCTGGGGAAGGAGGTTTGGAGCAGAGGGTGGGGAACCTTCAACCTTCAGTTAAGGCCCTCTGACCAATTCTTCACTGAACAAATCCCCTTAATAAAAGGATTTGTTCTGTAAAACTTGGACTCAGTCAAAATGCCACACCCAAGGACCCAGCCAACGGCAGGTTCCCTACCGCTGGTTTGGAGCAAGTTGGAGCCCCAAGCCCAAACTTGTTCAATTCTGTCTGACTCTTGGTAACCCAATGGACTCATCCGCGGGGTTTTCTTGGCAAAGATACTGGAGTGGTTTGCTATTAACTGAGACGTAAGGGATTAAGTGACCTGCCCAGGGTTACACAGTAAATGTCCAAGGATAGATCTGAACTCGGGTTTTCTGAAGTCCAGGCTTAGTTTTGTATCCACTGTACCACCCAGTTGTACCTCCCCCACTCAGAAAAAGGCATTAAACAGCCAAGATTAAGACAGAACCATTTTCTTCATCCTTTCCCAAAACTAAATTGTGAGCCCCTCATTTTGGAACCTCTTGCCCAAATGTTGACACATTTGTCTGCATACTTCCCCAGGGTGTGTAGATACTCCATCCTTAGAACATTAGATAGCTTGGCATGGAACTTGTGTTTGACCTGAGCTATGCCTTGCCTTCTCAGGTGACCTTGGACGAGGCCTTTCCTGCCCAAAGCTCACTTTCTAATGTGTAAAATGAAGGGACTGGAATTAGGTCTACAACTAGGTAGATTTGCCTCTAACCTGATAATTGAGGTTAAAAGCCTTAAGGAATGGGGTTCTGTCAACACTGGAACTCCCAGAGAATCTGTTCTAGCCTTCTGTAGGATTTATCAAGGTGCCCAGTGCATAGGAGATGATAAATGCTTGCTGCCTCCTTACCTAAAGCTAACATCCACTTGTAAACCACAGCAAGGAAATGTGGTAGCAGCTACGTTCAGAACCCTTTACTGGTTTTCTACAGGTGGTGGATAAAAACAAACCCTGTATTAGCCTGCTCTACTTGAGCCTATTGGTATTTGCTGGGTGCAAAGATCCTACAGAATCTCATTTCTTCAGTGCTTATTACTACTTTCATTTTTGTCTGCCCAATTATATACATGGCAAACATCGGGGTTCTCAAAAGGGTCCAAGGACCCTCAAGTCCTTTTGGGGTGCATAAGATAAAAGCTATTTTCTTCATGATATTGACATTTTAATTTCTAATATGCAAAGTATCAAAGAGAACCCCAAGTTTTGGGTTGTTTTTTTTCACTTGGAGCATTCATTCCCATTTTGGTAGACTCACCTCTTGCCTAGATTCACATGCACGGTCAAGCTACCAGTCTCATTTTCTGTCTGGCTTGCTGACACAACTAGCTGTCTGTTGGGCCTGGCAACCTGTGCCCTCAGGAGTACGTGTGACCTTTGGATTGAGTCCAAGTTTTGCAGAACATCCTTTTATTAAGGGGGTTTGTTCAGGGAAGTCTGGATTCAAAGGGCCTAGGCTATTTCACCTAAACTGCTCCAAAAACCTTCCCCCTCATGGTTGATGGCAATATTTTATGAACTATGTGCTCTACTGGAATTGGCCACCCTTTTCAAACCAATGCTGTTTCATGGGAGCAAAGCTGGAAATCTTCACGAGTGCCAAAGGTGATGGTGTGGAAGGAAAAGAGGAATATAACAAAGAGCTGTGACCAGTTGGCTCCCTTAATAGATCAAACCATTTCCTATTTTCCCTACGTTCTACCTACTGGAGCAATACTTATCTGTAAAGAGGAGTCTTTGTTTTATCCTCCAAGGTGTTCCTTTAAGTTCTTGTACTCTGAGAGTTTACAAACAAGGTTTTGTTTTTCGTTGTTGGGGTTTTTCTTTTTTGCTTTTTGGAGGGTGGAAGGTATCAGTTGGGGTTAAGTGACTTGGCCAAGGTCACACAGCTAGTTTGGTGTTAAATGTCTAAGGCCTCATTTGAACTCAGGTCCTCCTGACTCCAGAATTGGTGCTCTATTCACTGTGCCGCCTATAGCTGCCCCAAGATATTTTAACCCTAGGCCCTTTACGGTTTTCTAGACTTCAAGTGGAAAAGTAAGATTTAGACAGCATCACCATCTCCCTTCTCTTCAAGAGAGTGAAACAGCACTGTCAGACTTCTAGTCCCTCCTCTTCCCGCCTGAACACCTCTACCTTCAGGGAGCACCCCAACCCAAAACAATATATTCCTCCCACTCATTGTAAATAATCTTTAGTGTAGAAATTTGCCAAGCTTTGGTCAAATACAAAGTTAGTTTTTTCCTTATTCACACAACCCAAAACAGTCCTGATGCATTATCATAATGCGTAGGTTCCCAGAGTGGGCAATAATGCCTCCTGGGGGTGTTGGAACAAGGGGGAGGAGGGGGGCAGTAGTAGCCTCAGATGCAATTGGGGAACACTGACCAAAAGGCTTAACCTAATCCCCCGGAAGCTGAGTAATTTTTTTTAAAGGGGAGGGATAGTGGGCCACACCAAATAAGTTTGAGAACCTGTGTGACATAAAGCATTGTAGGATTTGGAGAGAGCCCCAGTGGTTACCTACTCTGATGCTTTTATAAAACAAATGAGGGAATCGAGATCTAATGACTTTGTCCAGGTCATGCAGCAGACCCCAAATCCTGACTCCAAATTCAGTGCTTACAATCATGCTGTGTTCAAGTCTTCCATGTTACTACTCGCCATCCTACCTGTTTGAACCTCCCCTCTCTTGAATCATCTAGTACAATGGTTCTCAACCTTCCTAATGCCACGACCCTTTAATACAGTTCCTCATGTTGTGGTGACCCCCGACCATAAAATTATTTTCGTTGCTACTTCATAACTGTAATTTTGCTGCTGTTATGAATTGTAATGTAAATATCTGATATGCAGGATGTATTTTCATTGTTACAAATTGAACATAACCAACAGGCTGAGAACCGCTGACCTAGTACATCTTTCAAAATACCTGTAATGACAATACCTTACATCATCCCATATAGGTAGCTCTTCTGAGCTAGATACTCAGTACCATTTCAACTTTCCTTCTCTGCAGCACTTATTTTCCATCCTTTCCTTGGGTCCCAACAATAATACACTACAAAATTTACAAAAATTTAGACCAAAGAGTTGAAAATCATATATCCTCATATTATTTTATTTTTTAAAAAATTTATGGGATCACTCTAAGGGCAAAGAGGACTTGTGGCACAGATGAGTGAAGAGCTTGTGGAAAAATAAATTACGATCTAGACAACGAGACCACCAAAGGGAATGTTTGCAAATCGACTCATCTGACTCTAGTTATCAAAACTTTAACTCTGCAAATACTTGGAGGCACAATTATGCACATTTGTTTTATTCATAATTTGCATTGTTCTGGGATACCAAAAGTATTTCTAATGATGGTAAATTAACAAAATTTTTGTACCTCATCTCAAAACATCCACTGATCCATCTCATCCAATGGTAATATCACATTTGTTAAAAGGAACATAAAAACAAACATGCACACAATTGCACAGTTTTCATAAAGGTCTATTTCATTATTGGTGGGTAGCGCCATTTAACAGTTAAATACATTTAAATAATGTATAGGTGACTGCTCTACTGCAGCATTGGTAACTAGATAGATAACCAATTTAACTAGAAACCAACAAGTAACTGTCTAAATATTTAAAATACAGCTCTTGTCTGGATCATCCCTTGTTTAGATCATCCCTCTTAGAAAAAAAAAAGCCTGCTGGTCACATTGGAAATATATTTTAAGGCCAAATCTGCTAGCTATCCCTTCCCCACAGGTTTTTTTGACTGTACTAAGCCTCCAATTCCAAGGCAAGCCCAAGTTTGTGACCTCCAGCATTGATGCTCTTCCCATCCACCAGGGCAGACAACGTAAGCTTCACACCTGCAAGGACATGAACAGAGACATGACACCTCCTACACCATTTTCTTCCTCCTGTCATCCCTCTTCAACCTTCTTTCTCTGTGTACTCATTTAGCCAAGAAAGATGTTCTAAACGTCACGAATACAAACATAAGCCACCAGAGGGCGATATGGAGCAAAGGATTCCATTAGTGAGGGAAGGCATTCCCTTATATTGATCAAGAGCAGTGATTTAATGTATGATCTCTGCTCAACTGAACAAAAACAAGGCCCTTGTCCTTAAGGAGCTTAGACTCTACTGAGGGACGGCAGGCAGGCAGGAAAATGGTGAGTATGCACAATGGTTTCAGGAAGGAAAGAGCACTAAGAAAACCCAGAGGTCCAAGACTGATTTCTTTCTCAGAGTATGAAGTTTTCCATGGCATGAAGCTCAGGGAGCTTTCTGGTAAGGGAGGGATCATCTAAAAGGCAAGTATCCTCCAAGGAGAGGGAGGCAGGAGATGGGATACCAAGTTGAGGGAGCAGCAAGAACAGTTCTGCAAGAACACAAGAATATGTGCAATCAGCCTGGAAGAGTGTGCTAGAGTTAAAAAAAAAAAACATGAAGGGCTTTAAATGCCGTGCTCAGACCTGTACTTCAGGAAAATTATTTTGGTCGTGTACAGAGAATGGGCCAGAGAGAGGACCAACTAGAAGACAGGAACCCAATGAAGATGCTATTAAAAGCATCCTGGCAGGAAAAATGGGTGGGCTGAGGAAGGGGGACTTGTTCAGAAAAACTTCAAGGTTTCAAACCTGGGTAAGAGAAGCAGGAAAGGTAGGAAGGGGAGGAGGTGTTCAGGAGAAAATAAGGACATATTAAATTTAAGATGCCCAAGGGACATCCGGTCAAATTATCTGGCATCACCAAATACCTGTGGGACATGATGGCTATCTAGCGTCATCTACACAGGTGATGATGAAGCCCACAGAAGGTGACAAAATAGCCTTGAAGGACAACCACAGGGGGTAAGATGTGGATAATTACTGGGCAAAAGAGAATGAGTAGCAAAGAAACCAGCAGAGACCAGTGTTTACAGAAACTCAGGACGAGAACTGAACAGGGCCAAAGGCTACAATTAGAATGAGGATTGGGGAAAAGTCATCAAATGGTGAGGTCATATACCAATCTGTAAGGGGCTGAAAAATGAGTGGAAGCTGAGGTGAGTTAAGCTTTTCCTAGAACTTTTGGTTGAAAGGAAAAATACAGGATGAAATCTTTAAAGTATGACAAGGTCAAGCAATGGCTTTTAAAAGCCTACAGGACCCCCCTAAGAATGTCTGTAGGCAGCAAAAAAAGTCAATATATTGAGATTTAGAGGGGTAAACTTCAGGAAAGAATAAGGAGAATCACCTCTTAAAAGACTTTTTAGCAGATGTAGAAAAAGATGGATGAAGAGGAAATTCATCATGGACAGCCCTCCACTTTCTCAGCAAAGTAAAAGGCAAAGTCCTCTGCTGAGAGGGAGGTAGATGGCAAAGGATGCCTGTAGAAAGAGGTTTGGAAAAGCAGCTATGGGGAGGACAATATGGAGCCAATTAAAACAACAAGGTTATTTGGTGGTAATAAGAGCAAAATTGAGGTAAATTTTGACTGGATCCATCTGGTAAGGTATTTTAATTCCTCCAGCATCAATGAGCAAGTAGTAAGGTAATTAAGTAAGCAGGGATAACCCAGGGCTAGGGCTTGGCAAAACAAGAATGGTAACAGAACAAGGAGTAAAGTATTTGAAAGAATCAGTGTGTAGCTGAACTAGCTAATTATAGGGTTAAGACTGCAAAGGAAACAGAGTGTGAGACCACAGCAAAGGTGAGACCAATTAAGAAACTAAAAGGCATCTTCTGGACTGCCTATAAAGGGTTGCTAACCTGGCGATGAGTCTCTCTGTACTTGGTTCCAACACTAGGTTCCTATTTAATAAAGACTTTCCAGCTTAGCAGAAACTGTGAGGGTTTACACTAACCAGCAGTCATCTCCACAAAACAAGGCAGAGTAGGTACTATGGTGTTTTTAAACATTTTCAACAAGAAAAATTTGCAAATATTATGGTAACTTAGATTTAAGTTGGTTAAAAAAACCTGCATCAACATGGTTAATATACAAAGACATCAGGACAGTATGCTGATAAGACTACTAAAATAGCCTGGAAAACAGCATCTGTAAACTTATTACCAAAGTTTATCAAAGCAGAAAACTTACCAGGCCTCAGGGTCTGAGTATAACCGACACCAATTAAACTAGAATTGTTGACTTTTGCCTAGGAAAAAAAAACAGTTATGAGAAATTAGAAATGGAAAAACATCCCTTTTCTTTTTCCCATTTTATAACGTCCCTAAACAAATTTGTGTATTAAGCCAAATCTAACAAAAAAATCGGTTCTCAATGATGGATTTGCCAAGTACTTAATTAGTTCAAAGTAATCTGAAATAACTCATTTTGTATTCACACTATCACACAGAATGTAACTGTTCTACCTTTCCACAAGTGTGCTTCAAGGAGAAAAGTTTACCACAAATGGGTTTGATTTTTCTTCTCAATTGTAGAATCTTAAAACTAGAAAGAACATTAGAAACCGAGTCCTCCCCTTCCCCACCTAAAAACAAAAACAAACAGCCAAGTCTCACTAGAAGACTGAATATAAAAACTGAATCCTATATGAGCACATTCATCTAAACAAGTCTAGCTTTCTTTATGAGGTAAAATTTTGCTAGACCAGTAAGCACTATTTTTTTTAATCTTTTCTCATTTGGATCAGAGAATCATTCAGCAGCCTCAGTATTAAGTACTGTGGGAACCATGGAGTAAGCCTAAGGTATAGACAAGAAAATAAAGTCTTAAATAAAGAAAAGAAGAAACCACCACCAAACTTGGGAGTCACTCCATGGGACACAAGTTACACTGTAAACTTGGATCTGTCAGAAGTATCACAATGGGAACTGTCTTTCATGTTAATTTTGACATGTCATGGTGACAATAAGAGAATAACAGCACTTGACTACCTTATTTTAATCAAATTCTAAGGCCTCTACTGCTGCAGAAGAATATAGTGGGAGATAAGATTTACTGTTTGGATGAATAGTAAGACATTGTTCAATGTTCAATTATCCTACAAACTACAAAACATATACTATTCACTCTAGAAAATGATTAATTTCCTTTTCCTGAAGTCTAACAGGTTTCCTGTCTCCTGTGTTACTAGAGTAGATTAAGTCTGAAATAAGATCAGCCAAGACTTGACTAAATTACTACCACTCAATGTCACTGGAAAATTTTATATAGCAGAAATAATATATTCAAAAGACTAACTATTTCACTCCTAGGGCAATCATTGCCTAGTGAATTCCACTTAATGAAAGGCATCTGTTTGTTGTTGGAGCTGCTTAGCCTCTGTCCCTCTCTCTCTCTCTCTCTCTCTCTCTCTCACACACACACACTCATACGGCTCACAGGTACTTCTAGTATTCTAACAAATAACATCACTAAATAATATTGTATTATTACAATAATACTAGTATTATTACTTTAGCTACATTATAAACAAGTTAGTCAGGAAAACTAATATTCTCTATAGAAAAATAAATTCTGAATTTCAAGTGAACTTTTGGAACACAACTGGTTTTTAACTTGAGGGCTCCTTATTCTATTAAAAAAAACAAAACAAAACAAACAACTTTATCATTACCTCAAGAAAAAAATCAGTCTGAGAATCTCAGTAGCCAAAAAAGAAAATCCCCAATGTAAACCTGTCCCATAACATAACTTACAGAAATAGAAGCAGTGGAATCCAACTGATACTTGGCTGCAATGCCAAAACGAGTGCAATTGGTGCCCGATGTCCAAGCCAGGTTTACAGAAGTATCAAGATCATCACATACTTTCTGATAAATGGAACCTCCAAATTCTGTGCCATCATTGCTGTAAAATTATTTTCATATTATTTCACATTTTGAAGATGAGACACTACTCACTGTCATCACCCCAGTCCAAAGAAAATACACCAATTTTAAGTGCATCTGAGACAAAGGCTACAGCCATTTAAGTACAAGACTGTGATCTCTGGATGTATTTGGCTATTAAATACACAACCAAGAAATTATTTATGTTAAGGCTATTTAACAATAAAGCAAAAGAGTTAAAATGAATACTGGGTCTTTTATAAACAATTTAAAAGCATTTTTTAAAATGTTATGTTTGAGTATAAAATCATTTTCTATTTTTGGTGCAAAGTCTTGTCAAGCTAATTGGAAAATATCTATCACATTAAATCTCAAAGTTGGAAGGAACCTGAGAAGTCACCATCAAGTGCAACTCATATATGAAGAACCTCCTTTCTAACAAAGCAGACAAATGCTCCCCAGGTTTTCCATGAAAACCTCTGAGGAAGCTCACGTCACAATCTTTAAAAAAATCACTGACAATGAATGATCAGCAATCACATATTGTGAGGGGGACTAAGAAGAGAGGGATTGAGAGCCTGAGTCTAGTGACCTGAACCCACCCAAGTTGGCTAGATGTTCATTATTATCGTTCTATTTCTTTAGCTCAAGTTTCAATGCCCCATTTAGCCATTAGATTCTCTTTGGAAGAGAAAATGGAAATAAAGAGTTGAGAAGTTCTCCCTTCTCTCCATTACCCACAATAATTTTCCCACTACTCATGAAGCCTAAATTCTATCCCTTTGATCCTTTCTCCCAACACAGCTAAAAAAAAAAAGTTTAGAATTACTTCTTATCCTGAGCTCTTCTTGTCAGCCTCAAATAATTCTGTCCTTTATTTAGTACCTATGGCACTAATCTCATAGGCCATGCCGTTTTTAGATTCATCCTGTTCCCTGTCCTTGCTTCTGATTTCTGCACATCTTTTAAAAACCTAACTTGGTGAATGAGATCCTTACCAAGTCTCTTCCCTTATCAGCTTTTACCTGGTAACTCAAGAATACTTTTCTTGGCAATTCCCATCCCAATCCCTCCTACGTAGGCCTAATCTAATGCTACATTCTATCTCCTCTGGCTTTTAGCTTGGTGGACATAGGCAAAAAGCTTCATTAGATTTGCATGTCTCTAGGGCAATTCATTGTGCCAGTCCTTGCTAGCTGCATTCTCTATAGCCAAGAACACATTTTAGTTATGTTTTTAAGCTGAAGTCCAGAAATCCAAATTCTGTTCTCAGAAACTCAATGTCCTAACCAGGTAATTTGGTTCCCAAATATGCCTTTTTTCTTTAGCTCTTCCCTTTGAAGCATAAAGCAGCAATGATGAAAACTGCTATGCTCCTTAGGTGTTTTGGTTTTTTACCCAAAAGCACACTGCTCTTTCCCAATGCTTCCTCTGGCAACATCATTTCTGACCACGGGAACCAGAAGTAGGTGGCAGTCACTAGGTATGACAAAAGTGGAAAATTCTCTGTCATATCCTTAAGACACACCAAAAAATGACAGCAAACTTTCTTATTGTTAATGTCTTATCACTGGTCTGCATTTTCCTACCACAATTGGAAAACACAAAGACATTTCAGTCAAGTGAAATGTAGCAGGTTGGCAGAATTAGCCACTCCTGGGAAGCCAAAACTTAGGACAAAATGAGCATTTTTCTTCTTTCAGAACGGAGTCTGAATTTAGATTTCTATCCTGCCTTCATTTTATGTTAAATCCAACCAGAAGATCCACTTTACTTTATGGAGATCTAAAAATAGCAAATGATGAAAAAATTAGTATCCTGCGTGACTAGAAAGAGGTTTTATTGTTTTGTTTTTTAAGGATAAGAATAAATATTGGATTTGTGATTTCATTGGAATAAGGAACTTCTAAGCAATGAAACACCCTCTCCCAATGTGAGTTGTCATCTTCTCTGCAACTTAAAAGGGCACCAGAAGGTTACCTCCATCACTCGGAGGTTAAGTTACTCTGGGTCACACAGCTATGCGTGTGCCAGACACAGGACTTAATCCTAGCTCTCAGCTCTCTTGCCTGCCAGGCCACATTTCAAAGATGTATAAACTTCCTAAGGAAATACTTACACATTGGTGTGCAGTTGGAAGTCTCCAGTCCTATAGCCCACTGCAAAGTTGTTCCTCGTTAACTTTGACTTGGCACTATCGAAGGTCATCTGGTAGCCAGCAAGCCAGCCTTCATAACCAAAAACGGCTGACCCATGAATCGCAGGTCCAGCAAAATCAAAATCAATGTCACACCCAAGGTTTATACATTCCCGTTTATAAGCAGACTTTATTTTACCACTTTTCTTTCTGGAATAAGAACAGATTCAAAATTTATTCCACTATAAACTCTCACATATGCTAGTCAAACAACATTATTACAAACCTGAAAAAAGGACAAAAAAATTATTTAAAGTTTTAACTGCCTGAAATGTAACTGATTAATGAGAAGATAAGCCGGATGCCCACATTATAATCAAGTTCAATGAAGTTGGGGAAGGGCAAAAAAAACCCACTACTAGGGGACTAGGGGTCAAATTAACCAAGAAACATTCGTTAACTGCCTACTGCGTGATAAGAACATTACTAAGAACCGCAGATACAAAGACAAGCGAAAGACCGTCCCGTGCCCTCGAGGAGCTCACAAACTAAGGATGACGACGACGATGATGATGATGAATTACGCCACTGGGAAGGTCACTTTTTTTAAGCAGTGATAGTGGCCCACAAAAGCCTCTTGTGAGAGTATACAAAATTAGCACCATACTGAAAATGAGGCAAAAATTTCAATTCAGGTCAGCGACAGTAAGTAGTAGTAACTTTTTTTTTCCTTTTTGGAGGGGGGAGGGCAGTTGGGGTTAAGTGACTTGCCCAAGGTCACACGGCTAGTTTTTGTGTTAAGTGTCTTGAAGCCAAATTTGAACTCGGGTCCACCTGACTCCAGGGCCAGTGCTCTATTCACGGCACCACCTAGCCGCTCCCCAAGTAGTAGTAACTTAAGGAAAACAATGGCTTTCCACTACGGTAGATAAGCAATTTACCATGAATTTAAAGTGCATTTTTAACATATAGTTTTAATTTAAAAAACAAGAAAACACACATGGTTACCCTGTGTTTGGTGAGAAGGTAGTGTCAAATGTCAGCTTCAAACCTTGGCAAATCTATTTTGAGCAGAAGAAAGGAACTAATTCAGATTCATCTGGTTTTGCAAATAAATAATAAATATAGCTTAGACACAGTAAAACAGATGTAAACTGTTACCTGATCTTCAATTGCGATTTCGGTTCCCAGAGTGTTATCAGTGTTCCACTTTTCTGTGAAAGTCAGACCATACTCACACCACTTATATTTGGTCTCCAAAGTCCCAGAAACTTTACCAGTGTCTGTATTAGATGAACCCGATGATGAGAATTCCTATTAAGACAGTAAATTTTTTTCATGAACTTTCCATACCTAAGAGAAAGTTAATTTTTGAAAAACCAAAAAACTAAATGCTAGAGCACTTTGTCTTCCCACCTTTTTATCCTAATGGCTTGAACATTACCCCCTTTTGTACCTTTTCCTAATTTGCTAAGACATATTTTAAAAGCACAAAGAACTGAGAGATTAACTTTTAAATAACTGGCCACCATTTATTTCTAGAACTTCTAACCAATTAATGTTATAATACAAACACTAATTATGGATATAAGAAAGAAATCTAAGCACCTCCCTTCTTTGTTTTTAACATTTAGCAGTATGTATATATATTTGCACATCAAGAGACATATATAAATATGCATGTTTATAGCTGACTCCAAATATAAGTATATGGAGATACACAAAAACATATAGATGCATAATTAAGTGCTACTGATAACAAAGAACTTTTCTGCTGTGAAAAATTAATAATCTTTAAATACTATTACTGTAATATGGAATCCAAATCCTTTTATGAGCTGCACCAACTATTTTGTTGGTAATCATTAAATAATTCAACTTAGGAAATAATGTAATTTCTTGCTATCAAAATTATTTGCAGATGAAGATACTCCTTTCTTAGACTCTGTGTCATTATGTGTCAAGTGAGGGTGTTGGACTAAATGACATTTAGGAGTCTAAAATCTATCTTAGAGTTTTCTTTGCCATCCAGTTATGCTACCATCTTGTCATATCCAAAATGGAGACTCAAGACTTCTATATTGTTTTAAAGACCCACTAACAATAAAGGCATTTGTTCCCTTGTAGGTACAATTAAAAAAAACCCATGCTTCTCCCTATAACAAAAAACTTGCTTTAAAAACACTTTTTCCAGTGATACCATGTGGCTATAAACCTTAAAATACTGCAGTCACTCTAATTATAGTTCACACAAAGAATAATGGAAAGACTCATGAGGAGCACCAACAAACAGCACCATAATAGCAACAACAAATTATGCAGAAGAAATGGCATAAAAGATACCAAAAGAGACACATGGTCCTGAAATCAAGACTGGCCGTGGTGCTAAAGCAAGTGAAAGACAAAAGATGGACAACTTGAAGGTTAAGAGACCCCTGGGCAGTCTCCTAGCACAGGATCTATGAAAGGACTGGACAATGATCAAAAAGAACAAGCTGTATGGATGAAATGCACATCAGTCAGATCACAGAGCCAATGCAATACTTGAGTACAATGAAAAACAAGCCTTTCCAACTGGTTTTTACACCATTATTAAAAAGATAATGTGTTTTATCTTAATAGATGGGAGCAATGGTATAAGACAATTTAAAACAGCACCAGAGAAAATTTCTCCTTAGATTACCATATTCACATTCCTAATTGTCTTTGGTTTGGACAGTCACAAAAATGAAATACTAACTCAATAAACCAATAAGCATGTTTAAGTGCCTACTATGCTAAGATGCTGTGCAAGATGTTATGATTTCTTTAAAAAAAAAATCACACTGTCCCTGCCCTCAAGGAGCGAAGTTCTACAGCAGATGAGTATGAGATGTACACAAGAAAAAAATACATTAAAATATAAGGCATAAGGAATAAGGCATACAAGCACAATGGAAAAACTGGTTCTAGGAAATGAGGAGAGAGTACTTTCTCCTTACATGGAAGATGAACCTCCTGAGATGAACCTTGAAGGAAGAAGATTCTGAGAGGCTCAAAGAGTACATTCCAGGAATGGGGAATAGCCTGTGATAATGGACAGAGGGAAGTATAAAACAGTAGTACAGTTTATGCGATAACACAAAGTTTATGAAGTGGTGCATTGTCAAATAAGACTGAAAAAGTAGATTGGAGTCAGGCTGTGTAAGGCCTTAAATGGCAGGCTGAAGAGTTAATGCAGAAATGGGGGTCTAGGGGTACAGAATACAGCAACTACTGTCAGACATGGTCAATGTACTGGCTGGTTTTGCTGAAATGCCTTTACTCCTTCTTTCTTTTTTAATCTTTATTATAAGAGATGGTCTCTAGGTAGGG
>CM053582.1:534281315-534321942 GCA_028627135.1 Pseudochirops cupreus
TGGAGAGGTTCTGCATAGTTTCACATGTCCAGCCTGTATTTGATTGCTTGTCCTTCCAGTGGGGATGGGTGGTGAGGGAGGAGGAGAAAGAATCTGGAATCTGGAGTTCCATAATCAAATGTTATGAATGTGTATCTGTCTATCTATCTTTATATGTATTTATGTATATGTGTATATATGTATATATATGTATATGTATGTATGTGTATATATATATATATGCAATTATTATTATTATTATTGACTACATCCAACTGGAACTTGAGATACACAGGCACTGCAGTTGGGAGATCCATCCTGCCCTACCAAAAAGTGACATAGGAGAGAATAGACTGGGGGAGGGGGGAAACACTGGGATGGCTGTCTTGGGGTGGTGGGCGGGGGAAAGACAGGGAGAAAATATGTAACTCAGAAAAAATTTAATAAAATAAATTTATTATTAATAAAAATAAAAATAAAAAAATAAAAAAAATTTCCCCTTCTGACATTTCTAACTGTGTGGCTAAATGCAAGTCACTTAATCTCTAATCCTAAATTTCCTCATCTGTAAAATGGAAGTGATAATAATGTAGCAGCCTTGTGGGGATCCAAGCACAGGGAGCACTTTGTAAGCTGGAAGACACTGTACAAATGTCAGCTACTATTATACTTCTACAACCTCTGCCTTTTGAAAATTACTTTAGTAACTGTGGAAAATAGGTTGGAAGAGAAGAGAAACACAGAGGTCAGATAAATGCTTAGGAGACTACTCCAAGAGTGTAGGACTAAAGGGATGAAGCCATGAAGCAATGCAGTGACTGTGAGTAGAGAGGAGGAGGTAGATCCTGAGAAGATTAAACTGATTCTGTATCATTTTTTATTGATCCTATTTACAATTAGCTGATTTTGTCCTGTAATTGATTAAGTCGTGGTTCAATGTTTTTCATGGTTCAGAATTCAGCTGGATTGTAAAGGGTCAAGTTTAGAAATTCAGTTCTGTTGCTAATCACCCTTCTATTCTTGCCTCAAGGAATTGTTAAAAGTCCCTGGGGGACAGAGGTGGTTACAAGGGAACCATCATTTTGATCTTTCTCCTTTCCCTCCATTTTCAAGTCTTGTGTGTTGATTCTACTTCCATGACATCTCAGATACTGTCAAGAGTAAAATTAAACCAAGGTACCTTTCTCTGAGCAAGGTAACAGTTTATTAACAGGGTATTGTACCTAGTAATAAAGGAGTTAATGGCTGCCTCATTATCTAGACAGTGACCTCCAGTAAAAGGACAGCTCTCCTTTTATAGGTTTTGGAGAACACAGAACGAAGAACAGAACAAAGTAGTGACATCACAGGGTTGAGAACAACATGACTGGTTACATAGCTGGAGGTGTGGGGAACATACGTCTGACTAGAAGTAGGGATTGTGCGTCTAGCAACAATCCCTTCCTATGACTATTTGAGTTCACCTGGGCAAGTCCTATTTGCCTTAGTTCCTCAAAAAATTGAGGACACACTGGAAGGAAATGGAACCATTCCAGTATCTTTGCCAAGAAAACGCCCTGGATGAGTCCATGGCGACACAAAGAGACTGAACAACAAAATGTGACAAAGCATCATTAGGTCCTGGGAATACAAACAATGAAAAAGAAAACTCAAGAAGCTTATATTCCACTGAGACAACATATACAGAGGAGTAAATACACTGAGTAGGAAAAGAACACAGAAACTGGAAGGGAAAATCAATTAATAAGTATTTATTAAGTACCTATTATGGCAATCTACTAGGCAGTGGAAAAACAAGAATAATGAATGAAATAATCTCTGAAGGGAAGCCCTCACAGTGGAGGTGATACCCTGAGCTAGGTCTCTAAGGAATGAGGATTCTCAGACAAAATAGTAGCTAATAAAAGCAAAAGAAAGCATTTCTATAGCACTGGAAGGTTTGCAAAGTACTTTACAAATATTATCTCATTTTATCCCAACAATCCTGAAAATTGGATGGTTTTACTGCCCCATTTTTAAAAATAAGGAAACTGAAGCCAGCAGAGGGTAAGTGATTTGCCCTGAGTCACACAGCTTACAAGTATCTGAGGCTGCATTTGAACTCAGGTCTTCCTGAATCCGTTGTGTCACTTGGCTGCCCCCAAAATGCAGGAGTATCTTCCAGGCAAGGAAGAAAGCTTTTTGCAAATGCACAGAGTTGGGACATGGAATGCTGAGTTCAGGGAACACTAGTGGTCTCTGGCTAGATTGGAGAGTATATAAAAAGAAGCAATGTGAAAGAAGGTGGGAAAGGTAGGGTAGACACAACTAAGGATGTTGTTTATTTGTTATCCTGGAGGCAAAGGGAAGTTGGAGAGCTGATATGGGCAGTGTTTGGTGTCTTTGGAACCCGATTGTAACAGTTGTGTGGAAGAGAAAAAGAGCAAAGGAAAGGAGTTGTTAGGAAGCTAGTACAAAAGTCAAGGAAAAAAGTGCTGAGGACCTGATGAAGGATGGTAGACATGTGAATGCAGATAAGAGGACTGATAGAACAGCGCAGTATAGTTGAAAGGGTTCTAGATCGGGAACCAAATTTGACCCTGACAATACTACTTATTTCTGGATGTAATCTTGTATGAGAATTATTCTGGGCCTCACCAAAAAAGTGAGTAAGTGGACTAGATGATGCCCAAGGTCCTTTTAGACTCCAAACTGATGAATCAAGTTGTAAAGACACAATTTATAGAACTTGGCAACAGACTGGATAGAAGGATGAGGGTGGGGTGACAAACCTAAGTAACTGGAAGGAAGAAAGGCCCCTCAACAAATACTTGTATGAACTCTGATCATCATAAAACCAACCACAATTCCAGAAGCTTGATAACAAATAATGCTAGTCCTCCTCCTGACAGAGGTGATAGATTGAAGGTGCAGGGTGAAATGCATATTTTGGGGGCACAGTCATTAATATGGGAATGTTTTCTTTGCTATGCATATATGTTACAAAGGTTTTGCTGTTATTTTTTTCCCCAAATGAATGGAGTCATGAGATAGACAGAAAGGAAGGAAGGGAGGGAAAGAAGGAAGCATCAATGAAGTATTACATAGACAAGCAGGGCAGCTTTGGAAACTACATGTAAATTCATTCTAGTGTCCCAAAAAGTCTTAGTTCAGTTTTAAGCTTTAATAGTGATATATTTAAAATGAAAACTCAAAATTTTAATAATCCTTTTTCTGTTTATATATGTGAACACTCATTTTAGTTCAGATTAAGTTTTTTAAATGATCAAATAGCAAAGTCTGGAGGTGTGAGGTTTTAATTTTGGGGTAAAGAGTTGGGTTCTATTTGGGACATCTATAAATGAGAAATGAAGCTCCAAACAGAGATCAGGCCAAGATATTTGGATCTGGGAGTCATCTGCATGAGTGATAATTGAATATGTGGCAGCACAAAGATCCCCAAGAGAAGAATTCAGACAAAAGGCCTCAAAACAGAGTTTTGGGGGACACTCATCTAGGGAGAAGGATAATCTAGAAAAGAATGAGAAGCAGCAGCCAGACAGGAATAGCATATCACAAAAATCAAGGTAGTAAATGATATCTAGAAGTAGTCAACGGATGGAGAAAAACCAGGAAAACAACACTGAGAAAAGGTCATGTGATTTAGCAACTGAAATGGCTAATGACCTTTGAGAACAGTTTCAGTACAGTGGTGGGGTCAGATGTCACACTGCAAGGGGTTGAGGTGGTGAGGAAGTTAAGGCAGACAGGAGTTTGACAATGGTAGGCAAAAAAACAGGCTAGTTTGGGGTGGTAGCAAGGTCAAATGAAAGTATATTAAAGATGTTAGTGGCTTCATGGCAAGGACTGTTGTTCCATTTATTGAGGGCCTACTATATACCAGTCCCAGTACTTAAAGCTTTACAAATATTATCTCCTTTGAGTCAGTGTTTACACATTCCAGAATACAGAAAGATCTGGGACTTTACTGGTTTAAGTAACAGCAGAGGTAGCTCAATCCACCAACAGGCAACTAAGTAGACAAGTCCTGGGGAGTTGTCTGAGGCAACTTCCTCAGGATTACCAGGCTAGTAAGCAAAGATCCACATCTGGGCAGCTCAGATTTCCAAATTTAGTACTCTGTTGACCCCCAGCTGCCTCTCCCTAGCACACAGTAGAGGCTGGGTAATTCTTTGCTGAATTGTTGATGTAGACTACTGGGCATATTTTTAAGCACCATAATCCTTAGGCTATATTACTTCACAGGGTCACATATTTAGAGCTGGGAGAGATCTTAGAAACTATCTAGTCCAACCTTTTTCATTTTTACAGATGAGGAAATGGAGACTCAGAGAAGTTATATGACTTGTCCATGGTCACAGAGCTATCGTCAGAGGTTAACACCTGACCCAAGGTCTGGCTAAGTTTAGCACTGTCCACCACATAACATACTCTACTTGTCTCTTGCCTCCTTATATTCATTTAAACCAGAGGCATCAAAAATGGGCCCTACTGCAGCTCACAACACTCCCTCACCAAACCAGATTAAAACGTAATTGGAAAATATTTAACAAAATAAACAAAAATACAATAAAACATAGGTAATATTACATTTAAAAATGAAGTCAATATGCAGCCTCAGGGATCTTTACATACTAATTAGTCACCCTTCCTTTCTGTATGAGTGTAACACCAATGATTTTAAATGTGGATATGAATTTAAACTTATCCCATCTTTCAGATCAGAAGTTCATGGCACTCAAAAAATGAAGAGGTCTCCTAACAATCTCCTCCTGCTCCTACCCCAATACCTACAATGCAAATTCAATGAATGGAGAGTCTTAGATTCTCTTAATTCCCACAGCAATGTCATTCACCAAGTCAGCTCATCAAAGCGCCAAAAGACCCTGAACAAAAAGCAACAGGAATCCAAGAAAGAATGACAAGCTCCCTTCTCTCCCCACCCACCCAGCTTCCTTCCACAGCATTTTTGTGGGTCAGGTAACCCAGAGGGAAAAAAGGCAGCTAACTAGTGACTCATCCATATTCAAACAAAAAGTACTGCAAGACAATCTAGAGTAAATAAGCCCCACACTTCCTCAAAGAAGCCATCCGTCCAGCAATGATGAACTAACTCAGCCCTCAACAAGCTTTTCTTTCCCTTAGGGCGCTTGTCTTTTTTTACTCACTCTAGCGCAGGATCCTAATAATAATTCATTTATGTTTGACTTTCAAGTTTACAAATTGCTTTCCCCAAAACTCTATATAAGGTACTATTATCTCCATTTTACAAACAAGTGGGTCTCAACTTAATGAGATCAAAGGTCAAAGGATCAGGCATCAGTCAAGACTCAAACAAACCCAGGTCTGCCAGCCCAGTACAGTTTCCAATCATATCAAATAAATTACTTTTATAGCTTCATATCTGTATTCCTTATTTCTGCCACTTGCTTAAGGGTAGAGGCTGCCTTCCGTTTCTTTTCCTTTTCAGTTCCTCTGAAATGTCATGTTTAGCTTGGCTAATATGCAACAGATATTTAATAAATGCTAACTGGTTTAAGTAACATGAATTTCAATTTAACATTTTTTCAGATGACTTGAAATCTGCCCTAAATTGTGGGGCTGCCAATTGAGGACACTTTCTATAGAAAAGAAGCTCTGTAGTGAAGTCTATGGCAAGACAGTGGGAAGAGAGGCCCTGAGAGGTTAAACTATTTTTTCAACATCAAAGTAAGAAAGCAAGAATTTCAACCCAGGTCCTATGACTCAAAATCTATAATACTTTTCACTATACTAAGTTGCTCATCATCAAGCAGCAGCATCAAAATAAAACTCAAAAACTTCTAGTCTGGTATAATCATCTCCTACCTCTGGGAAACCAAAATTAGAGTTGTACATCCTGTACTCCCAATTCTTGGTTATCAGCATTGTGTTTAATTGACCATATGGTTCACACAAAACCTCACATGCCCAGGATGGTCCTTGGACTCTTGTGATCAAAGGAGAATGCTAAATTTGTTACAAATTAGACAGAAAACAGGAACTAGCTATTGACACTGTGCAGTCCAAGAAAAAAATTAAGAACAAATCTGAAACTAAAGAATAATACATAATTCTAAAGGGCCACTTGTCAGGAAATATTATACATACAAATACCTATTCATAAGAATTAAAATTAGAAGGAACCTCAGGAATCATCTAATCCAACCTCCTCTCGTCACAGACAAGAAAACTGAAGCCCTGAGTATTCTGCCCACGTTCACCAAGATACCAATCTATCAAACAAATTTTGTCACAAGCAATACCGACAAAAAACTTAATTTCCTAGGGTTAGACAAACCATATTCAAAACTAAATGTTACCAAATGCTCAGATTTCCCTTCTTAAATAGGTTTATAGATTAAAAATCTTTAGTCTATTACCCAAAATGTTCTTTTAAAAAAGTATAAATTAAGCCAGATCTCTAATCCACCAAAATGCACATTTCTGTAAATTCATTTGGATATTAATCTTCCCCACTGACTAGAGCCAAAACAGAGCTTTTCCACATACATTATCAAAAAGCAGCCTACTCAAATTAACAAGTACTTACTGAGGGTGGGGAGGGATAAAGAAAGACAACAAAAGTCATTTTTAACACAATCTCTACGCTCTAGGAGCTTGCAATCTCATTAGAGTAACATGATTTTAAAAGTAGTAGAGATCTGGGGTGGCTAGGTGGTGTAGTGAATAGAGCACCAGCCCTGAAGTCAGAAGCACCTGAGTTCAAATCCAGCCTCAGACACTTAACATACACACACAAAAACTAGCCATGTGACCTTTGGCAAGTCACTTAACCCCAAATGCCCTCCAAAAATAAAAGCAATAAAAGTAGTAGATATCTTCAGGTATATGGGCACAAAATGGCAAAAGTCCAACCATGCAAATAGAAATCAAATCCAATCCTAAGAAAAATTAAACAAAAAAAAAAACAATTCTGCCTCTGCTTCGGCAAGAAAAAAAGATTCAGATAGATCATATCTGGTCAGTACATTTTCGGGTTGCTCTATGATGTAAAAGTATATCAACTATAGCTGGATATGTAATGAACACTTACCACTCCACTGCAGGATTTTGTTTTCACATCCAGTTTCACCAACCCAAAACCTTAATAAGTTTGAAAAAAAGAATCATAAAAATGTTCTAGGTTGTATAAAATAAGCACAATAATAAATTTACCTATTAATTTATCAATCACCCATCCAGCAAAGTTAACATTTAAAACATGGTCAAAAGCAAAGAGTTCATGCATACTTCACAGGTACACAAATGTTTGCTGGCAATACATAACATTTCAGTTAATTTCTGTTCAATTTCACTGGAGTGGTAGAACTGATAAATACCTCCTCAAAAATCCTACCGTGTCTGATGGCTCACTGTAGTGTGTTCAGTGACCCTAGGTTCTCCAACGCTTTGTCAGCAAAATGCAAACTCTAATATGCCCTACCAAGCTAGAAAGGCTTTGAATTCAGACAGATTACAGTATTTGTCCAATAAGGACCAGCCAAGCAAACTGCAGAGAGCTCTGGTCATCAACAGGTTAACCACCTGAGGATTAACTCTTTGGGCCTCAGCCACTCACATACAGTCTACCTAGTAAGACATGAAAGGATTGCAATTTGTGACAAAAGTACTCACACCAAATACATATATTTGAAGTATTAAAGGAAGCTAACATTTCTATGACAAGACTAATGTTTTTCTATGGCACTGACACAAAAGTGCTGTCTCACAAGTTTAGTTTTCTACATATACAGAAAATAACCATTTAATTCAACTTTAAACTTGGGGTAGATTATAGTTTATTACAGAAGAGACATCTATTCTAAACCTAGAGTTTTGCCTAATTCTAGAGTGTCTCTAATTGACAGTTGTCACAAATTTTCAAAGAAAAATTTACTTTAGTGTAGGAGGCCTTCAGTTACCAACTTCCCTAGAGTCAAAGAGTAATAGAGTAATAAGATTTCACAATTCTAAAAAAGTCTGATCTATAAAATCAGACCTGACCTAAAAGAGAAGAAAAAAAAAATTCAGCATAGAGCTCAACACAGTTCATTAGGCAAGTTGCATGGTTGAAAAAAAATTACAAATTTGGGCTTGAAGCATGCATACAGGTTGGCTTTTTAATCTGATCGGGTAGCAAGAAGGTTGTTATTAATGGATACTTAATGGCAGAGACAGTAAAACAGAGTAATCTGTTCAAATTCTGAAGACCATAGTATTTACAATGTTAACAGGTTACATAGGTTAGTACAAGGCATTCATTCCTTTATTTTTTAAATTAAGATCTTACCAAATCCTTTGTTGAAAACATCTCTGGCAGCTTTGCCAAGGTCGGCATATGAAGGAGGAATACACATTGCTAGTAGAAAAAAAAAACACATAGCATTAGGTATCTTCCTTCTTCCACCCAATTCCTGTATACAGAATATACAGGGTCAGTAAACCTAAAGTGATGGCTAACTCTCTACTGGCTCTTGAAAATACAAACAATTGTATATCCCACTGCAATTTAGTTCTTCCAGGTTCCCCCCCCAAACAAATACTGTTCAAGTTTTAAAATCCTAATCTGAATGAACCCTGGAGGCTTCTCATTGCTCTCAAGCCATACCTTATTTCAAAATAAAGGGGTTGAAGGTAACTACCAAAAGTGTTGAAAATTGTTCAGAAGTTATTATGGATGTGTAAGTTCCTAAATTCAATCTATTCTTACTGTATTTTTCTAGCAAAAAACTTCCAGGTTATTCTGTCTACAAAAGAATATTTGTGCACTGCTACACATTGAGTAAAAAAGCATTACAAAACTCTTCGTGCTTTCAACAAAATACTCAAGAATCAACCTTAACAGGAGGTTCATCCAATTCCCTTATCTGGCTTAGGTCAAAAGAAGGTTGAGGGAAGAAGGGAAAAGGTTGGAAGGTTGAGAAGACAGCCGAGGAGTACTCCGGAAACTTTTAGAAAAGCCCAGCTCGGTTCCCCTTGGAGGAATGAATGCGGATAACTAAGTAAGGCAGTGCTGCCAACTCTCCGGCAGGAAACGTCTCGCTTGGGACCTGCCCATTCACGCCCGCACTCCCTAGCTCATTCATTCATTCCACAAAGCAACCTCCAGGCCCTTCCTCGGACCTTCAATGACCTTGTGCTCGCGTCTCCCCAGAGGAGCTTTCAGGGACCCACAAACAGACGCCCCGGGTGTCAGTGGTCTGTCGGACTCTTCACTATTTCGTGCACATTTAACTTCCAGACCCCGACCCGCGGGTTCTCCGGGTCAGCCTCCCATTCTCCCCTAAGAAGCATCACACGCCGTACGTGACAAAGCCGAAGATCTCGGGCCGCCCCAGCTCCGCAGGCAGCCCTCTCCCCGGTCCTTTCACAGACCCCAGACCCTCTGGGGAGGCCCGCAGAAAGGCTGGGGCCGGCCGCTTCTGGCTCCACCTGAGCCCCTGCACCCCTCGAGTCCCCCTCAAAGTGCACAACGGGGTGACGTAGGGTTGCCCGTAGTCAGGGAAGGCGGCTGGGCTGGGAGCTTCGGAGCTAAGGATCTCAGCTCCGGAGTCCCCGGCTCGCCTGCTCCGAAGCGCTTCCGGAAGTGCAAAGCGCTTCTGGCCGTGCCCTGGTCCGGAGCCCGGGAAGCCCCGACTCTGGGAGGGGCCCCAAGCTGCCCTCGAGGGCCGGCGCGGCCCCCCCAGCCCCACTTACACTGACGCTCACTTTCCTGCAGGTACGACGACATGGTGAGGCCAAGCAAGGGGGTGACCTGCAGGGAAGGACGCGAGAAGCGGTGTCAGCGCGGCCAGCGCAGCCCGAGGTGATCGGGGCGGGGCGGGGCGGCCGTGGGGCCGAGGCCGCGGGGGCGCCTCAGACCGCTCCCGCCCCCCGGCCGGCGCAGCCATCTTGGAGGAGCCCGGACCAGGTCCGGCGCGGCCTGGGGGCGCCCTAGGCTACGGGGACCCCGGGCCGGGCCCAGGCAAACCCGGAGGGGGCGGGGCCGCCATACCTGGAAATCGGGTTAGAGCCGCCGGAGTTCCGCTAGCTGCTCGGGCCGATGGCCGCGCTCGGGGCCGTGGGCAGCTGCCGCGGATGGAGGGCGAAGTGAAGGAGACACCACCGTTCCGCCCGCCAGGACCCCGCCGCGGCCCCCTGCGGCTGCCCGCCGCGCCGGCCCCCAACCGCGGCCGCCCTCCTACCGCTACGACCGCCGGGAGACCTCCCTCCCGGCCCGAGAACCCGCCGCTCCCGCTCGGCCAAGGCGGCCTCTGAGTCTGCTTCCAGGATACCCGGAGGGCGCGGGGACGGCGATCAGGCAGCGGCGAGGGCAGCCCAAGTCCAGAGGGGGCGGGGTACGGGGCGGGGGCCGCGGCGACGCAGGGGCCGCAGCGCGAGGAGCGGGGCGGGGCCGGAGCGCGCTTTGGGGGAGGGGAAGGGCAGGGCCGAAAGCTTGCCGAGCAGCCGAGGCCCGCCTCTCCCTTCCTCCCCCCACCCCGCCTGGTATTCGGTCTGCGCGTAGAGCAGGTCTCCCCTGGCGAGCGCTCGGGGCGGGGCTCCCCAGCCCTTCCGCCTCCCCGGGAGCCTCTTTCCCTGCGGTCACGTGGTAGGAAGACCGTGGCATCTACCGGGAGAACCGAGTTCGAATGTAGCCTCTGGGGGGGCCCTGTGTGAGCCCGGTTCTTTGGGCTATTTACCTAATAGCTTTTACACCAGCATCCGTTTTTTGTGTCTAGTGAAACCCCGTAAAGAATCATCCTAATAACAATGGCCAGCCTTTACACTGCGCGCTTCACGTTGGACGAGCACACCCGAGCCCTTTCTTGATCCTCACCACCGCCCTGGGACCTCGGAGCTACAGATGAAGAGACTGAGGCACGGACCCTGGGGGACCACCCTGAGTCCGGAATTAGAGCGTATGGTTTAGAGAAGAGCGCTGACGGATCTGGCTTCTATTTACTTAACCTTCCACTCCCTAATCTGAAGTGAACTGGCCCTTTACCGCAGCTCGCAGACCCTCCCAGATGCCCAGGACCCACCCCGGCAGTACCTGGTGCCCGTAGCAGCCCCCCACCTGTCCATCACTCCCGGGGCTGCAGGAGAGAAGGGCCCAACGAATGTACTTTTAAACGTCCCTGCCCAGCAAATCATCCAAGTTCCTCCCCAGACCTCCGAGTCCCTGCCTGCCTCCCCTCCCCCCCCTCCGCCCCAGACCCTCCCACGGCGGCCGCTCCCTGACCTGAAACTGGTGTTTGAGTTTTGTCTTTGGATACATGTCCTGGGGGTGCCCCAGAGCCTCAGATTTCTTCCTTTGCCCTCTCCTCACACCCCCCCCCCCTTACCCAAGGTTGGTAACGATAACAGCCGGCACTTCAACTGGGCTATAAGGTCTGCAAAGTGTTTTAGATGCTTTGTCTCAGTTGAGCCTTTCAACCCCATTTTACAGATGTGGAAACTGAGGCTGAATGAGGTTAAGTGCCTCGCCCCGGGGCCACATAGCTAATAGGGTGTCTGAAACCTGGTTCAAAAGCAGGTCTTCCAAGTTCAGAAAACTCCTTCAGCTGTGCCACATCATCTGTTCTATACCTAGCTCCTCTGTCCTGAGGGTCCGCCTTGATGATACAGACCGCTTCAGACTTATGAGAGATAAGATTTGTAGTTCTGCACCTCCCATAATTCTAACTGCATCCCCCTGGCTATAAAACAGGGTGACCCTGGGTCCTTCCTGCTCTAAGTGTAGGATTTTGAAAGCTGCTTCTTTTTACTTCATCCTGAAACAGGAAAGGAAGATTGCTAGCACAAGCAAAGGTCTTCCCTTGGGAGGAATAAATCCAGAGCATTTCCTTAGGCACCAGCAGGGCTTTTGGTTTTTAAAAGGATCAGGTATAATAAGCATGAGACGTAATCCTGGGAAGGAAGATGTCAGGAGCAGCTGAAATAAAAAACGTACTGTTGTACACTCAACCTCTCTTAGCCATAGAATTCACCTGTCCTTGGCCATGACCAGTGGAACAACTGGGCAGGTGAGGCTGGGGTAACCAGCAAGAATAAACCAAGGACTTGTTTTGCAGGGTGCCCCATGCAAACACACACACACACCACACACACACACACACACACACACACACACACACACACAACTTGAAGTCAATAAGTTTGAGCTGCAATCCTAGCTTGACAAGGCTAATGCTTACAAAATACTGTGTTAACCTTGAAGTGCTACCTACATGTTTTACTATTGTTGTCATTTTTTTTAAAGATCTTAAGTAAATTATCCACCTCAGTTATCTTAAATAGAACTGATCCCTTTGGCTAAATTCATGTAAAAACCTCCATATACTTCTCAATTTCTTTCCTTCTAACAATCTATGTGTGTTTAGGGAATGTAGACTAGTAGTGATAATGACTTAAGCTAACATAATTAGGAAGGTAACAGATGCTGGGAAAAGAAGTAATTTGCTATTCTGGGGCCAAATAGAAACATCTGAATGATTTCTATCTGGATATCTCTCACCAGCACCTCAAACTCAATATGGATAAAACTGCCCTGTAGCTCCCCCCACCCCTAACCTACTGTTAACTTCAGACTTTTTTGTTTCTCTTTGTTTTTTGTAATTTATTTATTTTTAGTTTTCAATATTCACTTCCATAAGATTTTGAGTTTTAAATTTTCTCCCCTTCCCTCTCCTTTGCTCTCCCAAGAGAGCGTACAGTCTGATATAGGCCCTACTTATACATTCATATTAAACATATTTTCACATTAGTCATGATCTAAAGAAGAGTGAAAACTAATGGAAGGAATGGTGAGAGAGAAGAAACAAAACAAAACCACAAAAGAAAAGGAGAGCAAATTGTATGCATTCAGACTCCAAAGTTCTTTTGCTGGATGTGGAGAGCATTTTCCATTGTGAGTCTTTTGGAGTTGTCTTAGATCCTTGCATTGCTGAAAGGAGCTAAGTCTATCAAAGTCTATCATTGCACACTGTGGCTGTTACTGTATACAGTGTACTGCTGGTTCTGCTCATGTCACTCAGCATCAGTTCATATAAGTCTTTCCAGGTTTTTCTGAAGTCTGCCTGCTCATTATTTCTTATAGCACAGTAGTATTCCATTACATTCTTAGACCACAGCTTGTTCAGCCATTTCTTGTTTTTCTTTCTAGACCACAGAGGCCTCATTCACCTAGACAACTCTGTCCTACCTTCCCTTAGTCAGTCAGTCAGCAAACATTTATTATGTACCTGTTATGTTCCAGGCATTGTGCTAAGTGCTTGGGCTACAGAAAAGAGGAAAAAAGACTGTCTGCAATCAAGTAGCTTATAATCTAATGGGGGAGAGAATAAGCAAACAAATGTGTACAAACTGTATACAATTAGTAGACATAGGTAGGAAAAAAAAAGGGAAGACACTAGAATTAAGAGGAGTTGGGAAAGGCTTCCTGCAGAAGAGAGGATTTTAGTTGGGGCTTAAGGGAAGTCCAGAGGCAGAGGTAAAGGGGGAGAACATTCCAGGCATGGGAGACAGCCAGTAAAAATGTCCAAGACCAAGAGATGTAGTGTCTTCTTCATGGAATGGCCAGTTGGCCCATGTCATTGGATTGAAGAGTATGGGGAGGAGAGTAAGGCATGAGAAGACTAGAAACGATGGAGAGAGCTAGGTTATGAAGGGCTTTGAATGCCAAGCCTCAGAGGAAGGAGGAGACTGACAAGGATGGTCAGATTTGTAAGAAGAAAACCAGGAGAGAGTGGTATCCTGAAAACCTAGAGAGAAGAGAGTATCAAAACAGAGCCTACAGAGGGGGTCATTCATGGTATGGTGGACCATAACAGGCTTGGAATTTATTATAGAATCATAGGTTTATTATACAGGAAAGGGCCCTCAGCTTCTTAGTTTTTTTTATGTCATGACCTCCTTTGGTAGTCTGGGAGAGCCAATGGACCACTCATGAGAATAATGTTAATTATCACAATGTTTTTAAAAAGTAAGAACCTCCAATATAGTTAAACCCCCTGATTTTTACAAGTGAGGAAACCAAGACTCATAGAGATTAAGTGACTTGTACAAAATCACACAGCTGGTTAATGACAGGATTCCAGCTCTCTGACCCTTCGGTTCCAGATCTAGTGCCCCTATCCCCTCTGCCATGCTTTATTACAACCCATCCTATTAGTCTCTACTCAGAAATCTTTAATAGCTTCTCATTTTCATCAAAATCGAGTCCAAGACATACTCTTCCAGCCTATAGCTCAATGAACCCTATAGCTATTCCATGCTCCAAAGACTGTTCCCCAAAGAGTTGACTGGACTGACTGCCTGGCTCATACTGTTATTTCACTCAAAATGATCTCCCTGCAATTTCTGCTATTCTTTGAAGTCCAATTCAAATGACTTGTCTTCCAAGAAGCCTTACCTGATCAGTCACTAAATTCGATCTCTCCTCCCTATGGGCCCCCCATAGCACTTTGTACTGCCCTAATGGTAGAAATATCTACAGTCTCAGATATTAGATACCACTCTGATGGCAGAAAGTGAAGAAGATTTAAGAAGCTTCTTGATGAGGGTGAAAAAGGAGATTGTAAAAGCTGACTTGAAGCTTAACACTGAAAAAAAAATTCATTATTCAGCTTTCATATGAAAATCACCAGGCAAAGCTCAGGATGTATATACAAAGACAAAGAATGAAAGTCTTAATAATCTCCTAACAGGCATAAGAGTACAAATCCTGAAAATGAAATGGGATAAAATTTAAAACAAAAAGACTATTGAGATGAATTTAAAAGAGCCATTAAAAAAAAAAGACCAGTAAAATAGACAAACCAATTAAGTAATTTGATTACACAGGGGGTAAAAGGAAAACCAAGTTACCAAAATTAAAAATTAGGAAAGAGAATTCACAATGGAGAATAAGTAAGTAGGATTATCATAAATTATTGACAACAAATGTATTTCAGTTCAATAAACATTAAGAACCTACTATGTGCAGCACTGTACTAAGTGCTAGAGATACCAAAAGAGGAAAAAGACAGCCCCTGCCCCCAAAGAACTTACAATCTAATGACGGAGGCAACATGCAGGCAAATATATACAAAGCAAGTTATATACACAATAAACAGGAAATAATTAATACAGGGACATCACTGGAATTGAGAAGAATTGGGAAAGGTTTCCTGTAGAGGTAGAATTTTAGCTGTGACTTGAAGCCAGAGAAGTCAATAGTCAGACTGGAAGGTGGAAGGAAAAAATTCTAGACATGGGGAAGCCCAGAACTGAGAGGTGGTGTGTCTTGTTCATGAAGCATCCAATGTCACAGAATCAAAGCATACTTGTTGGGAAGTAAGGTATGAGAAGACTGAAAAGGTGGGAGGGACCTGGGTTATAAAAGGCTTTGAACGCCAAACAGAGAATTTTGTAATTGATCCTAGAGGTAAGGAGGAACCACTGGATTTTGATGAGGGGTTCAGCGACATGGTTAGACCCATGCTTCAGGAAAATCATTTTAGTGGCTGAATGGAGAAAGGACTGGGGTGGGGAGAGACTTAAGGCCCACAGATACACCAGCAGGCTATTACATTGACAACAACACTGACACCTTAAATGAAATAGATGAATATTTTTAAAAATATAAAATACTCTAATTAACATAGTAGGAAATAGAAAATTTAAACAATCTGATTTCAGAAAAGTAAACTGAAAAAGTTATAAATGAACTCTTAAAGGAAAAAAAAAGTGCAGGTGGACCTACAAATTAATTCTTCCAAACATTAAAAGAACAATTAATCCTTATGTCACATAAACTGTTCAAAACAGCAGAGAGAAACAAATATCACCACACTCTTAATATGAGATAAATGTGGTCCTGATACCCAAACCAGGGAGAGATAAAGAACAAAATTATAGAACAAAATCATTAATTAATTTTGATACAAAAATATTAAGTAAAACATAGCAATGGGGCTACAGCACTATATTAAAACATTTATTTAGGATGGGTTCAGTATTAGGACCTCTGTTTTCCACAGGCTATCTACTCAGGATGGTCCCATAATGGGTTCCCATAAACCTATTATACTCAAACAAGATTCGCTTCTGGGAAGCATAACTATTGTTCAAGGAAGAAATCTCCCACAGTACATACTGTCCCTGAACAAAACCATAGGTCCCCTTGTGAATGTATTTCAGTGTGTCCCTGTCTCCTCTTCAACTAAGGCAACATCCCACTTTTACTCCCCTACCCTAGGTCCACTCACCATCCTTATTCTCTTTCCTTGTGAGATACTGAATAATAATTATCATGATTATAATGTGTTGTTTTTGTTGTTCAGTTGTGTCTGACCCATCCTGACCCTATAGACCAGCAGTTCTCAATCTGTGGGTGGTGACCCCTTTGGGGGTTAAACAACCCTTTCACAGGGGTCGCCTAAGACCATCGGAAAACACATATTTCTGATGGTCTTAGGAACCAAGACACCGCTCCTCTATCTGTCTCCAGGCGAGTCTGCCCACATGAAGATACGCCCACATATGAGTATTAAAGGGTCACGGCATTATTAGGAAGGTTGAGAACCACTGCTATAGACCATAGCACACCAGGCCCTTCTCTCTTTCTGTATCTCCCAAATTCATGTTCCTTGCTTTCATGACACGATCTATTTGGGCCTCTGCCATCCCCTTTTCTTTTTGCCTTCAATCTTTCCCAACATCAGGGTCTTTTCCAACAAGTCCTGTCTTCTCATTATGCAGTCAAAGTATTTCAGCTTCACCTTCAGTATTTGTCCTTCCAATGAAGAGCTAGAATTAATTTCTTTGAGTGTTGACTGATTTGATCTTCTTGATGTCTAAGGGACTCTCAAAAGTCTTCTCCAACACCATAATTCAAAACCATCAATTCTGTGGTGCTTAACTTCCTTTATAATTCAACTTTCACAGCCATACATTGCTACTGGAAAAACAAACTTTGACTATATGGACCTTTGTTGACAAGGTGGTGTCTCTGCTTTTTAGTTTAGTGTTTGTCCAGATTTGCCATAGTTTTCCTTCCAAGGAGCCAGTGTCTTTTAATTTCATGACTGCAATCACATCTGCAGTGATTTTTGAGCCCAGGAATATAAAATCTGACACTTCTTCTATTCTTCTCCCTCTTCCCTGCCAGGAACTAATGGGGTTAGAGGCCAAGATCTTAGGGTTTGGGGATGTTAAACATCAAGCCAGCTTTTGCAATCTTCTCTTTCACCCTCATCAAGAGGCTTCTGAGTTCTTCACTTTCTGCTATCAGATTGGTTTCATCTGCATATTTGAGATTATAGATATTTCTACTAGCAACCTTAATTCCAGCTTTTGAATCATCTAACCTGGCATGTTGCATGATATATTCTGCATAAAAGTTAAATAAGGTCACCATGTATAGTCTTGTTGTACTCCTTTTCCAATCTTAAACCAATCAGTTCATGTTTGGTTCTAACTATTGCTTCTTGACCCTCATACAGGTTCCTCAAGAGACAAGTAAGATGATCTGGTATTCCCATCTCTTCGAGGACTTAGCACATTTTGTTGTGATCCACATAGTCAAAGACTTCAGTGTAGTCAATGAAAAAGAAGTAGATGTTGTGGGGTTTTTTTCCTGGAACTCCCTTGGTTTTTCCATAATCTGAAGAATGTTGACAATTCAGTCTCTAATTCCTCAACCTCTTCAAAAAGCAACTTGCTGTTCTGGTAATTCTTGGTTCACATATTGCTGAAGGCTAGCTTGTAAAATCTGAAGCATAACCTTGCTCATGTATGAAATGAGCTCAGTTGTTCAGTAATTTGAACATTCTTTGGCATTGCCCTTCTTTAGGGTTGGGACATAAACTGATCTTTTCCAGTCCAGTGACCACTATTGTATCTTCCAAATTTGCTAGCATATTCAGCACTTTAGCAGTAGCATCTTTTAGAATTTTAAATAGTTTAGCTGAATTTCCATCACCTCCACTAGGCTTATTGTTAGCAATGCTTCCTAAAGTCCACTTGACTTCATTTTCCAGGATATCTGGCTCAAAATCAGTAGCCATACTATTATGGTTACTGGTGATTTTAAGATATTTCTTGCATAGTTTTTTTTTGTATATTCTTGCCACCTCTTCTTAATTTCTTCAACATCTGTTCATTCCCTACCATTTTTGTCTTTATCATGCCCACTTTTGCATGAAACTTTCCCTTGATATCTCTAATTTTTCTGAAGAAATCTCTTGTCTTTCCCAATCTATTGTTTTCTTCTCATTCTTTGCATTGCTCATAAGGGATGTTTTTTAGGTCATACCTATACAGTCTGATGGTTTTCTCTTCTTTCTTCAATTTAAGTCTAAATTTTGCAATAAGAATCTTATGATCTGAGCCACAGTCAGCTGCAGGTCTTGTTTTAACTAACTGTATAGAGCTTCTGCACTTTTGGCTGCAAAGTAGATAATCAATCTGATTTTGATATTAATCATCTGGTGGTGTCCATGTGTAGAGTCTCCTTCTGGGTTGTTGTACAAGAGTGTTTGCCATGACCAGTGAGTTATCTTGACGAAATTCTATTAGTCTCTGCCCTGCTTCATTTTGTACTCCAAAGCCAAACTTGCCTGTTATTCCAGTTCTCTTTTGATTTCCTACTTTAGCATTCCAATTCCCTATGATAAATGTGACATCTTTTTTAAAAATCTTATTTCTAGAAGATATTACAGGTCTTCATAGAACTGATTAACTTTGATCTCTTCATCATCAGTGGTTGGAACATAGACTTGTATTACTGCAATGTTGAATAGTTTGCCTTGGATTTGAACAGATGCCATTTTGTCATTTTTGAAACTAGACCTCAGTACTGCTTTTCTCACCTATATTGTTTATGAGAGTTACTCTATTTCTTCTAGGGAAATTTTGCCCACAGTAGTATGTATAGTGATCATCTGAATTAAATTTACCCATTTGCATCCATTTAAGTTCACTTATGCCCAAGATGTTGATGTTTAATCTTTCCATCTCCTGTTTGATAACAGCCATCTTATGTTGGTTCACAGATCTTACACCCCAGGTATCTATGCAATATTCATCTTTACAGCATCAGACTTTCCTTCTGGAAAGGCCTAGCTTCCTTTGGCTTTGGCCTAGCTGCTTCATTCTTTCTGGAACTTCTTGTGATTGTCTTCTCCTCTTCCCCAGTAATGGGTTGGGCATCTTCCAACTTTAATGTCATATCTTTCATCCTTTTAATATTGTCTGTGGGATTTTCTTGGCAAAGATACTGGAGTGGCTCTCTGTTTCCTTCTCCAGTGGATCACCTTTTGTCAGAACTCTCATTATGATCTGTCCATGCATGCATAGCTTATAGTTTCACTGAGCTACAGAAGCCCCCTTCACTAGACAAGGCAGCGATCCAGGAAGGGGATGACTATATTAGCTCCCACTAACTCAGCAATTTAGGACTCACAAAGTACTTTCAATATATTATCTTACCTGATCCTCAGAGCAACCTGTAACACAGGTTTGTTTGGGTTTTTTTTTAGTATTACAATATATTTTATGTCTTTACATTTTACATATGAGGAAACTGAGTTTCAGAGGGATTGACTTGTCCAAGGTCACACAGCAAGTAAGTATCTGAGGCAAGCTTCAACCCCAAGTAATTTTTATATCCCCCTAAAGAACTAGAACGGTAATTTGCACAAAGCTAGGATTCCTCTGCTCAAAAAAAAAAACCTCTTTGGTCTCAAATTCAAGCCCATTCACAACACGGTCTCACTTTATTTCTTACTCTATCTCCCATCACTTCTCTTCTTAGCCAGGCAGCTTGGTGGTACAGTGGGTAGAGTGCTGGGCCTGGAGTTTGGAGAATGTGAGGTCAAATCGGATCCGAGATGCTCACTAGCTGTGGACAAATCACTTAACCACTGTCTGCCTCAGTTTCCTCATCTGTAAGATGGGGATAATAACAACACGATAATAATTGTGAAGTTCCTGGTACATAGTATGTGTTTTATAAATGTTAGTGATTATTATTATTAAAATCTATACCGTTATGATCCTGAACACACTCTACATTGCATCCAAATCAACCTTATAGATCAATTCCTGCACATACCTCAAAGGTTTCACAAAGCTTCCTGGGGCCAGGGAGTATGTTCTACTCACTTTTGTTTCCACCATTGCAACAGGTTTCACATGTGAATGCATAATAAGTTTTTGCTGATCGATTGAATGAATCAGCCCATTACTTGGAACTCTCCACATCATGGTCATCTTCCACTAGCAAATGTAACTGAGAGGTTGTCACCATAGGTGAATGAACCACCAACTTTCTTTGGTTCTTTCCTCAAAAACTTAAAATGTGAGGACCCAGCATCACCCTCCTGACTCTGGAGAAAAACCAGCCAGAGATTATCTGTCATAATGCTCTCCTTTTACAAATGAGGACAAAGGAGCCCCGTTATATCCAATGGCTTGCTCAGGGTCCCATGGCTAGTGTGGATGTCCCAGTCACACCCCAAATTCCACATGTCTAAAAGAGGACCACCATAATTTCCCCCCATTCTTTTCCCTGTTTCTGCTGAAGATATCTTTCTTCCAGGCACCTAGGCCAGACCCCTTGGAACTCAATCAGGTACCAATACTGTCAATTCTCCCTCTCTATCTCTACCATCCAAATCCCCTTTTCTATCTCCTCTTATCACCAGCCTCTCGACTAGACTATTTCTAACAGCATCCTGAAAAGCCTTCCTGGTTGCAATTGAATGTTCTTTTCCATCCATTATCTACATCACTGCCCACATAATTTTACTAATGCTTATTCTTTCCCTACTCAGAAACCTTCAGTAGATTGACTTCTGGAAGAAAATACCTAAGTACACACGCGCACACAATTCCTTAAGCCTGGTATTCAAGGCCTTTCACAACTGGGCTTCACCCAATTTTTTTCTGACCTTATTTCACCCTATTCCTGTTCATTCACTCCATACTCCAGCTATTCTCTGATTTTCTCTTATTGTACCCTTTATATATGTATATACCATCTCCCATGTTTGCAGTGGATTCCCTCACATTTCTAATAGCTCAAAATCTATTCCTTCCTAACCCCTGCTCAAGTACTGCCCTCCACCCTCCTTCTCTGAATCCATCTTGACATGATACCTCTCCTCTGGGAATCTCTCATGCCTTCCTGTTTGAGGTCTTCTGTGTACTTAACTCATATTCCAACATGTTATCTGTATACATGGGGGAAGGAAAGGAGAAGGGAATAAGCATTTATATTGCTCCTACCATACAGAAGGCACTGTGCTGAGTATTTTACAAATATCTCATTTGAAATTCACAACAACTCTTCAAGATAAGTGCTATTATCTTCCCTATTCTTTCAGTTGAGGAAACTGAGGCAGATAGAGGTTAAGTGACTTGCCCAGGGTCACACAGCTAGTATGTGTCTGAGGCAGGAATTGAACTCAGGTCTTCTTGACTCCAGGACCAGCCCTTTATCCACTGAGCTACGTAGCTGTCCGTAATGATAGAATGAAAAGGAGTAGAAGGGGGAAGAAAGGCTTGTGTCTGTTGATATAAATTTGATTTGAGTTTGTGGAAGAACAACCAGGTTTTGTGGTTCAGTCGTTTTTCAGTCATGTGCAACTCTTTGTGACCCCATTTGGGGTTTTCTTGGCAAAGATTCTGGGGTGGTTTGCCATTGCCTTCTCCAGTACATTTTATAGATGAGGTAACTGGGGCAAACAGGGGTTAAGTGCCTTGCCCAGGGTCACATAGATAATAAGTGTCTGAGACCAGACACTTGAACTCAGTGTTGAACTGAGTTGAACTCAGGAAGATGGGTCTTCCTGACGCCAGCCCCTAACTTGGGAGGGCTTGTTTAAACACAACTATTCCAAAGAGCCAAACTGAGAAGAACTTATGCCTTTACCATTCTGCTGCTGTCCTGATGTAGTAAATTTTTGTATTGGGGAGTGTTGGGGCTAAGAAGAGAAAGCTCTTAAGTTCCTGAGAAAGGCAGGAGGCCTGTGTCTGGCAGCTCATTAGGAAGAACCAGACAGAGGGAAGAGCCAGAAGGAACAATGGCTCATTCTTCTCTGTTGAAGGAGGGAAGGAGGCCAGTGTGATGCTAGACGACCTCCTGCCAGAGCCATGGGGGCATTTGGGGATACTACCCCCAGCCAGAATTTCCTTTCCCCATTAGTTATTTATTTGTTCATATGCCTTTCACAATGGAGGTATTTGAAATATGTAACAAATTAGAAGCTCCATAATGATTCCCTTGGGGGCCCATTAGTATAAAATCCTTCTTTACAACCCTAAATCAGATTTGTCTGCTTATGGTTTGTATTTAAAATAAAGTAAACAAATTTCTGACAGCATAAATCATATAGATCTGGGGCCTAGGCAGAATAGACCAGAGAACTCAGAATCTGAAGTGGAAAAGGTCTAAGATATTAGGCATGAATTATTCAATTTTTTAAAAGTAGTGGATTCACAAAGGAGACTGGCATGGTCAGAAAGACAACAATCAGAAGATGGCAGATGGGAAATTCTCTTGGGAAACAAAAGTACAATAGGCTCCAATTTTGCAAGTAACTATGCCTCTGACTGAGGAGCAAGAGGGTAAGATGGACCCATGGTATCTTTTCATTTTTCCTTATAAATAGGCTCCCTTTCCATTGACCCTCTCTTCCTTGGTGATAATCCTATCCACTCTCACAGCTTAAACTAACACCTCCTGTATGGACAACTCCCAAATATATTTGTCCAGCCTTCATCCCTTGACTGTCATTTCCAGTTAGAGTAGACACCCCTCTTTGTTGTCTGCTGTACCAATTCAGGTTATCTTGAATTCCTCTTCCAAAATCTGCTCTTCCTTCCTGATTTCCTTACTTCTACTGATAGAACTGGCATACTCCCTGTCTCCCAGGCTAGAAATACCTGCTCCAAATTTGACTCTCTTCCTCTCCCTTGCCCGGCACATCCAATGAGCCACCTAGTTCTGTCACTTGGTATGCATTCAGTGTTACGGGCCATGGACTTCCTGCCTCTTCCCTGTGTCCAGAATGCCTCCTCACCTCAGCTTTTTAAAATCCTTATTTTCATCCTTTAAAGGTTTATTTCAAAGACTATCTCTTCATGTAGCTTTAAGTGGGGTTTGATCAGAGAGTTCCTCTCTTTCATTAATTTGAATTTATCTCTCTATCCAAACAATATAAATGTGTACAGAGGACCTTGTTAAGATGAATGATAACTTCTGATAGTCTCCAGCTATTAGGGATACCCCTGAGATGATTGGCTGAGACTCAGGAGCACTAGACTCTTGTCATAGGAGCTATCCCTTTATGCCAGCCTATAAAAGAACAATAGTCCACTTTTTTGGACCCTTCCCCCCACCCCTGGTTTTTTTTTTTTATTTGTGTCTTTCATTTTAGAGAGAGAGAAAAGAGATTTCTCTCTTTGCTTCCTCCCACTGCCCAGAAGCAATTGATAGCAGCTTCCAACACTGGCATATGGCAGAGATAACATGTTTATACTTGGCTGGAGAGAAAGCCTGAAAACGGACTTTCCCAATCCAACAGATGTAAGTGGTCAGGGCACTAATGTACATGGTCAAAGCAGACGTGTGCATACACACTCAGCAGAAGAGGGAAGTTTACAGATGTCCCTGAGCTAAAATTTACTGTGTAGAGGAGTGGGGATTTCCATTTCCTAGACAAACATAATCCTGGAGTCTAGTCTTTTAGCAGAAAAGAGAGATTTCTTGGACAGCACCAGCCTTGAAGACCTACCTATGAGTAACCCCTAAGATGAGGGGGGAGGCTGAAGTTTCTAAAGAAAAAGGGGAGATTTACTGAACAATGTTGCTCCTTTGGGGATGAAAAAGATTGTCCAAATGGTCCCTGCAGCTTAAGGACTTAGAACTATTTCACAAGAGATCTGGACCCTCCCATTCTCTACTGTTACCCTGAGTTATCTGGATAGAAATGATCCAATGGAAAGAGATGTTGCCATTTAGCAATTCCAAACTGGGTTCCATTTAGCAAAACTCCTTTCCAAGTAGCCAAAGACTTAGAGTTTCTCTTTGGGGTTCAATTCCCTGGAATGGTGGAACCATTATGAGTATTTGATGTCTTTCTTGTACTGTTTGTGGGTTCCTATGAATATTTTGAATGTCATGTGTCCCCTGCATTTTTTTTATGAATCCTCATGAGTCCTTTATATTTTCTGTTGAATGAAACAAATAGTGTCCTACTGATATATGATTTCCTGTATGGAACAAGGCTTCCTAATACTCACATTTGGGGAAACTTCTTGTTCAGTTGTGTCCAACTCTTTATGGAGACACTGGAGTGTTTTGCCATTTCCTTCTCCAGCTCATTTTACAGATAAGGAAACTGAGGCAAGTGGGGTTAAGTGACTTGCCCAGCTTCGCACAGCTAGTAAATTTCTGAGGCTGGATTTGAACTCAGGTTTTCTTGACTTAAGGCTCTGGTGCTCTATCCACTGCAGCATCTAGCTGCCCCTGGAGGAACTTACACACCAGTTAATCCTAAACCTTATTTTGGAAATTTCCCTGAGACAGATGTGTAATGATCCTAATAGGGAAAATGACCCTTTTAGATCAGTCCCCAGAATAAAATGCATTCTATATGAGCTCCAGATTTCAGGAGGAAAGGGGTGACCACGAATTACAAAGCTAGCCCTGATTCCCTGCAGCTAGAAGTACTCACTTTGTCTTTTCAATGATCTGAAACATGTTTTGGGCCTCTCTTTGCACACATGACCCTTTCTTTTGTGTTCAATTTATTGGTGTACGTCTTGTCATCTCTATTGAACTGTAAGCTTCCCGAGGACAAGGTCTGGCTTCTTCATCTGCATATGACCCTCAGGACCTATTTTAGCACCTCACAGGAGAAAAGCAATACAGTTATCCCTTCCACATCACGACTTTCCCCTTCGTGTTCCGTATGTTGTGGGTCAGCATAAGAAATTACATGGGAATCTTTAGGGAGTTTTGCAGAAGCTGCAAAAGCCAGCAGATGACACAGTAAAAGTTTAGAAACTCAGAAACGCATAAAATATATGTATAGTATTTTATAATATCAACATATTTTATCTTTTAATACCATAATCTCTGATACAAAGGGAGGGCCAAAAAGATTTATTCAGATTTTCCAGGTGGAGGCGGCACCCAACCCCCAATATGGAAGGGATAACTCTAAATATTTGTCAGAAGAATACCAAAGAAAAGATGACCAGCTTTCTGTTAGAATACCCCTGGCCTTCTCAGTGGAATCAAGACAAGATGGAGCAAAGCTTAGGAAGGAAAGAAATGAGGGCTAATGAGAACCATTTTGGAGAAGCCAATCTGGAGAAACAAAGTCTAGTCTTAGCTTTGTTCCCCTTAACAAATGTGCTGTCACCATAGCCTATAAATAACAGCTTCATTTCAACAACCATTTAAATGCAGGGTACAGGGGATGCTAGGAGAATGAGACATTCTCTGGGTTCAGGAAATTTCTGTTCTGTGAGAGCTTATATTCTAGTTCACTCCAATATCCTGGTATAAGGAACAATGAAACTCCCCCCCCCAGCCCCCATGGGCCCTTCAGGTCCCATGCCCTATTTGCCCTTTCTTAGGGAGGAAGAGATCAACTGAGGCCTTATCTCCTGGACCGCCCCAGTGGTGTCAAACAAATAGAAATGAGGGTGCATATTGACTTAGAAAACAATAGCTAAGTTCTATTGCATTTTAATTTCTTTTGTTAACTATTTCCCAATGACATTTTAATCTGGTCCAGGCTTCACTCAGGAATGTTGTGTTAGAGACCTTTTCAAAGTGGGGTCTGCTCATCCAGGACACCAGAGCTTTTCTTCTAGGGGTGTTTGTTCCTCTGGGAGAAGCACAGACCCTTTGGAACAGAGAGCCAGGGCCTACTACTCATGCCTGAGGATTAGGGAGCCCCTCTCTCCTCCAGTTGTGCTCTTCCAAAGCCTTCCTAGGCCTCGTAAGCCCCAGATCCGGGAAGCTCTGCCAAAGAATACAGGTCATTGCTTTATATTTAAGCTCTTCCAGGATTTTGTGAAAGGGCTTTTACTGTGGCTGGCCCAGAGCTGAGCTCGGCACAACACTAATAATCCTGTCCACACGTCTCTGCTCTCTCAACTTGGCTGTTTGCCTCCATTTTATTGGTAGCAACATTTAAGGCCCTGCATCTTTCCTCTCATTCATTCCTTTTTTTCCCTTCCTTCCCCTCCCTTTGTTAGTTAAAGAACAACCTTCTTCTTCCACTAACCAGCCTGCTCTTCTCTTTTGTTGGGAGAGAAGTCCTTATCATGAATGGATAGAAAAATAAGGAGAGAGAGGAGGGGGAAGGTCTGTCAGGCGCCCCTTCCTGGGGGGAAGCCAGGTACCTCGAGAGGCCTAAAAACAGGTCAAATGGAAACAAAGGCTGCCCCTTCTGTTCCCCCTACTCCCCACCCCTAACAACAGTGGTATTTGCACATGTTTCCTAGTTTTCTGGAGTGAGGGCAACGTATCCAAGAACCAGAGTGCACTGAACACATAGTGTTTGCACATATAGTTAAGACCTCATTAATTCAGGTGAATTGGGCCACAGGATTTGGTCACTTAGCAAAAAACAACAGCAAAGAATTAACTTTATGGGGAGACTGAGACTATGCTAACGTCTTTCCTTGTTAAAGGTCTTCAATGAATCTGGAAGGAATGGATAAAAATGATCATTCTGTGTGTCAGTTATAAAAGTGTAGGTGCTTAGGAAGTTTACTCCTTTTATTTTGTTTAAATATCTTATTTAAACTATTTTACTTTCAAATCAATGTAAAGGTTACCTGCTAACAGGGATCTTATCACCAGGTCTGAATTAGTAGGGTCCAAAGTAAAGAGATTTTTCCTAGAAGCTACACCCGCATGTATCCCTGGTGTGCAGAATGTCTGTGGCTTCCTCTCTTGCCAGGACAGTTCCGAGCTGGCCCAGACTAAGTACCTCAGCTTGTATCTACCTGAAAGAAAAAAAAATATAATTAAGATTAGTTTTTTTATTACTTCATTTTATTTTATTCCTTTATTCCTTTTTTACTTTATTAACTCTTATTACTTAGGCCTCAGTTCCTCTCCATTAACTGGAGAGCTGAACTTACTCTTTTCACAAGTCTCATCAAGGTCATCGGAGTTCAATTTGTACCTGACCAGGTATCCCTTCAACACACCCAACAAGTGGTCATCCTGGCTTCCACTCTTTCAAATTTCCTTCTTACTGCCAAGAGCACCCACATCTTTCCAGTCACACAGCCTTGACTCTCCTCTCAATCATCCCTCATATCCAAAGTGGCCAAATCTAGCAATTTCTTTTTCTACCTTCTGCCAGCTCACAAAGCTACCAGCCTACTTCAGGATCTTATCACTTCTTGCTTGGAATATTCCAGCAGTCTCTCCTCATACCAGTCCATCCTCCCCTGAGCTGCCAAAATGATCTTTCTAAGGGGCAAGCTTGACCTTGTCATTTCCCCACTCAAAAACCTAAGCAATTCCCTGTTACTTACAGATAAAATATAAAGCCCTTTGACATTTAAAGCTTTTCACACCTGACCTCTTCCTACCTTTCTTCCTCTCTCTTTTTTTTTTTGCAAGGTAATCCTGGTTAAATGACTTGCCCAGCATCACACAGTCAGTAGACACTCAAGTGTCTAAGGCCAAATTTGAACTCAGGTCCCCTGACTCCAGGGCCTGTACTCTATTTACTGTGCTACCCAACTGCCTATTTTTTCCTATTTTTCCTAGTTCCTATTTTTCTTAATATGCTCTCTTCCACACAGGCTCTATTGTGGCTTTATTACTGTTCCTACCACAGAATACTCCATCTCTCATCTCTGTGTCTTTGTACCAATGGACTATCCCTCATGCCTGCAATTCTCAACTTTCCAACTTCCCTATGTTTGTCTCTTAAAATCCCCAGTTTCCTATAAGACTCAGCTCAAGCACCTTTTCCTGTAGAAGACCCTTCCCAGTCCCCTCAACTGTTAGTGCCATCCCCTCCCAGATTGTCTTCCAACTGTTCTCTAATTATATTGTACATTCTGATTAACATGTGTTGTCTCCCCCATCAGAATATAAGATCCTTGTGCCCCAGTTCAATCCCTTGAGAATTGGGATTGTTTTTGTTTTTTCTTTGTATTCCTAATTCTTAGCACAGTGTCTGACCTGTAGCAAATGCTTGATAAGTGCTTTCTCCCTTGATTGATTGATTTCATTTGAAGACTTTTAGTGAGGGAGAATCTATTACATTCCACTTGAGGATATTTCTCATTGTTAGGAAGTTTTTCTTACATCAAGTCTAAATTTTCGTGGCTGCCACTTTCACCCATTGCTCCTGGTATGAGGTACTTTCCCTTTAAAATACTGCTCTTGTTAAATCTGCTTAAAGTTCCAAAGAAACAGTTCACCTGATTCAGAGCTCTGAGACAGTTGTTCATTTTTTAATGCAATAAGCTGTAGTATACTGGAGCAAAATGAACATCAGAACACTTCTGTGATCATGGGACAAAGGTAATTTATCTGATTCAGGCAGAAGATGAGAATTTGATTACTAAACATAAGCTAAGGTGGGAGTGTTTACAGAAAGGACCCAGAATCTGAAGCCAGAGAGATAAGAGAAGGAAGCTAGAAAGGACAGAGTCTAAAACTGCATCAGCTAAGCTTAAAGCTAGAACTGATGGGTACTACAGTTGCTGCAGAGAATGAAGTTCAGCTTAAAATAGCTTAGAAGCAGAGAATCAAAGAAGTTCCCTAAAGGATCAACTAGTTTGGCTGAGGCATCATGTTGAATAAGGTATTAATTAAGTATAGTGTGATTCTACTAGCTTAGCAATAGAAGCATCTTTTTAACATAGAATCTATAGTTATCAAGGAACTTTCATGGACAGTTCTTGAGGCAGAAAAAGGATACCAAAGTTTACAATTCCAGAGTTTTTAGTTATCCCAAACACATGAATTTTCCTCACTCATGTGCCTTCTTGGCAATGTTCTGTAAAGGAGTGTCCATTGAGGTGGCTAGGTGGCGCAGTGAATAGAGCACTGGCCCTGAAGTCAGGAGGACCTGAGTTCAAATCCAGCCTCAGACACTTAACACTTAATAGCCATGTGACCTTGGGCAAGTCACTTAACCCCAATTGCCCTGCCCTACCCCCTCCAAAAAGCAAAAAAAAAAAAAACAACCAAAAAACAATAAAAGGAGTGCCCATTCTCCCCCCAAAATAGTGAGTGTAGTAGTAGAAGAGTGTGACCAAGTTTATGTGTGGATTGTGACATATTTGTTATTCCTGCTTTAGTTCTAATATATGAATGCTAGAATGATATTTATTTTGCCTTATTGTTAGTAAATGGCTGTTTAAGATCTAAAAATGTTCTTATTGTGTGACTGGTTTTATGTAAATGAAAGCACATTGATGGGGACTCTAGAGCTGAAGTGCAGAGTGGGGGCACATATCTCTCACAATAGGATTATCCCTAGTACCCTTAAAGAATGAGTGTAACTATATGGTAATGGTCTTTCACTTGGAATTTAGATCTGTGAGAAGCACATCAGTGTAGATGGCTACAACAGGACCATAGATTTCTAGTTGAAAGGGATTGTAGAGGTCATCTAATCAAACTCCTTTCTCTTTAAGATGAGGAAACTGGGATTTTAGAGTGGTCAAATAACTTGTTCTAGGTGAAATAAAGTGGCAGAGTCAGGACTCAAAACCTGGTCCTAGGATTACAAATCTAGTATTTTTTGGTGAGCTAAAGATGTCTTTTTCTTCCTTCTACTTGGGAGCTCTTCAAATACTAGAAGTCAGCTATCATATTACATCTCCCTCCTATGCCCTCTTGAGGATTGTCTTTTCTAGGCTGAGCACCCCCAATTCTTACAACTTATATTTGTGTGGCATAGTCTCCTGGCTCCTCATCTCCTGTGGGGTTTCCAACTTCTTAATGTTTTTCCAAAAATGTGATACCCAGAACTGAATTCAGTATTCCAACTCTTGTCTGGCCAGAGCAAAATATAGTGGAACTACCACCTTCCTAGTTCTGGATGCCATACTTCTGTCTATATAATTTAGGATTGAATGAGCTCTTTTAGCAGCTTAGCAGCTTTTAGCATCATAAGCTTCATGATGGAGAGGCAGAACCCAATCTGACACTGAAGGATAAATAGTATTTAGGATCACGGGGAAGGGTGCCTGCCCAAAGTCGGGGAAATAAGCCACAGTAAAGCTCAGAGTATCCTGTTAGAAGTACGGTTCCTTTGGTGGGACAAATATCACGTGATGAAGGGAAATTTAGGAGGGATAAAAGTCGCACACAGTCAACGCTTACAGGTACTTAATAAATGTTTATTTACTGATTGAAATGTAAAAGCCTACATTTGGATTAAAAAATTCAGCCTCTTAAGTATAAGATAAGTTAGGTGAAACAAGGGAATAGCTCATATGGAAAAAGGGCTAGACCCTTTGACTGAATCCAAACTTCACAGAGCAAATCCCCTTAATAAAAAGATGTGTTCTGTAAGACTTGGATTCAGTCAAAAGGTCACACCCAAGGACCTAGAAGGCCACATGTGTCCTTGAGGCCGCAGGTTCCCCACCCCTGGGCTAGGGGTTTAGTGAATGAGTCAACAATGCAATGTAATATGTGGCATTTCTATATAGCAGTGGTTCTCAACTTTCCTAATGCCATGACCCTTTAATACAGTTCCTCATAAATTTGTTTTTGTTGCTACTTCATAACTGTAAAATTGCTACTGTTATGAATTGTAATGTAAGTATTCTGATATGCAGGATGTATTTTCATTGTTACAAATTGAACATAACCCACAGGTTGAGAACCGCTGCTATAGAGTAATGAGTAAATGAGGCAGTGCCATGTCATCAGGTTTGCAAAGCATTTTAGGTATATTGTCTTATTTGAGACCCATGACAACTCCAGGTACTATTAGTATTATCCACAATTTAAATATGAGAAAAACTGAAACCGCTGTGGTCTGGGTACCACAACTGGATTGCTATGGAAACAGGTCTTCCTGATTCTGAATCTACCGTTTTGATCACCAGGCTACTTTGTCTCCATAGGCATTGCCTTGGAGAATCTAAAGTCATTTCTACGTTGCAATGAGGCAATGGCATAGGACTTTGGTGGAGGAGAGTTGGGTTAAAAAAAGGGGAAAAAACCCAGATTTTCCATCTCTGTCAAGAGACTAAGGAAAATTATATGGGAGTGCATTTGGAAATCACCGCCTTAATTTTTTTAATGTATTGATTGTGTGTGCTGATATTTCCTTTTTTTTTCTTTTAAAAAAATACTGTTTGTTAGAGGGAATGGCTTTCTGGGAGGGGAGGAGGGACAGATACTTGGGGAAACTACAATGATGTGAAAACTAGAGACATCCATAAAAGCTTACTTAACAAATCACTGCCTTGTTTACAAATACACTCTAACATTTAACTCAACTAAACATTTCCTAAGAGTCTACAGTAGGTAAAGTGAAGGGTAAAGTACTAGAGGGGGTATAGAGTTAAATAAGACTCACCTGCTGCCTTCATGGAGCTTTCTGGGGACTTACCAAGTTCTTGTGGAAAAGATGGATCAATATGGACTAGATAATTAAATTTGGTGGACTGGGACTGGATAAATGCCTAGAACAGTAGCTAATAGTTCAATGGCGACTTGGCAGGAAGTGTTCAATGGTCGTTCCATAGTGCTTTGCCCTATGCTTCATAACATTTTCATCAGGGACTTAGATAAAGGCATAGATGGTGTATTTGTTCAGATGAAGGCAAAGTAAATATATTTGGGCAATACCGTCAGGGTCCCAAAAAAGTCCAATAGCCTAGAGCTTACAGATAAATCTAAGATGAAATTCAAAAGGAATAAAAGAAAAAAACAACTTCACAGAGATACTGGAGTGGTTTGCCATTTCCTTCTCCAGCTCATTTTACAGCTGAGGAAACTGAGGCAAAGTTAAGTGACTTGCCCAGGGTCACATAGCTAGTTCATGTCTGAGGCTGGATTTGAACTCAGGCCTGACCTTCTATCCACAGCACTGCCTGTTTCATCTATTAGGGATAATAGTAAAAGGGAGAGATAGTACCCTCGTGAATATTGTTTCTTTTCTACCCAAATCAGAGAGTTTGGCATTTGCACTCTTGGCTAAATATAGGACCTTTCCACATACATCATGTAAACAAACCAAACAAAGCCCCTATACCCCTGAAGAAAAGCTGCCTGCCTTTCTCTGCAGCAAAGATAAAATGTGCCTGATCTCAAGCTAGCTGGGGTCACAAGTCACAAGATGAAGAAATCTATTGTATTCAAAATCTCAACAGGAAGGCCTGGCAAGTCAGGCCACAATCCTTACTGGACAGCAATTTGTAACAAGGTCAAGTTGATTCTGGGAGAGTCAGCCTCAGATCCAGAAGAGGCTTGAATGATTGTAAATATGGTGAGGGGTAGGGACAGGGGGAGGAAGGAGCAGGGGCTCTCTGATGCCTCTTTTCTCTTCATTGTATTCTTTTCTGCACTCTGAAAGTGCCCAGAAACTGAACATTTTCTGCAGGAAAGCTGCACAATACAAAATAAGTGACTTAACTGTTTCAATAAACTAGAGTATTGGGCCAAATTAAATAAGATGAAATGTAAAAGGAATAAAGTTCTTCACTTAAGTAGGGAAAAAAATAAACTTCAAAAGTACAGGATGGATCCTGTTTCATAAAGTTCATTTGAAAACAGCTGGAGGTTTTAGTGGGGCTGTTTATCTGCATGGATAAATAGTACAGCATGACCTTCAGAAACACTAATGCTATCCTAGGCTGCATGAAGAGGGAAAAATCTTCCAGATAGATCTAGAAAACTCACCAGACCAAATCCTGATGGGGAAATCCAAGACAAAGTCACAATGAGCTATTTTTGCAGCCCAGGTAGGCATAGTGGGACAGATGGAGAGATCTGCAGACACAGAGAATGGGGTCTGGTGAGGAGTGTGCTGCTCAAGGAACATTCTGGCACATGAAGAGCTGTCCACAAGGGGAAGCAGAATTCCCAGATGCACACACACAAGGGCACCCTAAAACCAATCCCAGGACACCACAACAGGAACAGGTCACAAAAGCTTTATTACTCACTTTGTTGTTCAATCACTTAATCATGTCTGACTCTTTCTAACCCCATGGACCATCGTACACCAAAACTATCCATGAGGTTTTCTTAGCAAAAATACTGGAGAGATTTTCCATTTCCTTCTCCAGTGGATTAAGGCAAACAGGGTTAAGTGATTTGCCCAGGGCTGTACAACTAGTAAGTGTCTGAGGCCAGATTTGGACTCAGGTCTTCCTTATTCCAGGCCCAGTGTTCTATCCACTGAGCCACCTAGTTGCTCAGTTCCAGGTCACAGATCCAGGGCACACTGAACAAGGGGCTTGAATCTAGGGGTGAGTGTGCCCAGTGTGAGGAGCAGTTGCAAGCCCTGGAGAGTGAATCCAGAGAGGATGTGCAGCTAAGTTCAAAAGCAAGCATAAGAGGTGTGTCTCAGATCCCAGCAGCAGAGCAAGGTATTAGTTCCAGCTTCTAGTCCAATGTGAAACCTGCAGAGGAATAACCAGAGCTGGACTCCCAGAACAAAGGGGAACCTGTAGCTCTGTCCTTCTGAACCAGCACAGCTTTCCAGTTGGCTGACTGGACCTGAGTCAAGCAGCAGTATACTGTTGCTCGGACTCTAACCCAGGTCAGCAACTTGCAGTGCTCAGAGCAGCGGTTCAGCAATCACACTTGGCCTTGGATCAGACCATTTTGGAGCACTGAAAGCTTGCAGGTCCCCAACCCAAGGTGTTTCTAATTAGACAAGACCTGGGAATGGTTTTATGTCTTCATGACTTTTAAGAGAAGAACAGAAAGAGGTGGGAAGAATATATTGGGACTGGGGGGAAGGAAAAGGAAGGTTAAGGAAAATTATCTTACATAATAGGGTATGCAAGTTGACCTCTATACAAACAAGAAGGAGGGAGTGAGGAGAGTAGTCAACAGTTGAAGCTTACTCTCATTTGAATTGGCCAAGGGAGGGACACAGAAACGGTTGGGTATAGAAATGCATTTCACTCAACAAGAGGAAGGACAAGGAGAAAAAGAGAAGGGGGAAATTATAGAGGGTAGATTAAGAGATGGATTAGTTCTAAACAAAACAAACCCTAAGTAAGAATGTACAAAAAATATCTATAACTCTTTTTGAGATGGCAGAGAATGGGGATGGGAAAAGGTGTCCATCAAATGGGGAAAGACTGAACAGCTTATGGTTTATAAAGGTGATGGAATACTATTGTGCTGTAAGAAATCATGAAAAGGATGGTTTCAGAGAAACCTGGGAAGACTTATATGAACTGATGCAGAATGAAGTGAACAGAACAAGGAAAACATGTCAGCAATATGGTAAAGATAAACACTTTTGAAAGAATTAGGAATTCTGACTAGTGTGAACACTAACCCATGATTTCAGAAGATTAATGGTAAAGCACGCCAGCCACCTCATAATAGGGAGGCGAAAGACTTGTGAGTGCAGAATAACATGTGTGTTTCTGTTTTGGATATGGCCAATGTGGAAATTTGCTTTGCTTGACTATGTGTTTATAACAGGGATTTCTTTAATTTTCAATTAGGGAGGAGGGGAAGGAGGGAGAAAAGGCTGATTTTTGTTGATTAATGTGTGTGTGTGTGTGTGTGTGTGTGTGTGTGTGTGTGTGTGTGTGTGTGTGTTAATGAGACATCTGGTTCAGGATAAGAAAGATTAATAATGTTGCTTCATTTGGCTTTCATTAGACTTAGATTTATTCTGTTCTATTGTATTCAGTTCAAAGCATCACATTTTAGGAAGGGCATAGACAAGAAGTGCATTTGAAGGATGGTGATCAGGATAGTGAAAGGGCTTAAGAACATGTCATCTATGCATTGGTTGTGAGCTTCTCGAAGGCTGGGACTGACACAGCTTTCTTTGTGTTTCTAGTGCTTAGCACAGTGCCTCCTGGCACACAGTAGGCATTTATTAAATTCTTATTGACTGCCTGATTGAAGGAACTGGTATGTTTATTTTGGAAAAGAAAAAGAACTGGGGGGCATGAAAGCTGTTATTAAGTATTTGAAGAACTGCTAAGAGGGAGAAGACTTAAATCTCATTCTGCTTAGCCCCAGGGGACAGAACTAGGAAAAAGCAGTGAAAGATGCAGAGGCACATTTAGGATTAATCTAAGGAAAATTTTCCCAACAATTCGAGCTGTCTATAAAAAAATAAGAGTAGTTCTCTCCGTGCAGGTTCTCCTTCTCACTGAGGTTTTTGAGCAGTCGCCAGATGACAATTTGATTCAAGGTTAGGTAAGATAACTTTGGAGGGTTCCTCCCAACTTTGACTTTTATAACTTGAATTACAGTTTTCTATGCACAATTTCATCTCTCACTAGACTCAAAGTCCCTTCAAAAGGGGAGATACTGTGTAAATCGTTATCTTTATCTCACAGTACCTAAATGATGAGCTGAGTGTTGAACTGAATGAATATTCTGACATGATGAATTGCTGAAACACCAAGGATGGAAGGACTAAAATGAACTGATCCTCACCTGGGAAACAGAGGTGCAGACATTACTGCCACCCCACCTCCTCTCACTTGGCACAACTTCCTCATGAACCAGGGGGTAAAGGTGCCTACAGTGCAGCATACAAGATGATGGGACGAGCACTGGAGTTGGAGTATGAGGAACCGAGTTTGAATTTCATCTGTCTCTTTTTAGAATTTATTTGTGTGACCTTAGGGCAAATTCAATTTCCTTATCTGTGAAATGAGGGAATTGGATTAGATGACCTCATAGGTCTCTTTAGCTTTGAATCAATGATCCTTTTCTTCACTCTCCATATTTTATATCAAAATACTATGTTTAACAAAACACACTTAGTGCTTGGCCAGCAAAGCATAGACGGAGAAGGAAGCATATTGATTGAAAGAGGAACATTATGCCCTCTACTGGTGTCCTTTTGCATAGACCATGACCAAGACTCCGGACTTGCTGGTCTCAATTCTGGGTTGGCTGGTATCTATCTATGTTTTAAAAATTTAATAAAAAAAAATTTATTCAACAAATTCTTCATACTATTCCAGCCACTGTAGTCTCATTTCCACTGAAATATGCTGTACAATTTCTGCCTCAGTTCTTAGTTCTGGTGATAGCTGAAGTAGTCACCAAAATGGAAACCAAACAGTAAACTACTTTTGTCAGCTTAAGACTTAAAAAAAAAAAATTTATGTACTACTTTGAAGCAGTACTAGCACACAGTAGGGGCTTAATAAATTTTTACTGGAGAAACAACTAACACCAACAGCATCTATTAATGCCCTACCTATGTTCAAAGCCCTGGAGATTTAAAAAAATGACAAGCATCCCTTCCCCTTAGTGGGGACACCCTGGTGGGGAGAGACAGTAAACCTTATGTGCCAGGCAAGCTAAACCACCACCACCACCAATCACCACCTTGACCACATCTCCCTTCAGACCCTAATGGAAATAGTCTTGGGCCATGAACACCAGAGCCTTTGGAATAGCCATGCTTCCAGAGCAATGCCTGCAATTATCATCACAGAATAGGAAGAAACAACCCCTATTCAAGCTGCACCCTGAGAGCTCCTCTGGTGAAGACCCAGAAAAGAGAGGTGTTATGCCCAAAGCCGTTGGCATTGTCAAATGGTTCAACATCAACCACTGACCTGCTTTTATCCATGGAAATAACATTAAACAACAAGTGTTACCATCTGCTTTGTTGCTGTACCCTATGCTGTACCCTAAGAACCATGGGATTTTTCAATCTGACTTGCAACTGAAAGCTTCCATGTGTTGTCTCCCACTGTAAATGTTGAGTTGTTTGAGGGCAGGATCTGTCCTAAGTTTCTATTTCTCTCTCCAGAGCTTAGCACAGTGCTTTGCACATAGGAGGGGCTTAATAAATGCTTCATTCTTTCATTCAATGAGCTTACATGCTACTAAGAGATACAATACATAAAACAGATACAGATAAATGGGAGATAATTTGAGAAGGATCTGAAAAAGTTTCAAGTAGGAGGTGGCCACCAAGTTGAGCCTTGAAGGATCTGAGGATTGATTACAAGAGGTAGAAGTGCAGAAGGGGTACATTCTAGATAGGGTAGAAGGTTTAAGAGAGGAACTAGAATGTTAGGCACTTGATGAACATCAAAACCAATCCAAACAGCTTTCTGTAACAGGTATATAAAAATAGAGGGAGAGAGACTACTCAAGCTAAGCCTCTCGATTTCTTCCACGCAATATCTGTAGAACACAGGAGAGAGGGCTTGAAGAGACCATATATGGGAATATCCCAAAAGTCTCAGTGCAGTAGTATTCACACTTTTGAGATACCCTGTGTAAGTTCCTTCGTTTCTCTCATATGATTTTCAGTCTCAGCACAGTATTAAGCTGTTAAACCTTTAATGGCTTAATACATCACTAAGATTTTTGGGTCAGCCCGTAACCTAGTCTAATCCCATTTCCCTTGCAAAGATACTCAGACCCACAGACTAGATTCCCTCAGTGAATAAGCTAGTGGTAAAATATCCTACTTACTTGTCTAGTGTTATCTCTATCTCCAAATAAATCCCTAAACAGATCTACATTAATCCCAATAGAGTTCCAGCCAATCCTTTTTTGTGTTGGCTAAGAAACATATTTTTGCAGCCTTCAGGGATAAAGAGAAGAATATGTTGGAGCAAATGCATTAAACCACCCATCAGTGCTTTAAAAAGTTTGAAATCTTTGCCCAGAGTCAAGGTTAAATTGCCTGTGTGAGATTTCATCTGGGTTCAGGTCCCTCAAACTGCATGCCTCCTGTCAAGCACCACTGAAATCAGCCTTTTCAAAATCAGTCTTCATGGAATAGTGGAATTCAAATTTCATGTAGTCTGACCTCCTATTGATCAGTGTTGCTGGTCACTGTGTGCATATACATGTGTGTGTGTGTGTGTGTGTGTGTGTGTGTGATATATATACACATATATACACACATACACCCCCCTCATATACAAAGTACAGATCTGGGGTGGCTAGGTGGCGCAGTGAATAGAACACCGGCCCTGAAGTCAGGAGGACCTGAGTTCAAAATCAGCCTTAGACATTTAACACTCACTAGCCATGTGATCTTGAGCAAGTCACTTAACCCCAATTGCCCTGCCTTCCCTCTCCAAAAAGCTAAAGAAAGAAAAAGAAAGAGAAAGAAAGAACTGATTTCTTCCCTTCAAAGTGAACCCTGGATTGGCAAGGCCATGGAAGTGAACATGACTCTGAGGCTTAGAATTTCTGGTTTTTGGGCTCCAGGCCTTGAGAGTGAAGGGTATTGAAGGACATTTTGCTTCTGTAAAAATGTTTGGGTTTTATTTTTCCCCCTTTCATAATTAGTCAAAATCATCTTGTAAAGGAAGGTTTATTGCACTTTTTAGATAACTTAGTGGACAATTAGATTTGGATATAGATCTAGACCATTGGGTGTTAATTCTACCTCTGACCCTACCTGTAAGACCACTGGCAAATCGCTTACCCTTCCTGAGCCTCAGTTTCCTCACCTGTGAGGTAAGGACCATGGACTTACTGTGGAGCTCAAATAATGTAATGTACGTAAAGCACCTTGCAAACCATAAAGCACTGTGTAAATGTCTATTATTCTCTTTGCAAAGAAAGATAGGCCAAAACACACTGTATGTCACTCTGCCGCTCCTTCCCATTCCCAGCAGCTCTCAGGTTTCCTTTGATGCTGGCAGCTTTGAAGAGTAAAGAAGATTTCTCCTTCAAAGACCAGGGTTCTGGATTCGTAAATTCTTTCTTGCTGGCTTGTGCTAGCGGTATCATTTTCCACTTCACACTGCTACAATCCAGAACACGTCAGTAAATTTGGGCACAGCAAAGACTGTATTTATTTACAAGATATTCTTGGGCACAGATGAAGTAATCATATTAGTAACTCTGCCTTGAAGTCTAACTGTTCATTTAAACCCTTACGTAGAAAGTCTATAAATAGGGGAGGGAAGACAAGAAGTAGGTCCTGAAATGGCAAATCAAAGATGCGGAAGCCAAGCACAGACAATTAGGGTTTCTTTGATCTGCTTTGGAGACTTTCTAACCATTCTGTCCTTCACTTTCTAGTCCTCACTCACTTTTCTGTCCTCCTCTGCCCCACCCTCTAGCTCAGCGGTTCTTAACCTGTAGGTCATGATCTATACCCCAAAGAGATGAAAGAAAAAGGAAAAGGACCCATATGCACAAAAATATAGGAACTCTTTTTGTGGTGGTAAAGAATTAGAAATCTGGGGGGCAGAGCCAAGATGGCAGCGTAGAAGCAGCAAGGTTCCGCGGCTCCCACATAGCCACCTCAAATACCCATAAAATATGACTCCAAACAAATTTTAGAGCTCCAAAACTCACATAAAAATACAGAAAAACACATCTCCCACTGAAGGCAGCTTGGCATGAAGGGCTCACTGCAGCATTCTGGGAGCTGAAGCCAGCCCAGCCTGAAACCGCGGTTTGGCCCCGGGGTCGGCCAAGATAAGCCCCAGCTGGAGCCTTCAGGAGAGTGGATCAGCAGCAGCTGTGGCAGTTTCCAGCATTATCAAGCCATAAGAAATAAGGACTAAGTGAAAGGTCAGTGGATCTCAGCTAAATTTGGGGGAGAAAAGTGGTCTGGCTAAACTGCCCCCCGGGCAAGGAAGCAGCAAAAGCAGTGGCCCTGCAGCCGCCTCCACATGGCTGCTTCAGAGCTCCTAGCCTGCAGACTGCAGGGGGGCCAAGCTATCATTCAGAGGGTAAGTACTCTTGCATTGAGCAGCCTGGATCCAGGTCGTGGCCTTGGGTGGTGGTCCTGGGGTGTGTTTTCAGTGAGCCAAAGCTGGTGGAGGCTGCAGCAGCCTCCCAATAACTCCGGCAGCTGCTAAAACCCCAGCAATTTGGGACAGAGCTTTCCCCTCTGGAAGCAGAGTTCCACAGAGCTAAAAAATAAAGTAATTGACTGGCAACAACATGAGCAGGCAAAGGAAGCAAAGTAAGAACAGCAACCAAATTCTAGAATCCTTTTTTGGGGACAAAAAGGCTCAAAGTATGGAATGGGAGGAAGACAATACAGTCAGAACTTCCGCACCAAAAGCTTCCAAGCAACATGAAGACTGCTTAAAAGCCATAGATCTGCTAAAGAAGATGAGAGAAGTGGAGGAAAAATTGGGAAGAGAAATGAGAATGATGCAAGAAAATCATGAAAAGAGAGTCAACAACCTGACTGAAGAAAATAACACCTTAAAAAATAGATTAACTCAAATGACAAAAGAGGCCCAAAAAGCCAATGAGGAGAAGAATGCCTTAAAAAGTTGAATTTGCCAGATGGAAAAAGAATCTCAAAGCTCACTGAGGAGAATAATTCCTTCAGAATTAGAGTGGAGCAAATGGAAGCAAATGACTTTATGAGAAATCAAGATATTATTAAACAGACCCAAACAAGTGAAAAAATAGAAGGCAATATGAAATATCTCCTTGAAAAAACCACTGACCTGGAAAATAGATCCAGGAGAGACA
>CM053582.1:534322442-534342773 GCA_028627135.1 Pseudochirops cupreus
TTGCTGGAAGTACACACTTCTATAAAGGGACAGGGACAGGGACAAGGTAGAGAATAGAACAAGGGGGGGGGCGGATAGGAAGGAGGGACATATAATCAGTCTTTCACAATATATCCACTGTGGAGATGTTCTGCGTAACTACACATGTATAGCCTGTATTGAATTGCTTGTCCTTCCAGTAGGGGTGGGTGATGAAGGAAGAAAGGAAAGAATCTAGAATTTAAAGTTCTATAATCAAAAGTTAAAAATATATATGTATGAATATATTACTGTTATTATTATTAACTATATCCAACTGGGAATTAAGACATACAAGCAGTGGGGTAGGGAGACCCATTCTGCCCTACCGGAAAGTCAGAGGGGCACTGGGGGAGGACATAGGAAAGAGCGGACTGGGGGAGGGGCTATACAGTGGGATCGCTGTTTTGGGCTGGTGGGTAGGGGAAAGATGGGGAGAAAATTTGCAACTCAAAATCTCGTGGAAATGAGTGATGTAAACCAGAAAATAAATAAATTAGTTTAAAAAAGAAAAAGAAGAGAAAAAAAAAGAATTAGAAATCTGAGATAATGTGGCATATGATTATGATGGAATACTACTGTGCTCTAAGAAATGAAGAGCAGAATGATTTCAGAAAAACATGTGAAGTACTCTATGAACTGATGCAGAATGAAGCAGGAAGAACAAGAACATTGTACACAGTAACAGCAATATTATAAAGACTTAGCTACTCTGATCAATACAATGATCCATGACAATTCCAAAGGACCACTATCCACCTCCAGAGAGAGAACTGATGAACTTGAGTTCAAATTAAAGAATTTTTTCCACTTCATTTTTCTTCTTTTTGCAAGATGACTAATAGGGAAATTTGTTTTGCATTACTTTATATGTATAACGGGTATAATATTTCTTGCTTTCTCAATTGGTGGGGGAGGAGGTGGAAGGAGAGAATATGGAATTGAAATTAATTTTTAAACAATTAAATGGAATCTAAGGCAGAGTTTCCTCCCCTTTTTGAGCCCTTCCCATCCCCTCCCATGAAAACTGCTTCAACAGCCTTATAAAATACTCCTTCTATAAAACAGAAAGGGAAGATGCAGAAAGTGGCTCATGTCCTAGTAAGACAAGGATATCCAGCATGAATTACTTGCAAGGACTCAACTTCTCTTGCTGTCCTCTGCTTTATCAGCATGACGACTAATTTTTTAAACAGCTTCAATAATAATGAAAAAGTCTTTAAATGAGACCTCAATGCAGCTTTCAAATGTTTTATTTTTAGTTCTTTTAAATATGTTTTGATACAACAAAGATATAAAATAATATATTAATGAAATCTGGATTTAAATTTTGAATCAAGACAATATTTACTTATTTACAATACTGTGCTTCAAGGTACGGCTGCCACAGGGACTCACACCTTCAATTAACACTAGTTTCTTTGTGGAATAGGGAGATACTTGGGAACAAACCTCAAAGGAAAACATGCTTATTTCAGTGTGAGTTGGCATCAGTTCCCCCAAAGCATTAAGTACCAGTTTCCATGTCTTTTGCCATCAAAGTACTCCATAGTGCCAACAGAATAATTCAAAATAAAAAAGACTTTCAATGAAACAATAGGGTGATATTACTAATTTATCAATGGATTAACTGATCATGTGGCTAACTGTATTTCATTCTTCAGTCAGCTCAGCAGCTTAGACTTTTTCATATAGGTCTAAAAAAAATTATCTTGACTTCTGCATAGAACATGCCCTTTCACAATATTCCTCCCACTTTCAAGGATCAAGCTAAATTATGTTGAAGTGTGGAGCACTTTCAATAAGGAGCTGCAATGCCCTTCAGTTAATCTGGGGAGGAAGGCATTAAAAAAAAAAAAGCAGCCCCTGGTGACTGAATTATCTTTTGTAGATTTAGTCAAGGCTACTATTGGATTTACTACAAAAAAAGAGTAAATCAAATTTTAGTCATTATAAACTGGCAGTAGGTTGGGGTGGGTGGTGACAAATTTTTCCTCCCATACTAATTACCACCTTTTCAAATCTGTTCAAACATATTGGGGGAAAAAATTTGGTTTCGTTAATTACTTTTAACAGTTTGGCCTTAGATGTCGTTGACAAATTCACTCCCCTTTCAGCCACAATTCATTCAGTCTAAGGTTTGTGGAAAACAAGCTCTTTAACCTGCTAAGCAAAGTTGGATACTAATTAGCATACCTCAGTTGGCTTTGAAAGCATCCAAATGAAACTGATACTATTTTAAAAGCAACTGAACTATTCTAACAGAGTCCATTTTAATTCATCTTAAATAACTGAACATGACTAGACTTAGCTATGACTTGTTATAATTAGTGATATCTAAAGTCTATTTAAACACCATAAAAATTAAGTTTACTAAATTAGCAAGTTTAAAACAAGGATTTGGTTAGAGTACTTATTTTGTAATCATAACAAAAAAAGTTCAGGTAAAATAGTGATATTTATTTTTTGCTGAATACAAACAGCAGGTTAGTGTTAGGTATTTCAGTTAACATTAAACTAACATTTTCTAAACAGATCCCCTGAAAACTAAATCCATTGTACTATCTGGATGCCATCTCTTATTTCCTTTTTGTATTTGTTGGCTTTCTAGAGTTCCATAAAACAACAACAGGAAAAAAGAAAGGAAGAATACTCATAATGTTATTCTTAAAATTCTGTTTTTGAAACACCAAGTTTCTAGAATTTTATCTTTGAACAACTCACATTTATTCAAGTCCCTATCTCCAAACCTAAGGTACTGATTTCTTCCTTCAAAAAAACCAAAAGACCATGGTAAAATGTAAAAAGATGGAGACTCCAGCCTTTTCCAATTTTCACCAAGTTGGTCATGGTTTTGCTCTATTTGGCCACATGAGACTAGAGCGAGGTAGGAAAAGAGGCATTCGGAAGGCAGTAGAACAGTAGGACCCATTATTTCTCACATCAATGGTAGACTTCCCTTTTTCAAGCTTCCTCCTATCCCACTGTACTTCAGTAGTGACTTAAAACTGCAACACTTGATAGTCTAAAGAACGGAACCCTGGAGCTCCAGAACCCCAGCAACTACATCAGAACCAAAAGGGAAAACACCTACTTCTGCTTGCCAGATTCAAACCCTTGTCTTTCCTTTTACACATGACTCCACAGCACTTTGAAAATGGGGAAGCTCAAATCCTGATTTCTTGGTGATGTGAGTGCCTCACCAATTCAGTGGTAGAATCATAATGTCATTAAACAATTATGTAGACCTAGTGAGTGTATAGCTTTTCTGCCCAAAATGTAAACATAAAATGTTATCACTATGGCTTGGTTTTTAAGAAGGAAAAAAAACAATCTGAAGGTAAAATCGGAAATTTCTGGACAAAAAAATTACAAGAATATATATATATATGTATATACATATATATATATATGTATATATATTTCACATTTAAAAAACTGAAAAGAATTTTGTCTCAAAGTCTTTCAGGAAAGAGCCTTTGAGATGATTACTTTAGTTTATGTAAACACTGTCTTAAAATAGCTACAATAATAAATTACAAACCTCGACTTTTTGCTTCAATGATAGATACAAGTAAATACCAGGTTAAAAAGTTATTTTTAAATCCTGACAGCTAATGGAGCTCAAAAGCAGAGGACAGGTGCTCTCAAAGTCAGTATCTCTGAAAAGGTAATTGCATTTTTCTTTATTGAGTCTTAAAAATTAAATGAAGAAAAGACTAAAGAAGGAAAAAATCGATCATTAAGTATGTATTTAACATATTTGAATTAATGTTACAACATATTTTGAAAAGTTTCTCCAGAACCAATTATCTGACCTTCCCTAGCTAAGCTATCCTGTATCTGAGTTCAAAAGAAGCTGTTTAATTTTTTCTTTTTGCTACTCAGAAAATAATGCAATAACACTGGCCATCTCTTGACCTCAAAGGGGAGGGGGCAGATCAGTTTAACATTAATTACTCTGACTGGCAAGACAATGCAATTTCCTTGGATGAAATGTCAGCATTTTTCCCTTCTCCTCCCCCCGATATAACAAGATTGATGATATAAGGTGTTAGAAGAATTTTAAGTGTTAGGGACTACAGAGCATAATAAAACTTAAAATTAGCCTTGTTCTACACTGGTATCTCCTATGGACATTGAGGGGTGGACTTAAAGGTAAAGTTCAGAGCCAACAAAAATTGAGGTCACCTCATACCAGGCGAATCTTTCGAGAACAATAATACTTTCCCTTTGTAATCCATCCTGGGTCCTCTGCAGCTAATGGGCGGGAGATTAATTAAAGTGCCAAAAGAAAAAGGCAAAGAAGAAGCAGGTTGTTACTAGGCTGGCCTCATTTAGGGCCTCAAGGTAAATGCTTTGACTCCAAGCATTTTCTCCAACTTCCTATGCATAAAAAGTAATGTTCAGACTGCACAATGAAGCTTTCAAGCTGCTGAGCTCACCCACAGGGTTTTCAGAGGATGGCTAAGAACAGGGCATACTACACATGCCCACCAAAGATTTCAAAACTTTAGTTTTATAACTATTCTCTAGTCACAACCACAAAACAGAATCATTCCAAAAAAGTGACCAATGGTTTCTCAGAAACTAAATTATTCAGTATACTTAACTTCTAGTGTTGTAAACAAGCAGCTAATCTAATGTGCTGGCTGCTGAAAAAAGACTTTATAAAAAGAATGTATTTACAAGTTTGTGTTTAAAAAGACAAAACAAAAAACAAAACTCTCTTTGAGTTTCCAGATATACCTGCTCATTTTTCAATGAGCTGGAACCAGAAACTTCAAAAACCAGAAATGGAAGGGAAAAAATTCTGCAATTTGTATTAAGCATTTTTTCAGAAGTTAAAATGATCACATGCTTATTTTCCTTATTTACAGGGCATAAAAATCTTGTTCAGTACTAGAAAAAACTCCCATTTCTCTAGTTTAATAATTGACTTTAAAAAGTACAAATTTGTTCAAGATGACATCACTAAAACTAAACCATAGTTATTTTTCCATGAATGAGGCCATCTCTTCTTACCAACTGAAGGCTAAACTGAGGCCCCTACATAGAAAGGAAGTATTTTATATTGTTTGCTCCTCTGGTCACAATGCAGTGGGATCAGTGACTTGCATCTATTGATGGCTTTATCATCAGCACTCTGTCCACCCCATCAAATGCCCCTTTCATTCTTTTCTCCTAGTTTCAGGCATCTTGGTGTAACACAGTATCTATTCTTAGAGATGGCAGACTCAGAAGGCAGTTATTAGCCAATAAAACTGATTCATTCAGAATTACACTTTCTGAACATGTATATGCATATGTGTTTGTGTGTATGGAGAGAAATAGAGTGAGAACTGCCTAAATGACAAGTATTGCTCATGGATTTTCTTTGAAGACAACTGGAAGAAGCTTCCACAAAATATAATTTTTTGAATATAATCATGCCGTAATCAGGAAAAATCTTCTTTTCAACAAGAAATATACCTATCCCAAAATACTAACACAAAATCTGTATTCTCCCTCCTTGCCCCTCCCCTAAAAGAAAAAAGATTATTTGAACTTTCTGTTCAAATATTTGAGTACTCTTGACTATTCAAGGGCTTACTTTTTACAACTATAACCTTGCTAAGCATAGAAAGTCTCACCCTGTCAATTAATAAGCCAAGTAACAAGGCATTCAGAAACATAAGGGGAAAAAATAAAGTTATTAGTTTTTGAAACCATTTCTGTATATTTGATCATGAACCCTTTATAGAGACTTATTCTTCAACCAATTAATCTTTTCATTACTTCAGGTTTTGCAAAAGGCCAACAATACTCATTAGGTACTGTGCCATTAACATTGCACTCAAAAAAAGAAAACATGGGAAACCAGATCCTTGCTCTCCTACTCTGCTGATACGCTCTGGTATTGGCCAGAGTATGGTAATACAGAAAGAGTCTCGTGGTGATATAAAAAGCAATAAACACGTCGATAGAGTAGTGTTCATGTGCAGCCAGAATGAAGAAGATTCCAAAGAGGTTGAGGACCCAGGACAGAGTATGCAAGAAGTTCCAGCTCCTTGGTGTATCTGAAAAAGCAAAACAAATCAATTTTAATTTAAAGCCACAAGCAAGTCTTCATTGTATGTTCCATAAATTGGCTCACAAACACACATTCTGCTCAGACGACACTAACACATGAAACACCCCCCTAACCTTCACTAAGGACTCGAAGAATAAAGACGATGACAAATGGACGGATACTTACACTCAGTAACAAAGAAATTCAGCATGGTCAGGACAACCGTGTGACCACTGAACATATAATCTCCACAAGTGTGTACGCCGGTCAGTGTCATACCAAAGCCACTCCATATGGCAAAGGCTCGATGCAGTTTCTCCCAAACGCTGCCATACAGCTAAGAGGAGGAAAATAGTAGATTAGTATTTAAAATGCTCAAAAAGATGACTTAAGGCTTCCAACATGAAATTCTCAGCAAAATTTAAATGCTGAATGATTCAGCAGTGTAGATGAATGATGATGCCTAAGTAAAAATGACTAAATTCAGTCTGGTTCCAGTCAAACCTAAGAATTCACTAAGCAAACTGTGCCTGATATTCACAAGCAATTCACACAGGTATGAAGTCAATCATAAGCTCAAACCACTCATTACACAGATCAGGCTCTTCTACTCAAGCTCACTATAACTGAAGTATTTTTTTGGAGGCAATAGGAATAAGAGTCTTGCCCAGGGTCTCACAGCTAGTAAGTGTCTCAGGCTGGATTCGAATTCAGGCCCTCCTGACCACCAGGCAGGTGCTCTATCTACTGTACCACTCAGCTGCCTCAACTGAAGTATTTTCAAGGCCTGGCCACAGGCACAGTGAAACACATATATTCTGTTAATAAAGAAAATACTCGGAGTGCTTAGGTGGTGTAGTGAATAGAGTACTGGTCCTGGAGTCAGAAGGACCTGAGTTCAAATCTAACCTCAGCCACTTAACACTTACTAGGCATGTGACCTTGGGCAAAGTCACCTAACCCCAAGTGCCATGCCTTCCCCCCTCCAAAGAGCAAAAAAAAAAAAAAAACCTCTATGAGACTAATTCTAATCCATCCTAAGGAAGGGTTAGTCATAGTTACTTTGTAAAGAAAAGGTAGCTGACGAGTGGGTTGTATTTCAGCAAGGCTAGCTACTGACCACAGAAACATCTTGTCAGTAATATTTATTGAGTATCAATGCCTACTGGTAGTGTTATTTTGTTTCCTCAGTACCGGATGACTACCACTCTAGTCCGCTTTAAATTCCAATGGGGAACAAGGTTAATTTAAGTTTTATCATATCTTTTAATCACTGGCACTCTCAATTCCTATAATATTGCTAATTCAGTATCTAGCTTTCGATTTCAACATTCATGTCTTCTATCTTATCTTGAAGCAAAGGAAGTGAAATCAATGGAAAAAGTTGGCAAGTCAAAGAGAGGAAGCAAGTGATGACAGCTAAAAAGCAGTAATTAATCTCTACTGGGGCCATCGTCTTGCCAACGGCTCTGTCTGTCATTGTACCTTTAGAGCACGAACCGTTAACTTCCCTGACTACATTTTCCTAAAGGACTTGACCCTCTCAGTTCCAGAACTCAGACCTAGGGGCCTATGCTGTCCTGCCCACTGTCTCTATCCAGCCCAAGCCAGGCATGCTTCACATTCCATCCCAGTCACCTTCATCTTCCTTCTTACCCTCAATTACAAAACCATAATCAAATTAATACTGCCACAGCATTGTTAAGGGAATGTAAATCAACTACCCTCTGGCCCTACTCACCGTCCCTCGTGATGTCCCAATCCCAAATACCCACCCCTGCCCACCACTGCCCCCTCGGTGTTGTCTCCCTCTATTAGAATGTAAACCTCTTAAGGGAAGGGGCTATTTTGCTTTTGTTTTTGTATCAATAGTGCTCAGGCACAGTGCTTGGCTCTCAGAAAGTACTTTAATACATGCTTTTTCATTCATTCATTCCAGTTCCCCTTATCACTTTCCACCTTAAACATCCCAACTACCCTTGTCCAGAAAAGTCAACCAACATCATCCATGTTATATTACAAACAATAGGACACACAGACAAAGACAGGTGTGGGCATTTGCTACAGGGTTTTCTTTCCTAAGTTTGGAGCAGTCTCTGATGACTAATTCACTATCTAGCTTCTCTCATAGAAATTCTGTTTTCTTCCCACTCCCCACAGGCTAGGGCCACTATTTCTAGCTATCTAGCTTTATGGCTAGTGAACTGAACTCTTCCTAGACACAAAGTGGTGACTTGTTTGTACTGGATAGCCTGAAGGTGTTCTTTGGGGACACTGAAAGGTTAAACTCCTACTTGTTACCCAGCTGTGTTTCAAAGGAAGAACCTGAATTCATGTTTTCCTCACCCTGAGTTAGACCTTCTCTTTGCCCTTTATCCACCATATGAAGCTACCATGCGACAATATACTTAACAATGGCCCAAGGGATTTGTTGCAAGAAGATGCGATCTGGATGCCTTCTCAATTAGCCATTTTTAAAATGATGCCATAAATAATATAGGTCAAAAAGTAGGTTATAGCAAAACTCAGAGCAATTAACAGTATTAAGGGTAGATTAAAATAGAAGTTTCCATATTTAACAAACTGGCAACAAATCACTGAGTGCATTAGACAGAAAAGAGACCTGCATCTGCTGGCAGTTTACTTACAATAAAACTCTTCTTTGGAATTTACTCTGTAGTATTTTGCATCACCACCCATTCTCTTAGCAATCAACCCCTGCCAGGAGCAACAAGTTCTCATTATATTTGGAATATCTTAAATTTCTCCTAGTTAGTCTAAGTGCTAACACCTACAGAAACCCACTACCATTCTACTTTTGCACTCCTTGAATTGTTAGTTAGGACTCATACCATGACTCACTTGAAGAAAGGACTTTATGACAATCAGAGCTACCTAAAAATGGAATATTAAGTACTAAAATTCCCATTATTGTAAGTATTTAAATAAAAGCTAGATGACCAACTGCCAGGAATATTGTAGAGGGGATTCCTGCATTTATATGGTGGGATATTGCTTCAACTAGAGCAAATTATAGTTAGTATCTTGGGTAGAGACAGTTTCTGAACATTTAGTCCCTATTTAGCCATGGGCAAGTCACTTAAATTTCCATATGCTTCATTTTCCTCATCTATAAAGGAAGGGGGTTGGACCCTCTATAATCTCTGAAGTTCCTGTCCCTTTCAGTACACTCTACCTATAATCTTGTGATCTGAACCTGGGAGCCTTAATCCTGAAAAGAGTTTCAAAGGAGCAATGAGTCTTCATTTTATATAAGAAGTTCATTAGTTAGAATAATCAGATCTTTAGTACTATGAACTACTTTTCAAAGTCACAATAAAGGGGGAAATGATTTTTAAAATTCTTATACTGATATCATTTGACAAACTAATTCGAATGGATCCAAAGATCTCACCCACTTTGATGTTTACAATGTATACTACAAATACTGAAAAGCACACTTTAGTAATATATAACATACAGTTAGAAGTAACTATTAAAAATGTTCCAAACAATGCAATCATACCAACACTATAATAAAAGAAAGAGAGGGTTACCTTTCCAGAACATTGGAGGTGCTGTCCTGGCACAGAGAGGGAAGTCACAAACATGGTAAAGCAGCGAAGCAAGAATACAGTGCCCATTAGGCTACAGAGTCTTCGAAGAAGTATTGACCTGTAAATAGCATGTCCAAAAGGGAAAAAAAAAATCACACAAAGGGGAGTTTGAATGTTTATTTAAAAAGCAGAATAAGAAGAGAAAAACCACAGATTCTTAGAAATGGAGATAATTTATTTATTAGAGATTTTATTAATTTATTAGAGATAAATTACAGATAATTTTTTACCTCATTAGCAAGTACCTGTGCATCTAGCAATTACAGGTATATGACTATGTAACACTGCAAAATGGTTGATTCAAATTAATATTTCATTAAGCACTTAGGAGACTGAAAGTTCTGTGCTCGGTAATGGGAATACAAAAATAGACCCCACACAAGTCTTGCTCTCAAGGAACTTATAACTAAGAGGAAAAGCTGCTTCTTCACAATCCCCCCACAATGAATGCAGTGTTAAGTAATACTATCTCCCCTTTACAGAGGAGAAGACAGGCCCAGTAAAGGTCATACAGACAGGATCCAGTCTCAAGCCTCCTGCCTCTCATGTCAGGCCCTGCTTCACTGGTGTGCCCCAATAAAGTCTAATTCCTAATGTTTCCTCTATCTGGAAAACTAGATTGAATATCACTCATTTTGCTCAAATCAAGTACTGTTTTGTAATGGTGATTATAGTGTACAGCTCTTCCACTCCTGGGCCACCACTTTTTGCTGTTATACCTTCTTCTCCCCTGTATTTCATGGACAAGGGAGCTCCTTAAGTACAGGGCCAGGACTGTAATGTCAGAGGACCCCACCATGCCTTGAACCCTTTTTATTGTAGCAATATCTGTACTTGGGTCTAATATGGCAGTGGGTTACTTCCAACCTTCTGAAGTTTCCTATAGAACCAACTACACTGATTCTGATGGGTATTTTTTAAAAGTCCATGAAGATTCTATGGAATAGGAGTGTTAACTGGAAAGTAATAATGATGTATGTGTATATACTACACTCTGCCCCAAGCAATACCTGGAGTAACATATCCAGACTTTCAAAATGGGGCAGAACTATATTCAGAGTTGACATGACTAGAATGGATAATTATAGAATCAAAGGATTTCATAAATTAATTTTTTACTCTAAACTTAACAAATAACCAAAAAAAGTCATTTCCACATACACAGTGGAACAGAAAAGAGAACTGTACAAGAAACCGAAACTTTCTATTTTGAACTGCTTACTTTCCTACATTCATAGGATTCAGAGCTGAAAGGGGCCTTAGACAGCTAGGAAATCCTTTTATTTTACTGATGAGGAAATTGTGGCCCAGGTACTAAAGGGACCTGTTCAATATCACAAAGTTATCTGGATACCAAATTTAGTCCCATTGTACTGCCTATCAACAGTCTTAAAAGAACTGCTAACTCAGACCCAAAGCATATCTGTGAATTCCATTAAATGAAGGAGAGAGTGTCAAAGATTGTTAATTCATCCAAATGTTCCAAGGCTATATGAAGAGCAAAATATCAATGCTTATTCCATTTCCCCCCTTCAAACCCAAAGAAAATGGCATTCCTCCTTCTTCTATCTCCCTAACGCAGAAAATATTCACATTTCTTCTCTGGTGAGAGATTTTTAGAGAGCCAAAGAGAAATAAACATAGTTATTTACTAGCTTTTCATTTGTTATAACAGTGGACAGCCACATTGTGGTACTGTGTTTACTAATGTTAAACATACTAAACATGACTTCAAAATCCAATAACCAAAGAACAATACATACTTCAAAAGTCATCTCATAGTAAGGAACAGTGTGTTCTTTGAAGACTAAATTAATGCCTTTGAAGGGGATTACTCTTTTTTTTCTTTACTAATTAATTTATTTTTAGTTTTCAACATTCACTGCCATAAGTTTTAAATTTTCTCTTTCTCGCTCTCCTCCTCCCTCCCCAAGATAGCCTGCAATCCAATATAGGCTCTACATATACATTCCTATTAAACATATTTTCACATTAGTCATGTTGTATAGAAGAATCAGAATGAATGGGAGTAACCATGAGAAAGAAAAACATAAAACAAAACAAAAAAGGAAAACAGTCTGCTTAGCTGCTTCTATCTGCATTCAGACTCCACATTTTTTTGGATGTGGATAGCATTTTTCATCATGAGTCCTTCTGAGTTGTCTTAAGTCCTTGCATTGCTGAGAAGAGCTAAATCTATCAAAGTTAGTCATTGCACACTGTGGCTAATACTGTGTACAACATTCTCCTGGTTCTGCTCACTTTACTTAGCATCAGTTCATATAAGTCTTTTCAAAAGGTTTTTCTGAAGTCTGCCTGCTCATCATTACTTATAGCACACTACTATTCCATTACACTCATATACCACACCTTGTTCAATCGTTCCCCATTGATGGGCATGCTCTCAATTTCTGGTTCTTGGCCCCCACAAAAAAGAGCTGCTATAAATATTTTTGTATATGTGGTTCTGAAGGGGATCACTCTTAAGAAACACTGTTTGCTGTCAAAAATGAGCAAAAGACCGGCCAGATGATGACTTAGGCAATTATTCTGCAGCTGTATAGGCTTTCTCCACCTCACTCCTCCAACCTCCCTACTCAAATGTGTCCCAGAACCTTAAGGATGTAAACTTCCAAATATGAAGGCAGCAGTATTTCATTTTAATCTAACCCTTACAATAGCTCCCACCCAAATTATGTTTCTCTCAATTGCTATCACACTGTGATCATCTTTAAAAAATTTTTTTTTATTAAGTAAAGCTCAGGAATAAACAAACTTCAAGGAAATAAAACAGGCTTATTAACAACAAGGCTAGAACACCTCTAAAAAAGTCAAAACATTAAATTACTTGTAGCCAAGAATAAAGAAATACCTGTGTTTGTGAAGGAGAAGCACCAGTAGCCAGATGTAACAGAGAACGACACCACACACTTCTGTCATGGCAAAGGCCCATGGAATCCTAGGGACACTGAAATGAGAACAGGGGAGGGTCAGGATGCACAGAGGAACACGAGGATGGATTTGTTTAATGGAGGATGAATTTTAAAGAGGTTTTTAAAAGTGGACATGTGTGTGTGTAAATATCTATCTATACAAACACATCCATGTGTGTGTGTATATATATATATATGTATATGTATATATATACACACAGATACACACATATGTGTCACTTTGCTGTTGGGAAAAAGGTTCATTTTTAGTACTCAAAGGAGAAAAACCTCAGGCTTAGAAAAGTGTCTCATATATAGGAAATATTTCATTTTCTTCAGTCTTTACAAAACAGTAAAAGTACTGAAAATTATCTTACAAAACATTTAGAATTCTTGAAAATTTCTAAAACCAAGAGGAATTTCAATACAGCCTTTAAAAAATATTTATCTGCATAATGGTTGAACTTTTTAATGTAAATTTTCACAATAAAAAAAGGAGCACCACTATGATACACTAGTCACCACCACCACAGCTGCCACCACTACTACTAAGTAAGAGTAGTGGTTGCCAAGTAAGTGTAATGTCTGTATAAATGAGATATTACCATCTAGTATTTATAAATATAACTGTACCTTAGAGTACCTTTGGGATTTCATGACTCCAAATGGGTTGGAAATCCATTATTTTCTAAGTATGTCAAACTTGAGAGAGAAAAAAACTGAATAACTATCCTAAATTATATAACTAATGCTTTTTTTGAAGTCAAAAAAATATAAATGTTTATTTCTGTTTGTTTGTCTTCAAAAAAAGTATTAGTAAAATGAAACCTTAAAATATTTTTATCTTTAATGTTTTCAACTGATAAATTCCAATAACAAGTATTTTCAATGTTTCTTGAAAATCATCAGACCTTAAGAGCTGCCTACTCCCATTCTTCTGCCTCCAGACTAGACCACACCTATGTCATTTGGAATAGTGATTTTAAGTTGCTCTCCAATAGCTTCCTCTCTTACCCTAGCTGAGGGTGAACCACAGAATCTTAGACCTAAAAAAGACTTCAAAGGTCATCTAGTTTAACCTGCACCTAAATCATAAATCTCGATATATTCACCATCTCTGGTGTAAGTAGTAATTCAGTCATAATAAGCTTCAATGGTGGGGAACTCATTACCTCTTTCAAGGTATTTTTGGACTATTCAAATTGTTAAAATGTTTTTCTTTATGCTGAGCTGGGATCTGCCTTCATCTAACTTCTAACATCACTCCTAGCTTTCTTCTTCTTTGGATGCTCCCCTAAAAGAACAGATTTGATTTTACAAGGCAATCCTATAAATACCTGAAGATTATTATTGTGTCCCTCATAAATCTTCCTGCCTCCGGGCCAAAATATTCCTGTTTTTTCAACTGATCCTTGTATGCATGTTCTTGAGAACAACGCCCGGCCCCTCCCCCCCCCCCAATCTTAGTTACTCTCCTCTGAATAGTTTCTACTTTGTCAGTTCGACAAACATTAGTAAGTTCCTATTATATGCATGGTACCATGAACTGCTCAGGAAATACAAAGATGAAAAAATTAGACAGTTCCTACTCTCAAGGAACTTATATTCTAAAAGAAGGATGGAACATGTAAAATTAGAAGAAAGGAAAGAAGGAAAGGAGGAATGGAGGGAGAGTCAGTGAATGAGAGAGAGAGAGAAAGAAAAGGAGAATAGACTCAAGAATAATTGAGTTCAAGTTCAATCTCAGATACCTGGAAGCTATGTACATGAACCTAAACAAGTCACTTAACCTCTACTGGCTTTATGTTCCTAATCTGTAAAATGAAGAACATAATAACACTGACTTCCCAGGGCTGCTGTGAGATCCTGAAGCATTATACAATTTGCCAGCTGGTAAGAAGGTATGGGGCTGGTGGTAGTGGTATAGAAGACTGGATAAAGAGCCGGCCTAGAAACCAGGAAGACCTGATTCCTGCCCCGCCCCCCCCTGCCCCCTCACATTGGCTATGTGATATATAAATACTAGCTAGTCTGTAACCCTAAACAAGTCACTGATAATCATCTTAGTGCTCTAGGCCACTATAACACTAAATTTTAGGGAAGGCGTCAAGCAACATGAGTAGAGAGAGGGAACTTTTATAATAACTAGCATTCACACAGCACTTTAAGATTTTCATTTTACATGTTCACTCATTTAATCCTCACAACTACATGTGGTAGACGCTTTTATTATTCTCATTCTATAGATAAGGAAACTGAGGCACAAGGGTGACTTGCCCAGCATCACCCATCTAGTTAAGTGTCTGAGGCAGGATTCAAACACAAATCTTCTAATTCCAAGTCATAGGTTCTATCTGCTGCAGGACCAACAAAATCATAGTTACAGTCCTTTTTTTTTTTTTTTTGGAGGGGCGAAGGGCAATTGGGGTTAAGTGACTTGCCCAAGGTCACATGGCTAGTAAGTATAAAGTGTCTGAGGCCAGATTTGAACTCAGGTCCTCCTGACTCCAGGGCTGGTACTCTATTCACTGCACCACCTAGCTGCCCCTACAGTCCCTCTTGATGTGGATAAGCATAATATAGATAATTTCAAGAAAGAGGAACAACTGGAAGGGGATCATGGAAATGTCACACAGGAGGGATACCTGAACTCACATGGAGGAAGAGAGGTAAAAATGAAAAGAAGTGCATTCGAGGTGCAAGGGGTAACTTGTATGAAGGCACAGATGTTGGCTATGGCAGTCACTCATTTATAACATCTGTTGAACTGGGATGTAGTATTGGTAAAATGAAGCAGTATAAAATAAAGCTGAAAAGGGAGGTGGGAGCTAGATTGTGAGTGACTTTTACAATTCTCTACTATCAATCAACGTTTATTAAGCATCTACTGTTGTCCCAGTCCTAGTGCTAAGTGCTGAAGATCTCTGAGCAAGGGATTACCATGGTCAGACCTATGCCTCAGGACCTATTTTGGCTGTGTAAAGCATCTACTGGAGAGAAGAGACTGGAAGAAAGCACAGATAGCAAATAAACAGCTATTTATAACATTTTGGCCAAAAGGTTATGAAGACTTGAACTAGAGTAGCTGTTTGGTGGTTCTGTGAGTAGAAAGAAGGGAAAGGATGACAGGGATGTTGTAAAGAAAGAATAGAAAACATTTATCAAGTGGCCAGTTATATGTGATGAGGAAGAAGGAAAAGTGAAGGCTGGTTCTAAGTTTAGGAATTTAGGTGACTGGGAGGATGGTAGAATCCTCAAAAGAAATAGGGAAGTCTTGGTGAGGGGTAGGTTTATGAGGGGTTATAAGCAATTACATATCACTGTCCTTCTAAAAATGCAGTAAAGAGACCTGACAAATACTCTAGACACAGTCTTATCAAGGAAGATCACAGTACCACTGTCACTTTCCCTTCTCTGTATACTGGATTTCTATTACTGATAATTAGTGGAAATGTCAAACCATGGTAGATATGTTTAACAATAAGACTTTGATCTGGACATTTCTCTGATTTTAAGGATAAAGGGCCCTATGTTAATATAAAATATAGAACACATTATTATGTTTCATTGTCATTTAAGAATACCATTCCAGGGGTGGCTAGGTGAGACACTGAATAGAGCACCGGCCTGGAGTCAGGAGGACCTGAATTCAAATGGGGCCTCAGACACTAAACACTTACTAGCTGTGTGATCTTGGGCAAGTCATTTAATCCCAACTGCCCTTCCAAAAGGAAAAAAAAAAGAGTAACATTCTAAAAATGATTTGTAATTGTGCTGCTAGAGAACAGGGTATCTCCTAAAATATAAATAAGGCAATACTAATCTAAAATGTAACTAATATAAAGCCATCTATAGTCTTATTGATTGTAATACAATATAATATTTTAGTGACAAAAGCTTTTGATGGTCTGCATAGAACTTAGGAAAAGATGACTCTGAAGAGTAAAAATGTGTTAGTGTATCTACAGTTTTTCCTGGTTATTCCAATATATCTCTCTAGTTTTCCCATTTCCCAGGGGGAAATGTGCCCTGCTCAACGAACATAAATCTACTTGACAAACACATCTCCATACCTAGAGCAGACATATATTCTAGTATCATTACCTAATGACACTCTTAAAGTCATCCAATTCCTTTATATTGACTATATTCACCAAGTGACATTCTAATATTAATCTATTTTCCCAAATAGACTTTTCTAATTAGAAAGAGAATAAGCTGATCAGTTAGCATGAATGTTCTGGTCAGCTTGGCAAGTATATTTCAGTGTAAATTAGTAAAGAGTATTCTGGCTTATAAATCAATTTCTTGAATTTCACTAGCAAAACTGGTCTCCTAGAGTCTGATGAAACCCAAGCAAACTGATAAAAAAAAGTTTCTGAATATGCAAAATGAAGGACCAAAAGTCCTAGACTTAAGGTGACTTTAAACAAGATAGACATCTCGAGAAGCCCTGTTAAAAAAAAGCAAAAGTTTAGGGAAACAGTTTTTAACTACAACAATGTATAATAACATATTGGGCAAGATAGAGTCTATCAACACCTTAGACAATGAAGCTGAGATTGACATTAGCTGGTTCTGAGTCCAAAAGGGTCAATGATATCTCAGTCTTAATTTGCACAATGACTTCCCAATTAGAGCAAAGCCTTGAAAATATAGAACCATTAAGCTTCATGAGATAAGAAACAAACCTACTTTAGGTCTTAATATGATATAGACACCACAAGTAGAAAGTTAGCTTAATTAGGCAATCAGTTCTTTGTCACAACTTAGAGATTTAGACACTGAAGCTGAGATTGACATTAGCTGGTTCTGAGTCCAAAAGGGTCAATGATATCTCAGTCTTAATGTGCACAATGACTTCCCAATTAGAGCAAAGCCTTGAAAATATAGAACCATTAAGCTTCATGAGAAGATAGAAACAAACCTACTTTAGGTCTTAACATGATGTAGGCACGACAAGTAGAAAGTTAGCTTAATTAAGCAATCAGTTCTTTGTCACAAGTTAGAGATGGAAAAAATGTCTTCTGAGGCATCTAAGAGACAATTTCAGAAGTTTCCATATTTCATCAACTATTTTATTAACTAATACTATTAGCTATTACAATCTCTACTAATTTGGGATTTAACAACAATCACTACCCATGGAACTAGACAACTTCTATCAACAAGAAGATACCTTTGAAGTTCATTATCTAGATTTTATTTAGCAGGAGCTTCCAAAAACAGAAAACAAATTCAGATAAACCTGAATAACCCCAAGCCAAATTAAATTAACTCAAAATAGATGTAAAGTTGAATCCAGAGCAGTTAAAGGCAGGGGTGTCAAACTAAAACAGAAACAGATCCCTGCAGGCAGCACGCTGATTTAGGAAACCACAAATTAAGACGGTCTTTGTCGCACTGTGTTTGTATTTATTCTGTTACACATCTCAGCTGCGCTGGGGAGCTTTATAACCACTTGTAGCTACTAGTTTTAATACCATTCGGCTTTAAGGAGTAAAATCTCCACACAATAAGAAAAATTCATTTTAATGATGAAAACTTTTTGGTGATACAGCCAAGTGCTATCTAGTTACATCACCCAAATGTGTGACAGGAAGACATTAAGGCAGCAACGTTACTTCTTAATTCTCACTGCAAAGACAGTGTTCATAGTTTTGTCCGTACTCCTTGCTTCCAACACCAAAGACCCTACCGCCTCTGTCCTTCTCTGGCTTTGATTCTCTTCAGCATCTGCGAGCCATGAAAAGGTATTTACTTGAAAACTCCCTCTCCGAAGTGCTTGTGCAGAACTAACTAAATTTGAGAGAACTCATTTATAAGCTGATAATTTTATTACTCACTTACTGAAATCTTCAAGTGATATTAAACAAATTTTTTACAAAATTATGTAGAAGTCAAGAAAAGACATTGTTCTTAACTACCTTCTTAATAAGCCTCAAGGGCTTCCTAATGCCTGTAGGATAAAATGCAAACTCTTCTATTTGGAAATTAAAAACCTTGACAACTAACTTGGCTCTCCTGTGTTTCAAGCTTACTATTCATCGCTTCCCTTTACATATCCTGAGTTCTCGCCAAACTGGCCTGTTGGCTGTACTCCACTTTCCCTCTCCATGCTTCCCCAAAGGCTGTTCCCCATACCTGGAATGCCGTCCCCTCCTTCCTCTTGTCTCTTAGAATCCCTAGCTTCCCTCAAAACTTGGCTCAAGTATCACCTTAAGGGTTTTTCCTGACATCCCCTGCTGCTAGTGTGTGTGCTCACTCTCTCCTCCCTTTAAAACTTTTATTTACTCTGTTCATGTTTTCTATATGCTTACACGCCTACAATAGCGTATATTTTGTCTCTTCCATAGAATGTGAGCTCCTTGAGAGAAGAAATTACCATTTGTTCTTACATTCTTAGCATCTAGCATGTTTGTGATAGTAGGCTCTTAATAAATGTTTAAATGATTAACTTTTAACTCTTGTCTGTTAGATTATAAATTTTTTGAAGCAAATACAGATCAAATCACTTTTGAAACACTGAAAACGTTTTTAAAATTCCCTAAACTAAGGTGTTTTAAATTCACTTTCAAGAGTATCTGATTTACAAACTGCTTGCCTTCTCAGTTGGAGGGAGGAAGGGCAGGGAGAGAATTTAAAACTCAAAGTTTTAAAAACAAATGTTAAAAATTGTTTTTACATGTAACTGGGGGAAAATAAAATACTAGATAAACACAAAAATAAAAAATCCCTTCGACCAAAAAAAAGTATCTAATTTAGAGTTAGAGAAGGACACATCTGGCTCAGACACTGCGTTAAGTGCAGTAACCTAATTTCTCTGGGCCTCAGTTCCTCAACTAGAAAATGAAAGGCTTAGATTAAGGTACTTTCCAACTCCAGAGCCGATGAACTTTAAAAATAATGATAAGGCATATAGTTCTTGTACAAATGGAAAAGAACTTTTACCAAAGCTAACAAAGAAGTTGCTATAACTTCAAAATGGTTGGGAATTTCTGTTCTTAAAATTCAATTAACTATCACTAAATAAATATTTCTGTTGATGACAATTCTAATAACTAGATATATCTAGTTCATCTGGGCTAACCTGCAGGCCTCCAAAGATTACTTGAAATGCAGAAGAACTGTTAACCATCAAAAACTAGAATCACGGAAGCATAGATTTTGATCTAGAAGATACCCTCAGAAGTCTAATATAACTCCCTCATTTTTCATTGCCAAAACACTGTCACATTTTCAGGACATACTTCTGCATTGTGATACAGATTACAACCCTTTGATAATTTAGTAGATGGTTTTTGAGAGTGGCTGTGTCCAGAAAACTTCTCACCTTGTGGATGATGACAAGACTCCCAGAACTTATGAAGGCTGGGCTGGCTGGTCCTTAAACAACAAACTTAATTGCTAAGGAGATACACTTGTAGGAAAACAAATTATTGGTATTATTTTTCCAGTCACCCAGGCTAAGTTTTAAGTCATTCTCTAAGTAGTTAACTGAGCTTTTAAAAGTATTTTTTTTTCCATTAAATTTTTATTAAATTTTTTTGAGTTACATATTTTCTCCCCGTCTTTCCCCCGCCCACCACCCCAAAACAGCCATCCCAGTGTGTCCCCCCTCCCCCAGTCTATTCTCTCCTATGTCACTTTTCGGTAGGGCAGGATGGATCTCCCAACTGCAGTGCCTGTGTATCTCAAGTTCCAGTTGGAT
>CM053582.1:534343273-534364030 GCA_028627135.1 Pseudochirops cupreus
TCTCACAGTGTGCTCACTATGGAGAGGTTCTGCGTAATTTCACATGTTCAGCCTGTATTTGATTGCTTGTCCTTCCAGTGGGGGTGGGTGGCGAGGGAGGAGGAGAAAGAATCTGAAATCTGGAGTTCCATAATCAAATGTTATGAATGTGTATCTCTCTCTCTATATATGCAATTATTATTATTATTACTATTGACTACATCCAACTGGAACTTGAGATACACAGGCACTGTGGTTGAGAGAAGATCCATCCTGCCCTACCGAAAAGTGACATAGGAGAGAATAGACTGGGGGAGGGGGGACACAGTGGGATGGCTGTTTTGGGGCAGTGGGTGGGGGAAAGAGGGGGAGAAAATATGTAACTCAAAATCTTGTGGAAATGAATGATGCAAACTAAAATAAAATTTAAAAAAAAACAAAAAAATAAAAGATTCAACATATTATTGTAGTTCACAGGGCTTAATGGTTTTATCACAAATCTCTCTTTTCCAATAGATCTTTTTGACATTTATAATTCTCTATTTAGTTTCCAATATTTTCAAACCTGAGATCTAAACCCTGCAATCAATTTTGTTGTTAAGGAAAGTGAAGCAACATATTAGCAGCCAGCTTACTTTAAGTATACTGGGAATGTCACATACAAATCTGACCCTTCTTAAAACCTACCTCTCCTCATGCACCCTGGCTTGGTTATTTCAGAATTGAGAACCACAAGTACATGCTTTAAAGGATGCAGTAGTACTATGTAGACAAATGCTTATACTATATATAAAAGTGCAATTTCATCTTTCATTTTCTCCCTATTTAGCCATCTTCCTTCTACTAAAGACAAAAGAACTTACCACCCATGTGTTCCATGTCACTCCCATCCTTTTACAGCATTATTAAGATTGTTCTCCAGTTCAGTTTACCCAATTTTCTTTCTTCTCACATTTTTGCCAAATAGCCTTTATTCTTTCAAACATTTTCTTCTGACTTGATTCACCAGTTTTCCTTTCTACCAACACACTGCTAACAAAGAACCTTTGATGTTTCCTATCTGGCTGCTAAAAGCTATGACAGATTACACAGAAACCTCCTTTGAGCCTGCTACAACTGTACCCTGAAAAGATGACACATTTTGTAGTTGCCTGTTACGATGTTTCAAGCAAGAACATGTCCTATAATTATATCATTATATGATCTCAGGATTGTATTTTATGCCACAGAAGCAACTAGTGTTGATCCAAATTGTTCAAAAGGGAAGTTCACAATTTGCTCTTCTCTTCCTCTTTTACACCCCACCCCTCAAAATTTTTTTCCAAATTAGTTTAATATATTCAGGTGGTATTATTGAGGTTATTTGTAGTTTTGCTAAAGAACAACTCATGAACAGAATAAATTACATCAGGGATCCAGAAATGAAGTAACTCAACCAGTATACACCTAAGTAGTTCACATATTTGGGATAATTTTTCCTTTTTCCCTACACATTTAACTCAGCAAGTATTTACTGAATTGGACTCAGAATTGTACCAGGTACTGAGGGTACAAGGTAGATACCAAAAAAAGCCCAAAAACATAACCCTAATGGGGAGACATTACAGATATAGAATGGCTGAGGAAAGCTTCATAAGATGCACTGGAGTTATCTGCCTTCATTTGGAAAGGAAATTGGCTGGGTATAAATACTTAAGCTACAAGTCTCTAAATGAAGACCAGTCAACCCTCAACTTTCTAATTATGGATTATCTACTTTGGGGATTATTGGCAGAAAATTCTTTTTTTTTCCCACATTGCAAATTTTTATTTTTTTAAATTGATTTGTTTATTTACTTTTAGTTTACAAGATTCACTTCCACAATCCCTTGAGTTTCAAATTTTCTCCCCTCCTTCTCTCCCCCCCCCCATGGCAGCACACAATCAAGTATAGGATCTGCAAATACTTTCACACTGGACATTAGTCTGGTTGTATAGAAGGGTTGTAATCAATGGAGTGAACAATGGGGAAAAAAGAAAGAGAACCAAACATGAAAAAGAACGATAGCATGTAGATTGCTTCAGTCTCCATTTAAACTCTGTTCTTTCTAGATCTTTCTCTGAATATAGATATCTCCTTCCATGGTGGAAAACTCTTAATATTGATTTCCCGAGTGGGCACTAAAAATGCTTCTGGGTTGCTTACCATAATCTCAGTTGCTATGTACACAAGAACTGACAACAGAATTGGAGAAGTGGTACTACTGACAAATAATACATTATGTCTGTATAACAGTTTCACATACTTTATTCATATTTGTTCTTCGCTATTAATGTTGTGATGTAGAGAGGGGATTATTATTCCCATTTTATCCAAGAGAAAATTGAGGCTTCAAGATACGTGATTTGCCCAAGGTAACAGAGACAAAAAGTGACAGTCCCAGGACTAGAACCCAAATCATCTAATTCCTAGTCCCGTTCTCTTTCCACCACACTACAGCCATCCCTTAAATTTTATATATATATACACACACACACACACACACACACACACACACATATATATATACACGCACACACATATATATACACACATATATATATCACTTAAGATATATATAAAATATATTTTAACAATCACTTAATACATGTCAAACCAAAATAACATTTACTTGTAAGATTTTCCCCGTAACATTTTTAGTATATAACGAGGAGGAGGCAGCTGGGTTCTTAATAAGCACTTTGATTATTCTTTAAGAATCCAATACAATAAACATTTATCAGGTGCATAATACACACGAGGTACTGGAAATATAAAAATTAAAAGAAAAGAATCTCTGACCTCAAAGAGCTTACAATCTAACAATAGAGGGGTTAATATATATACACAAATAAGTAAGACATAATATAAGAAATATGACAATGGCAATGGAGAGATCCAGACAAAAATATTTATAGTAGCTCTTTTTGTGATGAAAAAAAACTGGAAATAAAGGGGGGGGTGCCCATCAATTGAAGAATAACTGAACAAATGATATGTGAATGTAATGGAATAATATTATGCTATAAGAAATAATGAAAAGAGATGGCTGCAGAGAATCTTAGGAAAATTTCTATGAACTGATGCTGAGTAAATTGAGCAAAATCAGGAGAACAATTTACAAAATGTTAACACTGTAAAAACAAACAACTTTGAAAAATTTAGGAGCTTTGGTAAATACAATGACTAACCACAATTCTAGAGGACCTAGTATGAATCCAGATACCCATATCTCCTGAGAGATAGGTGATGACTTGGTACAGATTAAGATGTGTATTTTTTGTACATGGTCAAAGAAGGAATTTGTTTTGTCTAACTATACACATTTCATACAAGATTTTGTTTTGTTATTTATTTTCCTCCAGTGGGGGAGAGAACTTCAGGTTTCTGTTAACTAAAAAAAAAATTAAATTTAAATTTAAAATTGCAAAATTTAGGACATAAAAAATTGTTACACTTTATTGTATATGTCAATAAATGCAATTATTTGATTTTGTCTCAGTCAATTCACATGTTATTATACTACCTGTGCAATCTTGGACAAATCACTTAACTTCCCTGAGTCCGTTTCTTCACTTGTAAAAAGAAAGGGCTGGACTTGATGGCTTTTAAGGTCCCTTCCTCTTCCCACGTTCCATCCAAGCCAACAGGCCTTCTTTCTGTTCCTCCATGACACCTCTCCTTTCTCCCTGCCTCTGTAGTGGCCAGTCCCTGTGGTTGTAACGCATTCCCTCCTTACCTCCCCTGCCTCAGAATCTCTCTCTTCCTTTAAGATACAGCTCAGGTACCATCTTTTGCATGGAGCCTTTCCTATCTCCCCAACTCCTAGTGCCCTCCTTCTCAAACTTTCCTAGTATTTAACTACTCTGAATATATTTGTATTTATTCAACTTTATGCTGTACATATTTATATAGACACTTGTTCTCCATATTAAAAGGTAAGAACTTTCTGAGTATGGCTTGTTTGTTTCTTTGTATTTGAATGTCCAGTGCCTAGCAAATGCTAAGTGCCTGGCATACAGTAGGTGTTTATTTAACAGACGATTCATAGATCTGTGATCCTGTAAGGCAGTGGTTCTCAACCTTCCTAATGCCGCGACCCTTTAACACTGGTATGTGGGAGAATCTGCATGTGGGCAGACCTGCCTGGAGACGGATAGAGGTCCAGTTCTCGGTTCCTAAGACCATCAGAAATATGTGTTTTCCGATGGCCTTAGGTGACCCCTGTGACTCCTGTGAAAGGGTTGTTCGACTCCCAAAGGGGTCGCAACCCACAGGTTGAGAACTGCTTTAGTGAAAGGCATATATGTGAGGCCAATGCCAAGAGGAAACCATGTTATCTTCTGAAACTGGAAGCAAAGGAAAAGGGCTAGATAAAAGAAGTACAGAGAAGGTGAGAAAAGAGACTTCAAGTATCAATCTTAAAAAGGCTGAGGGAAAGAGTAAGTGGTTAGAAGTGAATTTTACAGTCTTGAGGGAGAAAATTGGAAAAGTCACTGTAGGGAACAAGACAGCAGCAAGTAGAGAGGAATAAAAAGACTGTTATCTGTAAGGGCCTAGAAGAAGTTAGGTAGAATGAGCTTGCAGTGGACTCACTCAATAAAGTTTCATGCCTCCCTGCAGCAGCAGTACTTGGCTGCACAAAAATAGAACAGGACAAGGGTTAAGGACAATATATTGCTGAAATGGCTGACTATAATGTTAAGAAGATTATCATAATGAAGGTGACCAGGAGGAGAGGCCACTGAAAAGGTATCTGATCAGAGAAGAGAATGTTACAAAATTCAAAATCTTGGAGATGAAACTGTTTCTAGCAATACTGATTTTAAGAAAGAAGAACAGAAGGAAGAAGCAGCTGCACAGAGGTAGACAAAGAAGTGCTAATTTGCTCTTCTTGTCACTGCAGTCAATGGTAAGAAATGAGGCACTCCTTTAATTTAACTTTTCATTTCCTCTGGCAAAGAAAGTACAATCCACTTAAGCTTTTGATGGATCCAGTCGTTGCTATTTCAAAGCAGAAAAATAAAGAAATGTAGAAAGAATATTTTCCTTCTCAAGAAAACAAAGGCACAGAATAATTAAGTAAATGTTTTCAACATTTAAAAAAATTATCTGTCCTACTACTTTGACATAGAATACAGGTAGAAAGTATTCTAAAGACCTTAGCACAAATTAAAAACACAGTTTATACTTGTATATAATGTATATCAATATTTTTCTTTGAAAATATAGAAATCTCAATCAGAAAAAAAGAAATCTCAGAGAAATTATATAAATTATGAATGTCTCACAATCCTGTAAACCCATATAACTTTAAGTGAACATTAGTCCCATAGTTACTGCTTCTATAGGATAGTTATTTAGAGTTTTCAAAATATTTTCATAAAAAATATTCAACAGAAAGGAAGAAAAATTCTGGGTGCTAAATATTCCTCATCCTGCCATAATTTACAACATAATTTTATGTTACTTTTATTTTCTGTTGATTTTTAATCTGTAAAATGGGAACAACACTACCTATCTTCTGCTTCATTATAATGACCATACATCTCGGATTTTCCACTATGGTCAGTCAGGAAAAAAGTAATTCTAAAAAGGCTTTGCCAGAGGAATTTCCTTTATTGGAACATATGTCCCCATTTTTGGTTTAGAAAAATATGACTCTTATATATGCCAATCACAAAGAAGGTTCAGGACCAAAAAGAATAAAAACATTTGGGATTCTCCAGAGATGGAAGACATATTACAAAGGGAAGAAATGAACCTTATGAAGATTTGTTTGCAGTAAGCCAAAGACGATATTTGTGTACAAATATGTATGAAACACTAATAAATACTTCACGATATCTAATATTAAAGAAGCTAAATTTTAAAACTGATTGTTACAATTATGATAATACTTGGTATTACAGTATTTCTCAGTTTATAAGGTGTGTATGTGTGTGTGTATGTATACATACATATATATATATATATATATATATATATATATATATATATATATATATATATACACATCTCAATTCTGGTTGTAAAAAAAAAATCAAAGGATTCAACAAAAACCTTCATCAATCCTATTCTTCACCCGGTTTTTCTTCCTGGTAGCTTGCACTTGTATTATCTCTGGTGCTCAGCACAGTGCACAGGCCACAGTGAGCACTGCAATCAATACATACTGACTTAGCTTGAACACCACCACAAGTATAATATGATATGTAATAGTATGTAAGTGCATTACCGAGTCCTCCCCCCAAAAAAAGTGCTATGTGAGGTCTGAGATTAAGTTAGTTTACCAACCAAGGAAGGCTTCCTGCTGGATTGCAAAAGATAGATCCAAAAGGCAAAATGGAGGAGGGGAAGGAATTCCAAGGGTAGGGAAGGGTATGTGCAAAGGCATGGAGGCGTGGGAGTAAAAACAGTGCTTATCCAATTTTGGCTGAAGTGCGGAGAGAGTAGAAGGTAGTATACTACATGAGATTAAGCTGGAAAGAGTGACTAAATCAGATTATGGAAGGCTTTTAATGTCCAAGCAGAAGAATTTTACTGAGTAGATCTTGGGGAAGCCACTGAAGATTTTTTGAGCAAAAGACATGTCAACTTCTACAAACTAGATTATCCCCCTACTATATTTTTTCCATGTTTATCTACAAAAAGACCACAAGCTGCTAGAATATCACACTATTTTGACTAGAAATATGTATGTATAGATAGATATTATAGTACATATTATATATAATATCTCTCCTCTACTTCATTCTGGCTATCTGACCCTGAACAAGTTATTTAACCTCTTGGTTCCCCAGGCAGTTTTCTAAAGCTTTAGTTGTAAAGAAGGTACCAACCTGCATTAGCTGAGAGAGAAGGAAATTCCTTACTAGGAGCTTTTTACACCAACGAAATCAGAAGTCCAGTCTCTATCACCTATTACACACACACAGAGACAGATGTGTATATATATATATAAATACACACGTACCTATATCAAAACCATTATTTTTTATTTTCTACTTTAACATACATTCAAATACCTATAGCAGCACATTTTGCTTAGTAAAATACTGGAAACAAAGTAGATGTCCTTTTATTGTGAAATGGCTAAACAAATTGTGGAACCTTAATGTAACGAAACATCACTGCACTGTAAGAAATGAAGAAAAGAAATACAGGTAGGCGTGGAAAGACATGACTGGCACAGAGTAACAGAATCAGCACTCTAATGATGACTGTAATAATATAAACAGAAAGGATAAGAGCAAGAACAGAAACAACACTTGTAAGTATAATGGTCAAGCCTGGCACCACAGAGATACCTTGAAGAGCCCCAGGGCTATGGAAGTGGAACACTACATATATTACAGGTCTTGAACAATGGATTTCCTAGTTTTGCTGAACTTAACTTTTTTCTCCCACTTTTTACTCTTTGATATGGAGGATGGACCTGTGTTTCAGTCAAGTATCACCAATTTGTATTTATTTAAAAGTTTTCCTCATGTTTAAATATTACTCTAAAAATGACTGCATTTTCTTCCACTTTATTAATGGTCACATTTCTCTCACTTGAGATTGTTTAAAAATGTCTTTTCCCCAAATTAGATGCTACCAAAAGCTATTAAGTATCAAAGGTCAAATGCTATGTTGTTAAGAAAAGAGAACATCCAGCACCTACAGAGCTGGCTGTCAGCAGATGATGGTGCACTCATAACTCCAAGTACAAGAGAAAAGCACACACAGACGATAACGACTCTTTTGTCCTGTGTAGAACATAGGACAATAGTTCTTTTTATGACATTTTAACTAGAAATTTTTGATTAAGATGAAATTTCTCAAAATGTCAGCTCTCTACTAAGTACAACTTTTTTCCTTTAAGGAATTTAATGTGGGGCAGCTAGGTGGTGCAGTGAATAGAGAACCGGCCCTGGAGTCAGGAGGACCTGAGTTCAAATACAGTCTCAGACACTTAACACAAAAACTAGCTGTGTGACCTTGGGCAAGTCAATTAACCCCAACTGCCCTACCTTCCCCCCTCCAAAAAAAAAAGGCAAAAAATAATTTTAAAAAATGATTTAATGCAATTATGATTAACCATCCAAACCCCTAAAAACTTAAGGAAATAACTTTCAATTATGGTGTTACTTTCATTTTGATGAAGTGGAAGAAATCTGATAATGAACATAAAAATTTATATTATTAAAACCTTGGTTTTCTTTACTCATTTGACATAGCTATGTTAGAAACTATCCACAAAGGGTCCTTAATCCATTCCATCATACACATTTTATCTTAATTTTTGAGAATAATTCTACTGTCCTCCATCCTATCAACAACAGAAAAATGATATAGGCTTAATGGAAATATCAAAAGTAATCAAGACTATACTTGCAAAAGGGGCAATAACTATCGAGAAATCACCTCAGACCCTTCTTTTTTTCTATGTTACTGGAGTTGTCTGGTGTGCCCCTTCCCAACAGTGGCACATCAACCAAATGATACTTCATCTAGTCACTATTAGGAGTGACTTAAGATATGAATGACTAAGAGAAGCAATACTATTTATGAGTCAAAAGTGACTCAGTATCCCAGGGAAGGCTAGGATTTAGTAATCTTTCAGAGACAAAATAATGATGACTTAAGGTCCATTTCTCTGCCACTTATTATCACTGGTATGACCTTAGACAAGTTCCATCAACATGTCTGTCAGTACATGAAATGTTCTATACCCATCGTCCCCACTTCTGCAAAGAAGGAAAGGAGGTAGGTACATTGTGTCACCTCTTCTTCTGGTCATTCTAGTTATGTCAGTAGTCAGTTTCTTCCTTTCTGTTCTTTAAAATATTTATAGCCTTTTATTTGCTTTGTTTGCTTCTTTATACTGGGATTGCTGTCAACAGAATACAAGACTTGAAAAACTCCACAATTAGACAAACCCTGTGCCCAGTCCACATACATTGCTAGAACACTACTTGCCTAAGTAGTCTCTCTGCACTCCAAGTTCTTAATCACTAACAAGTATGGCACGACATTCTTCTTATATTCAAGTCAACATTCTTGTTTATCTCACTCTGAACCAGTTCACATACACGTCTCATGCTTTTCCTCCTCCTCCCAATCTGGTGAAACCTTACTCTGCTGATTGTTGACTGTGTGACAAATCATTATTTGGGGGCAGGGTCTCAGACTTCTCATCACAAAACTACCTTGCTCTGACCAAGAGGAACTCTTCAGGTACACCAATACATGCCCCTATATACGCCAACTTTACTTTCCAGCTCCCCTTTATATGTTGTCTTCCCCTATTATGTAAACTCCTAGGGGACAGGGCTATCTTATCTGCTTATTTCCCCAGGACTTGGCACACTGCCTGGCATATAGTAGTAAACATTTAATAAATGCTCTACTGATTTATCTGGATAATAACAATAGTTAGCATTTATACAGCTCTTTAATGTTTGCAAAGTAATTTATCAGTATGTCACTTTATCTTTACAATAACCCTGGAAGGTAGGTGCTATTATTATTCTCATCTTACAGAAGAAGAAACTGAGGCAGTTGGTGGTTAAGTGACTTGCCCAGGGTCACAAAGCTTACAAGTATCTAAGGCTTGATTTAAACTCAGGTCTTCCTAACATTATCCATGTTTCATCCCATTGGTTCTCATTCTTCTTTACCAACATGACTAATGTGAAAATATGTTTAATATGAAAGTATATGTAGAGCCTGTATCAAATTGCATGCTGTCTTGGGAGGGGGTAAAGATAGGGGAGGGAGGTGGAGAAAATTTAAAACTCAAAAGCTTGTGGAACTGAATGTTGAAAACTAAAATAAATTTTTAAAAAAGAAAAAGAAAGCCTTATCCATTTTACTATCCACCTGCCTCATTACATTCATGTACCAATATTTGTTAAGCCATTCCCCTACTGGAAGGCTTTCTAATTCCTATTAATCAGAAGGGCTTCAATGACTATTTCGGTGTATATGGGATCCTAGTTTCTATCTTTAACTTCCTTGAATCAGAAAGATCAATGAGTATAGACGTGTTAGGCTTTTCTTATTAAAATTACTAAGTGCTTTCCTGAAAGACAATTTACAACACTACCAACAGAGTATTTATTTACTGTCTCAGTCTTCCCACAGTCCCTCATTCCCACCGTTTAGCATCTCTGCCAATTCACTAGGAATCAGGTAAAGATTTGGAATTGTGCCGAATTTCTCTAGAAGTAACCTGCAACAATCTCTGATGTGGTTACTGATAGTCTGCTACTCCTTTGAGCAGTTCTTTGAATCCTCTGTCCACTTGTACACTGGAGAATGGTTCTTGGTTTTATACATGTTTGTGTTAGATTCCTGTATACCTGAGAAATCAGTACCTTATCAGAAATATGATGTGAATATTTTCTTCCCAACTGACAGCTTCCTGTCTTGTTCCTGCTCTGATGATTTTATGTAAAAGCTTTTCAATTTCATATGATCAAAACTGTCTATTGATCACAATTATCCCTTGTTTGGTTAAGCAATAACTCCTTACTTGTGAAAGGGACTTCACCTTGATTCTCTTCTGATTTGTTTATGGTTTCATCTTTAATATTCAGATGTCATTTGCATTTTGAGGTTAAAGTGGTATACAGTGTCAGGTCTAAACCTAATTTCTGCCAAACTGCTTTCTACTTTTCTCAGCAGTTCATATTATATGAGGAGTTTTTCCACAAGTAATTTATGTTGCTGGGTTTACAGTTAATTAAGTTCAATAGTTGAACTGTTTCTGATTCTTCTTTATCTAGCTTGTTCCAGTGACTTATTTAACTAGTATCAAGTAATTCTGACAGATTCCTAATTTTTCATAAGACTACATTCTGTCAACTAAGATGGAAAAATTGTATTCTGTTGTAATTTCCTGTACAAGTTTAAATGGATACAGTTTTCTCCTTCCTTTCCCATTAAATCTGTCTAGTATTGCCATATATTTTAAATCAACATTGAATTCTACCCCCCAAAGCTACATATTTACTTCTCTAAATCAAATACTTCTTAAATATAGTAAAGAAGCGCTCGAGAGGTAAAAGTTCATTATACATTTAAACAAGAGGAACAAAGACACTGGCAGTTTTCCTATAAGACACACAAAAGTACACACAAGGCATAAGAGGGGAGACAAAACTAAGGGTATACGGAAAAGTAAAAGCTAAAAAATATTAAATGCATATATTATCATTTTGTCTAGATTGTAGGGCAGCAGTACAATCTAATTTAAAGTAGGAAAAAGCAAGGCCATGAGACTTTGTAAAAGTACACATACTTTGTCAACAGGAACATAGCATCACAGGTTTAGAGCTGGAAGAAAACTAAGACATTATCTACTCCATTTCCTTCATTTTAGAGAAGGAAGCTGAGGCCCAAAGATATTAAGCAATTTGTCCAGGTAAATATATAGCAGAGCTAAATTTGAAACTCAAATTCTATCTGTGTTCCACTATACCATGCTACAGAAACAGGCAGCAATAAAAGCCCTTTAAAAAAATATATGAATTTTGTTCTTTTAATTTAATTAGTTCTTTGATGAGTATTCTTAATATAAACATAAGTTGATGGTACTTTTACATGCAAAATCCTATTATTAAGTATAGCAATGATTTTTGGGAGAACCATCAAAAATGTTTCCACAAATAAATTTATGAAACCAAATTAATAAACTGGTAAGATTTCAGAAGCTCAAAGTAAAACTATACTTTAAAACTGTACAATTTACATTATTTTGTCATGAAAATTGTAATTTGGATTTTAGGCACACAAAGTGCATATATAAATACATATAAAAGTATTTTGAACTAATCGAACAAATCACTAGCCATTGTCAAAACAACTGAGCACTCTCTTCTACAGAAAATAATGTGGAAATAAATCACTCTTCCAATAATTTCTTGCTAAAGCTCAATACCTAAAGTACGTTAAAAAAAAAAAGTAACACAAAACCCAGGCATTATACAATTTCATCACCAAATCATTACAGATAGTTTCAGATCTGTCTGCCTTCTCTACTACTGAAGAGTCAAACCAGGCTGCCTGACTCAAGATAATAACGTATATGATTACACTTGGATTTGTACTGTCAAGAACTTCTCACATAGAATTTCACCAGTAACATTTTTAGTTCTCTTCAGAGCTCCTTTACAAATCTCTTTGTAAGAACGAAACAAAATCCAGCTATTCTATCAGACTTATACAATTCATCTCAATGAAATGAGACCAAAGAACTTGGAATTTTTAGTGTTCTACTAGGACTTAGTTCCTATTCTAAGCCTTCCTTTTTATAGGTAGCTGGTAAAAATCCTGATCAATAGTTGTACAAATCTGTCTCTCATAACATTTCTTCCTAATGAACACTTGCCTCGCACAGAAAAGCTTTCAAATACTGCAAAAGTACTTCTAACCTGAATACACAGAAATAATTAAATTACTGTCAACAACTGTTCCCCAGAAGTAATTTGCAACTTCAAAGATGGAGAGAGGATAAGAAGGAATCATGTAAGTGGCTTTCAGAACTTCCGAATAAGATACCTTAGTCACTGTAACAGAATGTTACTACAGCCCAAGTCAACTAGAAAAACAATTGAATATCCTCATTCTTCAAATAAAGAATGAAAAAGCATTCATTAAAACTTACTATGTCAAGCACTATGCTAAGGGTTGGGAATACATGCCAAAGCAAAAACCATTCTTACCCCATGGAGCTAACATTCTAATAGGAGAACTCCCAGGTGGCCTGGGAGGAAACTTGGATTCTTAAAATGACTGAGGCTGTGGGGAAGTAAAATTACTCCAATGTTAACAGCAATATCATAGTTATTTCACTATTAGGGGCACAGCACACAACAAAGTGCCCATTATCAATGTTAAACATATAGCTAGTGCCAGCTGCTGGAATATAGATAGATATCATACATTGAAAGGGAACCAGGCACTGAAAATGGCATAGGTGGTTGAATCACAGAAAAAGAATATATGAACTAGAAGATACTTTAGAAATCATGTAGTCAACACCTTCATTTTACATGAGAAACATGAGGACCAGAGAAGTTAAAATAGGCAACTCTGAAAACTGGAAAGAATATTGTAGTGGGAGTCAGGGTACAGGACTTTGAATCCTACCTCAAGCACCTACTTAGCCTGTGACTATGCTTTCAACATAGTGAAAACTTGATAATGATGACAATCCCTATTCACAATTACTACAATAAAAACAGTATTAAGATTTCCTAAGAATTACTGAGGCAGTCAGTAATATCAGTAATTTTAGAGCTAAAAAGGATCTTAAAGATCATATAGGCCAGGGATTCCCAACCTGGGGTTTGTCAAGTTGTTTTTAAAATTATTATTACTGAAACAAATTAACTAGCCAGGAAAAAAATCAATTCTTGAAGAGTTCTTAAAAGATATCTTTAACTGGACAGGAAAAGCATACATTTCAAAATTACTTTTTAAATATTTCAAATATTAACCATTTAGGATTTTTGCATAATCTTTCCAATAGGAACATATTCTCTTTCAAAAGAATAAGATAATCTAACATTATAAACTAAATGAACAATACAATAATATTATGGTAATTCTGATTAAACGATACAGAAAACTGCATATTAGGTAGAGTAAGGTGAGTTTCAAAATGTGTTTTCTATAGGAAAGGCTTAGCAAATTTTAACCAGATTCAAACTGAAGAGGAAAAAACTCCTATATTTTAACAGATACTAGAGATAGATCACCCACCATCACGAAAGAAAATAAAAAGTGGAAGAGGAAGGGAACAAGCATTTATTAAGCACCTAAGAGTCAGGAACTGTCTTAGGCACATAGCAATTATTATCTTATTACCAAGAAAGTTCTGTTGACTTTACTGATTATTGATGGCTCAAGAGCCAACTTTGGGCTATCAATTAGATAACTTTTATGGAGCACCTATTTTGTACAGGACCTGATAAGGATACAAAAATAAGTTAGATTGGGCAGGGTCCCTACCTGAGCTCGAGGAGCCACAAGGCATGGGTTGAAGTCCAAGCTCTGATATTTTCTGAGACTCGGTAAATCAACTGTTTTAGTTTTCCTCATACATAAAATGGGAATACTACCACTTGAGAAGGTTATTGTAAACAAAGTGCTTTATAAAAGGAAAAGTGCCATAGGCATAATTAGGAGAAAGACCTATACACAAACATAATTCGAAATAGGGTATACTAAGTTGTGTAAGAAATAGAAGTACTAGGAGGGTTCAGAGTAGAGATAACTTCTAACTAGAGATAATTTGGGGGTGTCAGGGAAAGTTTCACTGAAAAGATGACACTTGGAGCCAGGCCTTTAAGTCTTCAATTCCATTTCAATTCACCATTTATTAAATACATATTATTATGAGGAAAGTCCCATGCTAGAATGGGGAGACACAATATTCAGGTAAGATATGATTCCTATCTTCATGGAGCTCACAGTCTTAAGGATTCACACTGAAAGAAGGAAACGAAAGTAAAGAAGGCACTCTGGCACAAGAAACAGTGTTGGAGGTGGGAAAAATACTGGACAGTTCAGGGACTTGATGAGTAATCTAGTTTGTTTGGTGCCTATGATATATGAGAGGGATATGAGAGAGGCTGGAAAGTTTACACTGAAGCCAAGTTATAGAGGGTCCCAAATGGCAGTCTAAGGGGTCCAAGTTTTATTTAATTGACAATGAGGAACCTGTTCAGGAAAATGAATGACATAATGAGAGTTTGGAAAGATTAACCAGCTACCAGAGGGGAGACATGAGAGGCAAGGATACCGAATAGGAAGCTACCATGAAGTATTCTAGGTGACAGCTAGGTAACAATAGTCCAAAACAGGATGGTAAGAGTAAAAAGAAGAGGACCAGTCTATAAGTGAGGTATTATAAAAACAAATGTTATCTTGGCTGGACATGTAGAGGTGAGGGACAGAGCAAAATCAAATAAATTTTTTTTTTGGCTTTTTGGAGGGGGGAAGGCAGGGCAACTGGGGTTAAGTGACCTGCCCATGGTCACACAGTTAGTGTTAAGTGTCTAAGGCCACATTTGAACTTAGGTCCTCCTGACCCATGCTCTATTCAATGCGCCACCTAGTCGCCCAAAATCAAATAATTTTGTGACAAGGTGCAAAACTGTTTAAGGTGACAACTAAGGCACTAACAGCTAAGAGATACAGACAATTCCCATTTTGGTTAATTAAACCAACCACATGAGAACAAAATGCTTCTCAGTACATCATTAGGCAGTCTTTATAATGCAGAGGATATAATTAAAGTAAAGCAGCTATCCCAGTAATATTCCATATTCCTCATATGTACAGAATGTAAAAATCACCTTGTAGACAAATTATTTTCATTACATAGCATATATCATACAGCATTACACAGCATATGATATACCTATCTGCAACAAGTTCTTTAACTTTCGCATTTAAATGCATAAGAAGGAAAAATACATACAACTGGATCAAAGGACTGGAAGGGATTACACTCCAATCCTTTCATTTAACAGATAAGGAAACTAAGGAACAGAAAGGTTAAGTTGTTAAGAGACCTGCCTCGATATAATGAGGTGCACTACCTAAACCAGGGGTGGGGAACCTGTGGCCACATGTGGCCTTCGAGGTCCCTGGGTGTGGCCTTTTGACTGAGTTTTTGTTAAACAGAACAAATCCTTTTACTGAGAGGATTTGTTCTATGAAGTTTGGATTCAGTCAAAGGGCCACACCTGAGGACCTAGAGGGCCACATGTGGCCTCGAGGATGCAGGTTCCCCACTCCTAAAAACCCAGAGCTCCTGACTCCCAAGCTCAGTCCTTTTTCTACCAAGCCCTGTTACCTAAAGATTACTTTAAGTAAACTTCTAAGGTCAACAAAGTACTATCTGTTCCCAGAAACTTTTCTAAAACATCTGATAAAATATGATTCATTAATATCTATACAGTGAGAATGTAATAATGATGGGGTACAGGCTCTGGGAAACTCCTTGAACTGTTTGAATCTTCCCATTTGATGAGGCATCTCCCTGAGGACATAAGCCGTTCCTTATAGCTAGGCCCAAATCTCTTACTTAATAGCCTAGCCCTCCATTGTCCAGCTACTCCCCACCCTTGATCCTATCAAAATATCTACATACCCAAATCTGTCACCCTTAAACTAGCCTAGCCTTCCATAGTCTGTCATCTCCAGGAAGCCTTCAGCTATTTTCCGCCTGGAGTGTGATCTCATTTGACTCCTCAAGACCCTACCCCAATCTCCTCCTCTAGACCACCCCTAGAACCCTCCCATAATGTTTCTGTATATAAGCTACATCTTGCATCCATGAGAACCGAGAATTCTATCTAGCCTAGATTCACTCCGTGTCAAGATTGTTCTGGTCGCTTATCCAATACTTAGACTCCTTAAGAGTCTATCCATTAAGGGGAACCTTTAATAAACTTTTCTTTGGCTGACAGAAGACTTGAGTCAAATTCATTCAGCAGGACCTGGCGTATTGGTATTTTGGGGTCTCGAGCACCCCTAATCTAAACCCTAAACCTCAACATTTTATGATTCCCTATATTGGGTCGATACCTTTTAGTTCCCAAAAGTTCACCTTTAGGTTGTCTTTTACAACCAGAAAAATTTAGTTTCTCTAAAGAACTTAAAAAGAAAATATTGGTGTTCTTTTACAACCCTGTTTGGCCTCAGTATCACCTAGAGAACCATAGAAGTGTGGCCTGTTTTGGGGACTTTAAAAGATAATACTATCTTGCAGTTAGAATTATACAGTGGACGAAAGGGAAGATGAATAGAACTTGCCTACATAATGGCCTTTGTCACTGAGAACTCGAACACGGTTCTCAGGAAAGACTGTGGGAGGGATCTAGGGGTGGTCTGTACCCCCATCAATAATGTCCCAGAAAAAAAGGTCCTAGAAACCCTGCTTATTTGGCATACATAAAAAGCTAAATAAGAAAAAGGAAAACAATTGTGTAAAAATTAACATGGTTAGTATTTTCCTAGGAAGAAACCGTATGTTACAAAGCTTTAGCAGATTTTAGAAGTTACCTAATTTTTCGAGTCTACTAAATAAAGTTTACTGAAAAAGCACATGGCAGGCAGTTAATTCTGCCAGTTTACAGATAAATGAAGTAAAGGATAACATACAGTTCTGAGGAAAGAAAGTCTAAATTATATTGTAGGGCACTGATAGTAAAATGTCAAGGGATTAATCATGTTCATGGTCAGTGTTCACAACCAATCATGATTGTAGTTTAAGCTTACTCTCAGGGGTATGTCCAGGCTTGTTTTTCTTCACATCATTCTTCTTCACATGACAGTAAGGGTTCTGAAACTTTTTTTGCATCATGGATCCATCTTTTAGAATCTGGTGAAGCCTATCCTCAGAATCATGTTTTTAAATGCATAAAATAAGACATCCAATATTACAAAGGAAACCAATTATACTGAAATTCAGCTATAATTTTTTTTAGTTTACAAACCCTACCACATTAAGAACTCTCAACTTACAGTCAAGATTTCCTGATGGATAAATCTTTCCTATAATCTAAGTATTCTATGTGTTTTTCTAGATACCATACTTTTGCTTTTAAAACTGTTCTCAAAATAGGCACTTTCATATTTTGAACTCAAGGCATGGTTTACATTTACTATACTTATAAAAACTGCCAGAAAATAAAAAGCCCAGAATTAAATAGGACACAGAAGATTAGCAGAACTCTGAATACAACTCCCTATACTTTTAGAGCAGTGGTTCTCAACCTTCCTAATGCTGCAACCCTTTAATACTCGTATGTGGGCGTATCTGCATGTGGGCAGAACCGCCTGGAGACAGATAGAAGAGCAGTGTCTCTGTTCCTAAGACCATGGGAAATATGTGTTTTCCAATGGTCTTAGGGGAACCCTGTGAAAGGGTCATTCGACCCCCAAAGGGGTCAAGACCCACAGGTTGAGAACCGCTGTTTTAGAGCCATCCACCCACTCATTCCTAAAACATCAATGAATCCAAATAACTGGCATTAAGATTACATTCAATCATCAGGTATTCAAATCACTAAATTAATATTTGGAGACTGGAAATTAGGTAAGCTGATCAATGAAATCATTATTTTTAAATATGTTACAACCAGAAATCAACCAGGACTTAATGGAGAATAGAAACCTGACTCAAAATGGCAGATTCTATTATGATACTTTGAAAGGGTGTATTGGACCTCAATCCAGCTTTAATGTATAGTTCTGGCAATCTTTGTCGTGCTTGCCAATGCTATTATTAATGAAACTGATATGGATTTAATTAAATTTCAATGACAAGACCTATTTAGCTGACTAAATGGTATTTCCAAATCTTCAAGTAGCTATACATCTAAGAATGTTTTTAAAGAGTTTGGATTTTGAGTAATGTAAGTGCATGGGAAGATTCTAAATCAATAGAATCCATAGCTCTCATCCCTCACCTGCCCCCCAAGGAATTTTTTAACTGTAAAAATATACAAGGGAGCAGAAAAGTGGTCTCTCAAAACATACTAAAATTATTTCTTCTCAATACCCACAAATTCTCAACACCCCCACAAATTAAAACATACACATGCACATTACATTGGGACCTTCATATGATATTGTCTTTAGGGTCCCTGTTGATGAAAACTGATATAACAAAATTCTCCTAGTATTTCTAATAAGTAAACTTCCTGGTTAGGATCTGCACCCCATATGGTCCCAAATTGAATTCTGCATTCCAACAGTTATGTGGGCACTTCCAACTGTAAATTATGAATTCACTCTTACCCTAGAAGTTAGGAAGAAAATTTACTTTTCAAAATTCACCAAGTAGGTCTGAAAGTCCCATGTTAGCAAGGATCAAGTACAGGATCAAGGGTTGGGGAAAGAGACCAAAGGGGAGATCAGTACACATTACCAAACCCATCATAGAACCATCCACCAAACCACTAAATATAAAAGATGGACTATTAGACAGAAACTACAGTTACATATCCAGAAGTGCCTTCTTCATAAATGCCTGACCCATATCTTCATATTTTCAATTAACTTCCTGATCTCTCAAGGTCAGGAGAGTCACAAAGCTTTTAACAAAATAAGAAATCAGTCATGCTGAAATCTCTAGTCAAGTGGCTATTTATGTTCTTGTCCTACTGTTACCCCTTAACATGTTACATCATACTCTTAAAGAAAAGCAAGGTTTCAAAAAAAAAATCAAAGTTTTCAAAGAACAACAAAAAGCTGAATTCAACTAAAAAATAAAAAAAATTAACAAATAGAACGATCTTATGTGTGAGAAGAAAAAAATAGCTTAAAATTTTTTGAAAATCAGTTATTTTGGAGACAAGCTAAACACAACTACTAAAGGAATTTAAATACCTTGCGTTATTATCCTTTACCAAACTGGCTCCACAGCTCCTTTCAAAAATTGCCTAAGAATTCTTGATACAATGTTTTGGTATAATATTACCTTGCATTAATATATTTACAACTGTTGGGCAACATCAAAGAAGATACTAAACTACAGAAACTAACTTTATGTTGTAGAAGAAAAGTCAAAGTGGTTAAATACATATGAGGAAGATGAACGAGCTAGATTACAAACCCTACTGGAACAATCAACACAAAACTATCTTGGAGAAAAAACCTTAGTAGAAAAACTAAAAAACTTGGACTTCGTTAATCTGTGGCTTCTCTTATAAGACTTCTCTTCTCATTGCCCTCTATTTTTTCATTTGTTTGGATCTGTTTGATAGCATCCTGATTTCTCATGAAGTTATTTGCTTCCATTTGCTCCACTCCAATTCTGACAGAATTATTCTCTTCAGAGCGCTTTTGAGATTCTTTCTCCATCTGGCAAAGGCGACCCTTCAAGGCATTCTTCTCCTCATTGGCTTCTTGGGCCTCCTTTGTCATTTGAGTTAATCTATTTTTTAGGGTATTGATTTCTTCAGTCACACTGCTGACTCTCCCCTCATGATTCTCCTGGAATGTTCTTATTTCTCTTCCCAATTTTTCTTCCACTTCCCTTATTTGGTTTCGAAAATCCTTCTTCAGCTCATCTCTAGCTTTAAGGCATTCCTCATGTTTATTGGAAGCCCCTGGTGGGGGTGTTCTGGCTGTGCTCTCCTCCTCCCTCTCCCTCCCACGATCCCTCCCTTCCCCAAAGAAGGAATCAAGGGCTTGGGAGCTGTTCCCACTTTGCTTCTTATGCTTATTCTTACTCATGGTTCTTCAGACCGTGATTTCTCTTTTCAAATCTCTGTGGGGCTCTGCTTCCAGAAGGGAAAGCTCTGGCCCAAATCGCTGGGGCCTCCCGGCTGCCACAGCTCTCAGGAAGATGCTGGGACTCTTCCTAATTACTTCTGGCTGACTGGATAATGAAGACTCCAAGACAGAGGCCCAAGACGGCGATCTGGATCCAGGCCGCTCAAAGCGAGAGCACTGGCCTGAGAACAATCGCTAAGTCCCCCTGTCTGCAGGCCGCGGGCGGGAAGCTGCAACGTGGAGGCAGGCGCAAAACCTCTGCCTTTCGCTTTTCTGCTCTGGAGGCCTTTCGCCAGACTGCTTATCTCCCCCTTTCACAATCCCCACTCACAGCTGCTGCTAATCCGCTCACCTGAGAGGCTCCTCCACTCCTCCCGTCCAGCCGCCCCCGGGGCACAGCCACGGCTTCAGGGCAGGCTGGTTTTGGTTCGCAGTGCTGATATGGTTCCTCGTAGCCGAGCTGACTTTAGTGG
>CM053582.1:534364530-534409910 GCA_028627135.1 Pseudochirops cupreus
CCGAGCTGACTTTAGTGGGAAGTATCTTTGTGTGCGTTTTGGAGTTCTAGGATTGGTTTAGAGTCCTGTTTTATGGGTATTTTGGGGTGGCTATGTGAGAGCTGTGATATGTTGCTGCTGCTACACCACCATCTTGGCTCCGCCCCCGAAGACTTCTCTTCTAAGAATCCCATCACAATATCTCTGATTTAACAGCTGAGCAGCACTGAAAAGCCCTCATACCAGAGGTGCTAGTCTTCCTGAACACCCCATACATGTGGGAATAATGCGTAATTTCTTCATGAAAGACTATAAATGGATTTAAATAGAACTCATAATAGTTTCTATTAAAAATAACATTTGTAATAAGATGATGCTTATCTGAGCAATTAAGACACTAAGCATGTACAACTTACCTCATATGAAAAATCAGAAATTCTTCATATTAGGAATTAAGAGAGGAAATCTTGGGAGACACAGCATTTCTAAAAATCTGACCTCAAGAATATGGAAGGTCAAGCTCAAAATAAACAGCATATAAATCATCAGTCACCAAAAGCATGTTCTGAAATTCTAAGTAATGCTTATTGGACACTTTAAAAATCAAACCATGAAGCCAATTTTATAAGACTTACAGCAATATAATAGGTACTTAACAGAACTCTCTGTTAACATTAACATGCCACCCAAATAGAAAGCTCTTATATTTATACTTTTAAAATGAGAGATTTTCCTTATTAGTTTCATAAATAAAAACAAACAAGCTGATCTTCTGACAACCTAAGATAAAATGTTGAATCAATTAATTTTGCCTTTTAAAATGGTTGTTGGCCAACTGATCTGAGTATCCAAGGACAAACCCAAATGGTGTCGACCCACCAACTCGTTTATTTACAGAATCAGAAACTTTCCTGTATCATAGTTTCTTAGTATTTAAGAACTGTTCTAAATCAATAAACTATTTCCTTGTCTTTTAAGCAGAGATTCCAGTCCTGGCAGAATGTGCTCAACACATGGATTATACAAAGAAAACCAGTAAGATATCCAGTACTACGTACCAGAATAAAAGTAATATAGGTAGAATAAAACTTGTGACTTCTGACCTTTAAAATGAAAGGCTGAATGAAATACTGACATTATCATTTTACACTGCAGAAAACTTATAAAAGATTACTATTCATGTCCTACCATGATGTCTCCCTGAACCATTTTTTCCCTTGGCGCAAGTACAATATCTTGGTATTACGCTGTCTCCTGTAAAAAAAAATTTCAAGGTGCCCACCTTTGTTAACAGCAAACTTAAAATAGCTTCCTTTTTTAAAAAAAGTCATTTTTTGGTTATGTCTGACTCTTTGAGAACCCATTTGGAATTTTCATGGCAGAGGTACTGGAGTGGTTTGCCATTTCCTTTCCCAGCTCATCTTACAGATGTGGAAACTGAGACAAGCTAAGTTCAGTGACACATCCAAGATCACATAGCTAGTAAGTGTGAGGACAGATCTGAACTCAGAAAGATGAGTCTTCCGGACTCCAGGCCCAGTGCTCTATATATCAAAACACACCCCCATTGCTTGAGAATTAGCACTAGCTTGTGGCCTTGAAGGTCTCGTGATCCAGAGAGAACATGGGAAACTCCCACTATTAGTGTTTCATATTTGGATTTCTCCTCAGATTACAGGACATACTGTCGTAAAGTCAGTCAGTCAAAACTAAGTATTCATAAAACCTAAAGCCCTCAGGTACTTCAGATAAACAAGTCCAAGCACAAGGAAACTGTTACCAAAAGAAGAAACTGTAAAGACATCTTTCTCTTGAGGGTTTCCTACTCCAGAATTTCTTCTAAGCAGGGGAGACAGGCTGCAGCAGGTTTAGGGAAAGTCACCCACCCACCCGTCCTTTTAACCTGATCACCTCCCCACAAACAGAGCCCACCATTCAAAGGCAAGGCCTTATCTCCTACAGGTTCTGAGAGGGTAAAAGCACGAAAACCCCTCAACCGGAGCAAAGACGAGGCCGGATCCTACGTCTCATTTCCCTTCTACATTTGGGGGAAGACGGCAGGGGTGCTAAGAGCCTAAGAGCCGTGGGCACGGGGTGGGGGCAGGGCTGGGGAAGGCTTCCCGTACCAGCGTGGGCAGCCCCCTGTTTGTCCCGTCTGGCCCTATGCAAGCAGCGCCTCCGACCAGACCTGGCTGCCGGAGCCTCGCGCCGGCCCCCACGAGAGATGCAAGCACGCTAGCTGACACCCACGCGAAACACACTAGGCGCACACCGGTGCATGCACACACCTGGGACGCTGACACACCGGCCACGCGCGCACACACACACGCGTGTGCACATGCCTCCAACACAGACGCACGCACACACTCCTGTGTGCCTGCATCTCAGACAATGACGGCACGACACATCCCCCTACGCAAACCACCCGTGACACACTCCGTGTACACCCCTCCGACACACACGCCCCACAAAGAGGCACACAACACAATCACAGATGCACACACCACACACACACAACACGCGGGACAGACACAACACCGCCCCGCCCGCCCGCGCTCGGACACTGACACCCCCTCACCGTACACATATGCACACACTTCAGACACACCTCGCACACGCGCGCGCGCGCCCACACCAAACACACGCAATACCCCCTCCTTTCACACTCACATACGCGCGCGCCCCCACCCCCTCCCTAGGCCCGACCCTCGCCCTCACCTCCGGCGGTCGCCCCCCCTCCCGGCACCTCGGCCCCCCAGGGTGCGTGGTGGGGGAGGGGAAGGCCCACACCTCCAGCCCCCCCGCCCACGCCCGGGTCCGAGGCTTACCTTGGCCGGGCCCGCCGGACTCTTCCGACACTCTGGGCAGGAGTCCTCCTCCTCCTCCTCCTCCTCCTCCTCCTCCTCCTCCCCCTCCTTGTCCGAGTTGCAGGGGGTCCCCTCGCTGTTGCTGTCTGGGCGGCCCCTCGGGGCAGATTCGGGGCCGGGGGTCTCTGGCGGGGGCGGGGACGGGGGCGAGAGCGGAGCTGGCGACGAGGGGCGGCTGAACGTGAGCATCACACTGAGGCCTCGGGCACCGCAGCGCCCGCGGCAGCGCCCGCGGCAGCGCCCGCCCGAACCGGAACTGCTTCGTGGGGCGTGGCCTCGGCTGGCAGCGAGGCGGGGCCAAGTCCGGAAAGGGCGCGAGAATGGAAGGAGTGGAAGCGAAGGGAGGAGAAAGCGGGGGCGAGAGAGCGCATGCGCCAGGGCCTGGGGCCCAGGCCCCTAGCCGGGGAGGGGGCTGTAGGTAGGGAAATAAAGGAGGGGAGGAGCCAATGAGGGCGGAGGGGCTGGGCTACAGCAAAGGGGCGTGGCAGCTGGATGGAGACACACCCTGCGGGAGGTGAGCGCTTTCGCGCTGCTGCTACTCTGGCGGCGAAAACAACTCGTGGGGGGGTGGGGCACCTCACCTCACCTCTGGCCAGCCCATCCCCGAGACAGTGGACTTAGGGCTAGACTTAGCTGCATCCGGATGACCTATGTTCGAATCCCACCTCCGATGCTACCCGTGGGGCGAGGACAGGTCACCAAACCTCTTGGATCCTCGGTTTCTTTATCTGTAAAGCTGGGATATTGATACCACCAATGGCACGGGATGTTGACTCAGACGAAATACTAGAGGAGACCGTGTTGAGAACTTCGCTGTATAAATGTCAGATATTCTTATCCCTCCGGACGGACACCCACAGGGTCTGATCTTACAGCCTGGCCCCAGCTGAAGAGTTAGCGGTGGGGGCAGGGAAGGGAATCCGCCCGAACCTGCGGCCTAGGGGCCCTCAAGTCGGGACTCTCTGGCTGCAGTCAGTCAAAGGGCCGCACTTGAGGGCCCAGAGGGCCACGTGTGGCCTCGGGGTTCCCCACCCGTCTTACGTGGCCCTCACGATAACCACCTGCGAGGCGGGCGCTGTCCACAACCTTGCACTGACAAGTGGAGATGAAGTGATGGGACACCTTTGACGTCCAGCATCTCACCCCGCTCTATACCTCGCTGCCTCCAAGTCAGGGGTGTGGTGGAGGAGAATACTGCAAACCAAGTTCCTTCTGCACCAACTAGACACCTCCCTAGAGACAGGTAGTCTGGGACCTCAAGCTCTAAGCTTCCTCCCCACATTGTTATGATTCAGAGAAGGAAACAGCTGAGAAACTGCTCCCACCGGGCTTCAGTCATTACCTCTTTCCAGCAAGCACAGGACAAGTCACTGAAGCCTCTTGCCGGGGAACCTATCAAAGGAATCCTGCCTCCAAGTCCTTCATGGCAAATGGGGCTGTAGGTGTCCCAGAACAGAGCTACCCTTGCCCATGCTCATAAATCCTTATACCAGATTATGTGTTAACTCTTCCTCAAAATCTCCAGTTCTACTGCCAGATCCATAGCATCTCATTAGATTTCACACTGGAAGGAAACTTAAGAGACTGGCTAATCCAAACCCCTCATTTTACAGATGGCACAGAGGCTATTTTATTCACAAGTCATGTTCAACCCTCTGACCACTTGGGATCTTCTTTTCTATTACTTTTGCCAAGATCTGTCCATTTCCATGATTCCCACCATTCAAAAACTGCCCAATCCCCACAACTTGACTGTTTATGTGATTGGGGTACCTGAGTGAAGCATGTGGTTGATTGGAACTTTAGGGAACCTTCTCTGGTTCTGTTCACAAGACCAGCCCCATGTGTCTAATTTCTACTGCAGCCCAGGACACTAAGGCAATGTGTGATAGTATTTTACAATCTATGATGATGGTAAGCTTATGTCTTATTTTTCTTCAGTGTCCTCCCATAGTGTCTAGAAGAGAACTCGACCCATAGGTCATCTTTCCTCAAGACTTGTGAGTTAATGAAATTCATTTATCCTTTCAAGGGACAGCAGACACCAAGGTCTGTCTGTCTAGGAGCTTGGCCTTCTCAGGATAGGCCTAGATGATTGATGAGAGTATCTGTCTGGTCTGTATTGGAACATGAAACAGGAGATTTGGCCTTCCTGAATCTGTCTCTACTGATTCCTTTCACTCCATCTCCAAATCTGGGCCTAGAGTTTGGTTCCAAGAAAAAGGCACTGTTGAATACATGGCCTATGGTCAGAGCTTCACCCCTAATGGACTCTGGCCACATTTGTGTTAACCTCTCCCAATTCTTAATTCTAGTGCTCTCCAGGGGCAGGTATAGAAATTGGGAGGAGGCAAAGAAAGAAGAGAACAGCTAATGGATGCTGGGGTTTGGGGGAAGGGAAACACTGGAGTTAATCAGGGAGGAAAAGTGACTGTTTTCTCTCTGGTGGCCACTGTGCCTTGCTGAGTCATTCACTGCTGTCCCACCTGTCCCTGCCAGTCTCTGGAAAGGAAAAATGATACCTGAGTGAGAGAAGGCACAAGTCCTAGGAGGGAGTTGTTACACCCTCCACCCCACCCCACCCCACCAACATACCCATACACATAAACACAGGCATACTCTGGATTTCTTCAAGATAGAGAGGCTAAGGTGTCTCCTGCTCATGTCCGGGGAAAAGGGATTCCCAAGGGAGATCAAAGCTGAGACAGATGATACTGAATCTCCCTGCCCCAGTGTCTCTGAAGTAGAACAGCTCCTCAGAACAGGCAAGGTCTCCTGCAGCCATGTGAATGAAGTCTGGCCCAATCTCTTCATAGGAGATGCGTGAGTGGTGATTTGGGAATAAGAAAATGCAACTGGGAAGTTAGGATGAGGGAGGAAAGAGAAGAAACCTCTTCTATTACAGCAAGGAGTGGAAGAAGATATATGGTGTCTGTAATTAGAATTGGCCATGACCATGGTGGGGGAGGGGGAATGGTCTCTAGATACAATCATAAGGTGGGATGGTGAGGGTAGTCTGCATTCCTAGAGGGAAAAAAATATTGCACCTAGAAGCTAAGAGTTTTGTTTATCTTCCAGAAGTATCCCAGAAACTTAGAACAATTGGCAAACCTGGGGTAAAGCAGGCTTAGGACGTAGAAGATGGAAGTAGTTACAGGGATTTGGGTGAAAGGTTCCTAGAACCTCCAACTGGTCCATCTCAGCTTGTTTCAGCCCATTCCCTCTCTCTTCTTGGCTCAGAATAACAGGGAGCTGGGGACAAGAAGAATCCCTAAAGCTTCGGGTCCAAAAGGTAATTTACAGATAAGATGAAGGTACATGTAGTGTACCCAAGGTTTGGACCCAATGAAACTGAAAACCCCAGGTAGCAAAGGGGGTCCCCCAAACCTGGCTCTACACTACCCAAAAGCAGAAATATGTGTTGGAATGAAAGAGGGAAGTTCAGGGGCTAGGAACAGAGAAGAATTGGGAAGAAGCCCAGAGCTTGGGCTTGGTGGGTGTTATTTCCTTTACAGTATTTTTCCTCAGTACCAGAAGCCTGGGGATTTATTTGTGCTTGTCTGCATAGCCAACTGAAGCCTCCCTCCAGATGTTTCCCACTGCCTATCCCTAAAGTAGCCAGCCTGGATCAATCCACCAGTCACCCTATCTGTCGTTGTCTTCCCCTAGGGCCACAGCAAACAATCGCTTTGAACTGTGGAAATTAGGCATCACTCATGTGCTGAATGCAGCCCACGGGGGTCTTTACTGCCAAGGTGGACCTGACTTCTACGGCAGCTGTGTGAGCTACCTGGGGGTGCCTGCCCATGACCTCCCTGACTTCAACATCAGTGCCTACTTTTCTTCTGCTGCTGATTTTATTCACAATGCCCTCCTCACACCTGGGGGTATGAAAGCTGGTTGGGAATGGATGGGTGGGCTTTTCTGTTCTCCCTGGTATGCAGTTCACCTTAGAAAGTGTACCCTCTCCAACCCAATAATATCAGGCTTGAAGAAATCCCCCACTATGATGAGGGGGCTCCAGGGTGACTCAGGCTTCAACCCAGATGTCCCCAGATTTCCATTTTTGCCCTAAAATATATTCCCCATGAGGAAGCTGGAGTGGGAGAAAGGAAGGAAGGGAAAGTCAAAGAAAGAACATGGAAAAACCAAGAAGACACTCAGCTAGCCAGCCTCAGTTCTTCATGTGTGACTCTAGATGCGTCAGCACCATTTTCTGGGCCTCCGTTTCCTTATATGTACAATGAGATTGAGGATAATGATGGCTTACCTATATGTATGTCTTTATCATCTTTACAGCATTTTCACATGTAATTATCTGGCCCATCCTCATAAGTGTAACGTAGGGCAGGTTAGGTCATTCTACTCTTTTCAGAGATAAGGACAATAAGGATCAGACTGGTGAAGGGAATTGTAAACAATCACACAAGTGACCTTTGGTCGAGTTGGGCCAAGAATCACCTCAGGGCCTCCCAAGACTTTTGTACTATGTTATCATAATGGACAATGGTGAAAGGCCAACCAAACCTGAAGTTGGGAGACCCTGGTTTAAGGCAGGTTCCCCAGCCCTGGTTTAAGGTCTATCCCTGATATATTATTTGTATGCCCATGGGGAATTCGCTTCAGCTCTGTTTCCTTTTCTGTACAATGGGGGTGATAAAAACACTAGTACCTCGCGCCTCACAGAGTTATAGTGCTGAAATCTTGCAGTGCTATAGAAGTGTGAACTATTATTTCTCCCAGGGTGGGTGGTTCCCGAAGTCCGAGTGAGAGTAGTGAGTGATTGCCTCCCCTGTAGCTCCTCACCACCTTTTCCTCTCTTGCTTATTCCTCCAGCCAAGGTCCTAGTTCACTGTGTGGTGGGGGTCAGCCGATCAGCCACTCTGGTCTTGGCTTACCTCATGCTGAGGCAAGGGCTAACTCTGCGGCAGGCTGTGAATTCTGTGAAGCAACACCGTTGGATCTTCCCCAACTCTGGTTTCCTCAAGCAGCTGTGCCAGCTGGACAGGCAGCTTCAGGGAGCAGGGGGAGCACCAAGGAACTGAGAGGGCAGCCCCTCATCACTTTCAGGCCTCATCTGTTAAGGCGACATGTTCACCTTCACTCCACCCTTCAAAAGAGAATAGGACAGAAGAAGTCTCACCAAAAAGGAGATTTCTTTCTCTGCAAGGCTGGGGCTGGTTTGGGGTGAAGGAGGATTAGGATCACCTTCTGTCTTTTGCCAGAATTCGTCTCTCATCCAGGACAGGTTAGTATGGCTCCTGGTGCTCGTCGCCCTGGGAAACTAGGTGATTTGAATATACCAACGTGGGATGGGAGGTGAATGGAAGAGTTCTGAAACTCAAGTAACACAACTGGGGAGAATAATTAGATCTCCTGGGGATAGGAGGAATAAGCAATGTTTAGGGGCCCACGGTGTTCTACTCTCTCCTATCCACTAATGCCTCAAATTTCTTATGTGTCTCAGAGTGAGCACACCGCCGCACCCCTTTGCAAGACCTGCATAGAGGGCTAGATGAAGTTTGGTGGGAGGAAAGAAGAAGAGAGAAGGAAGAGAGAATATAAGATAGGATGGGTGGGGGGAGATGATGAGGAAAGGTATGTGTGTGGGTAGGAGGTGTGGACAGGGAAACTTGTTAGTTGCCTAATTTTGTCCTTTGGCCAGGCCCTTCTTCCTTCCCCTGAAGGCAGCAAAGGGGTAGGGATGAGGAAGAGCCTGAGGAAACTACCTGCCAGTTCTCTATGGTCATCAAATCCTAACTGGTACCACCACTTCCCCCCCAACTTCTACCAAGCCATATACAGGACTCATCAGACTAAGAGCTTACCCTCAATTCCAGGGCCTCGGTTACCATTTTGGCCACCCATCTAACCTGCCAACAATGCCCTGGTTACCCATGCTGGAAGTTGTAGGAGTATGTTTTTGTGCTGGGAAGGAGGTAGGATTGTATATGGCTTTCCTAGATTGGAGGAACAAGACAGATGCCAGTGCTTGGGGGTAGGGGAGCAGGTCTCCATCACCCTCATCCCCCTGCCTTCAATGGGTCCCTCTACCTAAGATCTTGCAGCTTCACACATTATCTCCATATACTTCTCCAGGCTCCCATCAGTTTCCTCCCATTCTTTTCCCTTCTCTTTTTAGCACTACTCTGGCTTTATTCTTTTACTCCTCCCACCCTACTCTGAAGGGGGCTATGACCCTTTGGCAGGGACTTCAGGCTTAATTCTCTCCTATCCCAGGTACTTAGCCAGAAATGGAGAAAAAGGAAGCTACACATTACGGAAATGACTACCTTAGGGTTTGATAAACCTGACCCTTAATATCCACATTTCCCTGGACCAGAAGATATGATAGACTTTCTTGAGCTCATCCTTTATAGGCAATTCCCTTTTCTCTGCCAGATTACTCCCAGCGTAGAACAGGAGGATCTCTCCTATTCTGAGATCTCCAGAGAAGGACATGTCACCACTCCATTTCCCAATTCCAGTTGTTCGTACTCCCTTTGGTTTAGTTCTCAAATTCATCCACAAGTCTATTCTGAGTTCCTCCTGCTGTCAGTTAAATTCGTATCTTCTTGTTCTGCCTATAATAGAGGCAGAAAATGACCCATATTCCTGCTACCTGTGATACAGAAAGAAGTTTTTCTATCCTTCCTGATGACCATTCTTCCCAAGTCTTTCCACAGAACTTTAGTGATGAACTCTGGGATTTGCTTCCATCTCCAACTGCTAAACTGAAGGGGATAGCCTCTCCTTACCTGTCTCCTATTTTGAGATGCAGAGATCCAGTGACTGCAGCAGACTCTGAATGGATTGATATGGCTACAGGAATTGAGGGAGGGGACATGAAGTGCCATGTAGGTGATATCAGAGAGGGAGCCTGGTAGACTGGAATTAGAATCAGAAGAGAGCTGGGTTTGAATTTTGCCTAGATATTCATTCGCTGTGAGCCTTTGAACACACTGAACCCCCGTACTTCAGTTTCCTCATTTGTAAAAATGAAGGGGTTAAATTTGATGACCCCTACGGTTCCTTCTAGCTCAAAATGCATGGTCCTATGAGTTAGGGAACTGACTCTCAAAGCAAATTAATAAATACTAAATACTAAAATCTGAACTTTAAATTTCTCTAGCCTGCTCAGGGAGCCTGCCCAGCCCCCAGGTCTCCAATTTGGGAAAATTCCAGAGTGAATCACTAAAGATTGTGATTCACACAACACAAAGATGTTGAACCTCTTGAGCAGCAATAGATGATTATAAAAAGCCAAAGTGACTTTATCAAGAACAGGTCAAGCCAGACTAACCTCATTTCCTTTTTTGACAAGATTATTAAACTAGCATGTGAGGGTTATAGCTTATCTAGATTTTTTTTTTTGGTGTCTCGGCTTACAGAGAAGATAAGGAGATGAGGATTGACTGATAACATAGATTGATTCACAGCTGCTTGGATGGCTGGATTCAGAGAGTAGTTGTTAATGGTTCAGTGTCAATGTGCCAAGAGGTCTCTATGTACCCTGGGGATGTATGCTTGGCCTTGTGCTTTTTAATATTTTTTAAAGATGTCTCACATCTTTAATGGCTCACCAAATTTGCTGAAGCACAGAGCTGGCAGAGCCAGATAATATACTGATGGATGAGTCAGGATCAACAAAGATCTTATGCTGAATCTATTAAGATGAAATTCCATCAGGATAAGTCACTCCTCTGGGTACCAAATGTCAACTCCACAAGTACAAGATGGGAGAGGCACATGGTCAGACAGTACTTCTGAAAAAGATCTAGGGGTTTTAGTGGACCGCAAACTCCTCATGAGGATGATGCAGAAATGGAAAAAACAAACAGACAAAAAGCAAATACAATCTTGGGCTGCGTTAAGAGGGACCCAGCTTCCAGGAATGGGGGAATGGCAGCACCCCTGAACTTTGCTCTTATCAGCGGTCATCTGATATATCACGTTCAGTTCTGGATGTCAGAATTTAAGAAGAATGTTGACAAGTCAGAGAGTGTCCAGAAGAAGACAGCCATAGCAAGCAAGTATGGCAAAAAGCCATGAATCTGTGTCATAGGAGGCTTGGCTGAAGAAACTGGGGAAGCCCGGGGAACGTGATATGTGCTTTCAGATGTTTGCAGGCCTGTTTGGGGGAGGAAGGATTAGATTCATTCTGTTTGACCCCAAAGGGCAAGAGGCCAATTTAGGCTTGACATCAGAAAGAATTTCCTAACAATGAAAGCTGTACCAAAGTGGAATGGGGAGCTTCAAGGGGGAGTAGATTTTCCCTCTCTATAGGAGAGGGAGAGGAGTCTGGAGGACCATTTGGGTAAATTACAATTCTTGTTGGGGTTGTACTAGATGACTAATGAGATGACTTTGATCTCAGGGTGTCCTAAGTCTCCTTCTTAAGGAAGTCACCCGGATATAGAAGATTAGGCCCCTGGAAGCGACTTACCTTAGAGGTCATCAAATTCAATCCCTTCTTTTTACAAAAGAGGAAATGGAGGCCCAGAGGAGTGCAGTGACTTGCCCAAAGCCACAAGGCTAGTCGGTGGCAGTGCTAGGTCCAGGACTCGTGTTCCTTGACTCCTAGCACAAACCTCATTCTATCATACCATGTGCTAGATTCGTCTCTTGCTGTAAAATCAGCTAGAAAGTGACGCCTCCCTGACTGTGCAGGAGGTCACTCTATCAAACAATCAGGGAAGTCACGAAGTAGGGGCTGAGTCCCTGAAATAGTCACCAGGAGTATTCGCTCCCTTGGGCTTTCCCTTGGCTTATGACTAAGTTCCGTTGGACTTTGGTAATAAAAACCAGAATGACTTAACTGTGTGGCAAGTGGCTAGTTAGTAACTTTAACCCTTTCTTCTTTTTTTGTCCAGGAAAAAAATGTTATCAGAGGTAGGTCACCTACAAAAAGACTTTTGCTTTTATATGACATTCATTTCTGAACATGCCCCTACCCTCTTTTTCTACCCTTGTAACAACAGCAACAACTACAAAACCCCCAAACACGAAGTTTAATAAAACAAACTGATACATGAGCTGTGGTTTACAGCATAAGGCAACATTCTACACCCACAGTCTTCTTTACCTGTTCAATGAAAGGAAAGAGTTTAAGCTTATTTTCCCATTGTTCACATTTAGGGCTCAAGATATGAAGGCAGTCTAGTCTGGAGCGCTTCTCAGGGAGCCAGATATTTGGGTCTCTTGTTGGGGAATGGATCAGGGGCTAAAGTGACTTTTTGGATGAAAAAGCAACTTAAAAATGAGCCTCCTCTACAAAGGAAAGGGTAGGAAGAGAGAAGGGAAGAAGAAAGAGGAAAGGAACAGGAAGAGAAGAAAGCTGGCTAAGGTAGGGTATCTGGAGCTAAAGAGATGGGCCCAAGGTCTTGAAGAACTAGGAACCCTTCCTGTTTTGTGATGATGCATCCATTATGTCTTTGTGAAAATAAGGGATCCTTGCTCTACCATCAGCCCACTAAAGACCAACAATCCAGAGATGACAACTTCAAGAAGTGTACTCAGGCTGTCCTTTCAATATCCCTCTCCCTGGCACCACCCACACTTATGTAAGTAGGCTAGTATTTCCCTGGGGAAAGCAGGAACCCAACAACCTTTTCTCTTGTTTCTCTTTTCCTTGCCCCTATCTCCTTCCTACCTGGGCCATCTTTTGTTGTTCCCTTACATCATGGTTTCTTTGGACTCCACCCTGACTAGAGCACTCCCCATTGGGGGTCAGGCAGGTGGGAAGATGTTTCACAAGGTCAGAGATAAGACACCAGAGATAGAAGATCTGCAGAGACTCCTCTGGACTCAGAGTGGGCCTGGGAACCACATGGATGAAGTCTGGCCTAACATCTACGTGGGAGATTTGTAAGATATCTCTTTCCCATTGTCCCTCCCCTGATTTCCTATCCTGCCCCAAATCATACATCCCTAGGACCCAAACTAGGAATCAAATCCCAGAGGGATCTAGGGCTGTCCCTGGAGAGGCCACAGGGGGAGAGAATGCTAAACTAGCTGGATGTCTCCACCCCATTCTGATCTCTAGGGAATGAACCAGGGGGCTGGAAAAGCAGGGCTGGATTGTTGGGGTTGGGGCTGGAGTTAGGTTCTGGGTTGGAGTTGAGATATTGGGGCTTGGGAAGTATGTTTTAGGGTTTTGATCATGATTAGGAGGTTTCAGTTTTGGATGTGGGTTAAAGTAAGAATTAGGTTTGGGGATTGTTGAGGTTGAGGCTGGGTTAGGCTCCCAGTTATTGGATGCCCATCGCCATCTGACCCCGTAACAACTTCACACCTCTTGGACTTCCTTCCCCACCATAGATGGGCTGCTAGGAATCTCAAAATGTTGCAGAGCCAAGGAATCACTCATATCCTCAATGCTGCCCATGGTGGGCTGGGTGTGTCTACAGGATCCAGTTATTATCGTCATTTACCTGTGACCTACCATGGGATACAGGCTTTTGATGATCCTGCCTTTGACCTCAGTGTCTTTTTCCATGAGGCAGCAAATTTCATCCAGGGAGCACTGGAGGCCTCAAAAGGTGAGAGGGCAGGCTCATTAGAGGCACTTCCTCCTTTGCCCAAGTCATATAAGCACTGACCCCCCACTCCATTCTGAGGATCATGCAAAAATGATTGGAAGCACGAGTCAGTCTAGAATTCTAGGACCCTAAGGCCAGGGGTTTGGTTGGGTTTAAGACCTATAACTGCCCTCGATTTTCTGTTACACTGGGCTGCAGGTTCCCAGTCTGTAAAATGGAACAGGGCCTCTCCTTCCTCGTCCTTCCCTTTATACCCACTTGAGGCTATTCTCAATGCCCTATCTTCACAGCTTCGTTTATTGAATTTGGTATCAAGAAAACCTGAGTTCAAATCCAGCCTTAGAATACTAGCTGCGTGACCCTGGGTGACACTTAATCTCTGTTGGCCTCAGTTCCTTATCTGTAGAAGGAGAGAATGGCACGTGATGATCTCTAAGGTCCCTGCCAGTTCTAAATCTCTGATGCTCTGATTTTTCTAGGGAAGGTGTTGGTTCACTGTGCCATGGGGCTCAGCCGCTCTGCTACCCTGGTACTTGCCTTCCTGATGCTCCGGAAGCAGTTGACCCTGGTGGAAGCCCTGAGGACAGTAAGTGTCCATCGAAACATCTGCCCCAATCGGGGGTTCCTCTCTCAGTTGCGTGACCTGGACCTCCAACTTAGTCAGGAACAGCAGAAAGAGAGCAGGGAGAGGCTGATGCCGCCCACCCTTCTGCACTGAAAATAAAATGGCCTTTAAAACAAAACCAAAAAACAAAGTTTTACTGACATTTCACTAGGTTCAAAAGCTCTGCTGACGGGGTCATCCTCCATTAAGAATGGATTGGAAGGGGGCAGATCTGAAAATTAGAACTTTGTCCTCAAAACTGTGCCCATGTGTGCCTGTGAAGGGTGAAGTCTGCAAGGATCAAGATGACAGTGACACTGTGAGCTGAGATAGGAGAACTTTGCCAAAGGTTCCCCAGAGATTTTCCAAAGTCCCAATGGGTTGGAGATGTGAAGACTTCTGAGCAGATTCTGGTCACAAACTGAATTTCTGCTTAGGGTCCAGGAAATGTACAGGAGTCATTCCTCTGTATAACCCTTCCCAAAAGCCACTTCTCTGAACTCTTGGCTACAAACAGTGACCCATCCTCTACCTGGATAGAATTATGGGTCATAGATTCTTTTCTCTTTTTTTCTTTTCTTTTCTTTTCTTTTTTTGCTTTTTGGAGGGGGAAGGCAGGGCAGTTGGGTTTAAGTGACTTGCCCAAGGTCACACAGCTAGTAAGTGTTAGGTATCTGAGGTCACACTTGAACTCAGGTCCTCCTGACTCGAGGGCCAGTGCTATTCACTGTGCCACCTAGCCACCCCATGGGTCATAGATTCTTACAGAAGGGACATCTAGCTTCTGCGAAGCATTGGCCAAGGAGTTGGACTTCGTTTCCTGACAAAATCCTCCCAGGCTCCTTGCTACTCTGCCCTGTGGCCTGGCATCCTGGGGATGAACTCAGTCAACTCCATGAACAGAGAAGTCATAATAAGCCTTTATATAGTACCTACTATGTGCTAGACACCATGCTTTACACATATTATCTCATTTGAATAACATTCAAGCTTCTCTCTATCTACTCCTTTCTTAACTTTGCTCCCTCCCCATCTATCTTTCTGGTACAGCCAATGATAGTGGGGGGAGGGGAAAGGAGAGGATGCATAATAGTTTAGGAAGGGACTGGACAGAAGTGGTCAAGAACAGGTGGCCAGTTGGCAAGCCCAGTTTCCTTTCCTTTCTCCATCATACCTCCACCTCCTAAGTGGAACAAGACTGTAATCATGAGCCTTCTTCCACTTTGCTTTCTACCCTCTATTTCTACATAATGATAAAGGCTTGAAAAGAATGCCCACATATTTTTAAATCCCTTTGGCCAGGGATTAGTTGATTACAGCCTTCTCCTGCTATTGCTCCCACCCCCAGCTCCCAACAATCATTAACACATACCATATATATAGCCAAGGCTGAGGCTGGACTAGCCATATCCTCAGCATGCAGAGTTCTGATAATGGGTTGGAGGGGGTGGAAACAGATGTCTGGTGCCAGGACTGCCAGACGGGGCTCAGCCTCATGCCCTTGCCATGCCATCATCTCGGCACCTTCCCCTCCTGGGAATGAACAGGACCAATGGCCCTGGGTAGGGTGGGTAGTAAGAAGAGGAGGGCGGAAGGGGGGAAGCAGATCATGGTTTATAATTAAACACAAATCCAAAATAGAAGCAGCTTCAACAGAGTAGAGACAGACAGCTGGGAACCTGCCTATTGGGAGACTATAGCCAGCGGCTGGAACCAGGCTAGGCCCCCTCCGCAGGTGAGTGACGCCCCCTCCTCAACCCGTTCCAGGAATGCCTCGAAGGACACAGCCCTTTGGTGGCATGTGCTTGGGGGTGGCAGGGGCACATATGGATCTTGGTAGCTGGGTGTGTGGGGAGAGTTAGAACCACCTGACCAATAGATAGGAGTCAGAGACAGAGGAAAACTGACAGTCCAAAGAGACATACAGAATTGCAACAGTGTGATCCTCCTCTTCTCAGCATAGACAAGACAACGCTGAGCTGTGTAATTATAAGAGGTTGGTAAAGGAACGATTTGTTCCATTTGACAGGCAACCTGATAGTGTGGTGTAGTGGTTAGGGAGCCAGCGTGGTGTAAAGGAAAGTATACTAGGTTTGTAGCCTGATGTAGTGGGTTCAAATCCCAAGTGTGCCACTTACTACCTTTAAATTATTTAGATTTAAAAAAATAAATTATTTAGATTATCTGGGCCTCAGTTTCTTCATCTGTGAAATAGGGAGAAGTATTCATAGCATATCAGCTAGAGAAATGGTCTGGAAGCCAAGACAACCTGGGTTCAAGTTCTTGGCCATGTGACCCTGGACAAGTCACTTAAACTCTTCCTGCACTAGGCGACTCTCTAAGACTCTGAATTGTTGAGGGATTTTCTCACCTGAGAGTTCCCTTTACCAAAGAAATCACAAGCCAATCCTCACTGCCTTCCCTCACCCAAAACCAAGAGATGAGACTAGACCACTAAGGTCCCTTCCACCTTTGAATCTATTAAGTGTGGGACTTGGAAAGACCTGGATTGGAATCCTATTACTTATTAAGCAAGTGACCCTGGGCAAGTCACTTTCCTCCCCTGAGTCTCAGTGTCCAAAGTTAAGAATGGAAGGCCTACTACTCACGGGCTCCTCTGTTCTCAGATTTTTAGGGGTCCAGGGAGGAAGGGAGGGAAGAATACAGCTTTCTCAGATGAACGATGGAGACAGGTGATGGGATTGAGGGGAACAGAAAGGAAAGGGCCTTCCAGCTGCCCAGGAGGGGTGGAGCCTGGATGGAGGGCAGCATTCATTTCCACCTGTGAAAGAGAAGGTTGTAAGAGACCTCACAATTTCACTTTCTTCTATGTCAGGGGTTCTTAACCCTTTGTATGTGTGTGTTTCCCGGACTGCTTTAGCAGGGTCTGATGAAGCCTGTAGACTCCTCGGAATGTTATTAAATGCAGAAAATAAAATACATAGGATTACAATACTTATGCATAGGATTAAAATACATAGGATGAAATACTTGTCAAACATAAAAAAAAAAAGTTCACTGACCTCAGGTTAAGAATCTCAGAATGAAATTCCCCTTTCAAAGCTCTTTACAATTTTATACCTTCCCTCGGCTAGACTGGATTGTTTCCTGTAAGCACAAACCTTGACCCTCCAGCTGCCCCAAACCAAAAAACCCCAAGGGAAATGACTTGAATCAAGTCTTAAGACCAGTTAGAGGGGAGGGGCTGGCAGAAAGCACCCCAGGGCAAACAGCAACCAGTGTAGAGGTCTGCCTCTATATTAGATGGCCCCTGGAGATCCAGAGCCTCAGTGCCAACAAGGTAGAGGAGGCGGGTGGGGCGGGGGGAGTATCCCTCTGAAGAATAAGGATTCCCCTGATATCCCCATCCCTTCTTCAACTCCACCCCGTCTTCCACTTCTCCCACAGGGGTAGGGGGCGAGGGATCCCTAGGATCCTTGATCTGGGGTTGAAAGGAGCCTTAGAGGTCAGGATTAGGGATCTTGAACAAGAAAGGACTCCAGCAGCCACATACTCCACCTCTCGCCCTCATTTTACAGAGACTGAAACCGAGGAAGTGACTTGCCCACAGTCGTGCAGGCAGCAAAAATCAGACACCAGTTTGAATCCAGGTTAAAATGATTTCTCCGGTGATAAATGGGGAGAGACTTGTAAAGCTTCTCAGGATCTCGTTAACTCAATAATCCTTCCTGCAGGGAAAGGGTGCTAAACTGTTGGCTGAAGTGAGGGCCACAGGGGAAGGAAGATTGTTGTATAGCTAAAAGGTCTTCTTGGGTCTGAGATATTGGGGTTTCTTGTGTACCTTCCACCAGCAGGGCTGCAGAGCATGGGCTTGGCCACGGGAGGGTACTCTTACCCTATGTTTGATTCTGGGAGGCCAGAGAAAGGGATGGCAAAGCTTCCAAGAGCTGGGTGGGACCGGGTCTGTCCATCAGAACTGTAGCAGGGAGACAGTGTCTGCAGTCAGGGGGCAAGAGCTTCCCGCAAGCAGCCCCCAGCCTCAACCTGGTCAGGATCAAGGCTGGAAGGGCCCTGGGCCAACCAAGCCTGGCCGATCGGCGGGGCCAGTCCCTGGTTACCTCCTGTGTTGGTGGTTTGTTGTTGGCACCCGCTGTAACCTCCCTTCTTTCCTGCTAACACCCCTTCTCCGGGGCCCCTTAAAATGACATCATATGAGGCTGCTCACTCTGCGGTGTGTCCTGGGCTAGCTGAATGAGCACATCGGTGCCTTGAGACAGCTTGATGAAGCTGCAGCGCGTGAGGGGTTCCTCTTCTGGCCAGGGATAGCTCAGGGCCTCCCTTCTGCTTCTCCCCCCCCCCCCCAAGCTTCCAGGTCGGCTGGCTGGAATTCTAGACGCTTCACAGCATCTATGTTCTCAGATGGAACCTCAGCCCCCTGTTCCGATCCCTACTGTTGAGTCAAGCACTGCCCTGGCCCCCAGAGCCTCCAGACTCAAGCCCTAGACCATGTTCTAGGTAGGTGGGGTTATATATAGTAAAATGGCCATTATTGGGGAAGGGTTGGAGGTCTCCTCCAGGATCAGGCAGTCCTTCCATGGCCTTGAGCTTAGTCCTGATTATAGCCTGTGAAATCTGCAGAACCCCACAGCCAAGGTTTCCTGGGAGTTCAACCCTCTGGGTCAATAGCCATTTCCACCACTAACTGGCTGTGGGAGTTTGGACAGGTCATTCAGGTTCTATAGGTTTCTCTTCACCCTGCTGCCAAGTTTTTAAGTTGAGATTGTAGGTCTTTACCCTACCAAATGGAAGAAGATTTCCTCTTACATTGTCCCATACCTAAATACCCTGAATGGGGGGGGGGGGTAGGTCTGAGAAAGAAGGTACCACCTTTATCCCTCATGGCCTAGCCATAGTATGTAGGATGGGATGTCAAAGTCAGAGGGTCACTAGACCTTGATATATATGATTGCACAGCTTTATAAGCTCCAACTTCCCAGGGATTTCCTTATACAGCTGGCTATCCAGATAATCTACCTTTCGGGATAAGACACAGCCAGTGTCTCCATTTCTATGCCCTCTATAGCCCTGGAATCACTCTCTGTCACCCCAAAATAATGGTTCTGGATATAGTTCAGGAATGCAAAGGAAGAGAGGAGGAAAGTTAAGGCTGTGTCTAACCTTTCCTGGATCAGATGAGAAGGTTCACTGCTGTCAGAGTGGGGGGAATTGAGGGATGGGCGATTTATGATCATTTTCACCAGGAGTCCCAGGGACAGTGTAGAGCTCCTGATGCTGGGAGAGGAACCTGGAGAGTCCTGTGGTTACATTGGCCACACTATTGGGTATAGCCCTGTTGGCAGACAAAGAATTGTATAGGACATTATTGTCCCTGCTCCAGGTAGAAGTCACTTCAGTTCCTAACTGCTTCAGCCTCATGTGAGTGTCTCAAGAATATTACTGGTCCCCAAGCTTACCTGGGAAAATTGTGAGAAAGACTTGGATTCCCTCGCCTACCCCCTACACCCAGGGCCAGGTGCCCCTTGGGCCTAGAGACATACATGCAAGTACTGTATCCACTATGTACTATGAAAAGAAGCCCAGGAGACAACAAGCCTTCCATGTTTACTGAACTCTTCCAGCCTGGCTTATTTCCAACACGAGGTGGTGGACCTGGCCCAGGTAAAATTAGGTCTTGTTAAAATTGTGAAGTCGCATCATTTTCTTTCAGACACCTCTCACTCAACTTGTCTCCTCTCCCCTAAGTCTTGTTCAACTCATCAGCTAGTCTTCATCAAGGCTTTGAAAAACAGCCTCAAAGCATCACCCCTCTACAAAGCACTAGCCTAGCACTTGTTCCTACAAATAACAAATTACATATACCCTTAATTTCCAAATTGTTCCTTCAACTCAATTCCTGTTTACCTCCTAATCAGGAGGCGTAATAGGCCAGCAATCAGAACAAGAACCCTCATAACAGTTACAAAGGAAGATTATAGCTCGCTTTCCTTGAATGGTAGACCTATTTTTTTAATAAAAAATACTTTGAAGTTCAGTTAATGGAGGACAGTATATATATTTCATTGCAATAATAACAAATAAAAAAATCATAGAATCACGTAATTTTTGAGAGGGAAGGGTCACATGCTTAACCCTAATCTGAAGGATGCTGAGGGTCATGTTCAGCCACTGAAATGAAGGAAGAACAACTCAGCCTCCAAACTAGTCTATTCTACTCTGACCCTGAGGATATTGGGGAGAAGGAAGTTGGTTAGGACAGGGGGACTGAAATGCCTTCTTACTTCCAGATTCCTGGTCCCTTTTTGCTGGGGAAAAAGAACTGGGTTTTGCTGGGGAGTATATTAGGGGAAAAAAAATCACCTGTTCAATTCAGCACCTACTAGTACCAGGCCCTGGGCAATCCAAAGACAAAAATGATATTGTACTATGCTACACATGAGTAGGACTTTGGGACAATCATGTCCAGAAGAGGTTGACTTGACCTGTTTAGACCTCAGACAGTATGTGGCTAAGTTGTGTAGCCAATGAGACACAGTACTGAGACCCTGACTGGCCTTCATTGGGTGGTTTCATGAGCAACAAAGTATTAGTCTAGGAGAAGAAAGAATGGAGATGTAGCTTTCCTTGAAATACAAACTGAGAGCTCCGAGGGTCAAGGGATGATATAAACCCTTCAGGGGTCACTTGTCTCCTCTGTTTCATGGCTAAGCTCAGGCAAAAAGGCTGTCTAGGTATCCCTCTGTCCTTGTGGTCCTAGCAGAAGGGCCTCTACCTGCCACCCAGGTAAGGCAGAGATGAAGGAAAGGAAGATAGTGCAGAATTATAAAATGGGAGGGAATTTTAAAAATCACCTAGTCAACCGCCTTATACTCACAGCCCCATTCAATTAACTAACCTCCCACCACCCATTCATTTTGGGAGCATGAAAGCTTAGGCCCAGAGAAATTAAGTAACTTGCCCAAAGGAACACAGCTATAGACCTGAACTCTAATCCAGATCCCATGTGACATCGAGCAAGGGTCTTTTTCTCTCTAGTCCTGAGATTCCTCTTCTGCAAAATGAGGGCCTTGGAGGTGATGAATCAGTGACCCCCCTCCTCATCCTGGAGGAGCTCCTGGGATATGATGATCTTCTGATTCTCAGTCCATAACTGTTTCCCTTGGATCGTGCTGTGGAAGCTGCCTGTAGGTCATATGCAACTCCTTGTTGGGCTGCCTGAAGGGATGGGGATGCAGAGTAGCACCAGAAGAGAAGCTGAACCAGTGCTCCAATGGGAGATCCCTATGCTTACCTGTGCAACCAACTCGTTCTCCCCTGACTTTGGCCTTCCTGGCCCCCTTCTTTCCATAGCTCCCAAAGCCATCTCCCAACTCTCCTCCCATGGTTGATTATAGGAGGGGACAAGTTCCTCTCCTACCTCTCATCCCTTCACTGCTAAGAGAGACAGGTGTCTCTCACTCCCTCTATAAAAACCAAAACCAAAACCCCAAACCAAACAAAAAACAAAAAAAACCAGGTATCTTTCCTCTTAGTGATGAGTGAGACAGCTTTTCCTGGATTCTGGGACTCATTCCTCCTCCCCCCTTCCCTCCCACTTCCCTCCTCCCTCCCCCAGGGCCCGCACAAGGACAGCAATGGGATGCCCTCCCCTGTTTTCCAGGATGGATTCACTGCAGAGACAGGACCTGCAGAGGCCCAAGATCCATGGGGCAACCCGAGTTAGCACCCAGAACCTCGTCCCCTACCAGACACCCACCTTGGCCTACCTGCAGCGCTTGCTGTGGATTCGAAGGGCTTCCTCAATGAGCCACATCAATGAGGTTTGGCCCAACCTCTACCTGGGAGACGCGTAAGCCCACCTTCCCCAACTTAACAATGATTGGATGACTTCCTCCTGAGGAATAGTTGAAAGACCCAACTCCTAGGCACCTCTCCCTAGTAGAAAGGGAAGAATGAGGGGAAATACCCAATAGGGCAAAGTGGGGGACATGGTTCCCCAAGAGACCAAAACCCTCAATGCATCTCTCTCTACATGGGAAAGAGGGCCCCAGCTTTGGAAAGAGCCATTTGGGTGAGTTCTCCAGGCTGATTCACTCTGACAATCTCCTGCCCTTAGGTGGGGTTCTCAGTGCCAGGGTTGGTCTGAATCCCGAGAACCCCAGCAATGCCTGGGCCTGGGGGCCAGAGAGATGACTTCAATTAGGTGCTGGAGATAACAAAGACAAACATGACTCAGTTCTTGCATTCAAATATTGCATTCCACTATTCACCTTGGTGTGGTGGATAGAGAGCAAGGCTTGGCCAGGAAGACCTGGCCAGGTGACCCTGAGCAAGTCACTTAACCTCTGCTGGCCTTAAGCAGCCCTCTAAGACAAAGGGAAGGTGATAATCTGCGTAATTAGGACTTTCCTTATCTTCTTCCAATGAAATCACAGATTTAGTCCCCATCCCATTTTATAGATGGTGAAACTGAGCTCACAGCAGTTTACTGATTTACTTAGAGGTAGCTAGGGAGCATAGTGGATAGAGCACTAGATGTCAGTTCAGATCCAGCCTCAGAAGCTTACTAGCTGTGTGGCCCTGGGCAAATCACTTAACCTCTGTCTGCCTCAATTTCTTCAACTGTAAAATGGGGGTTCATAATAGCACCTGTTGGAAGGATCTAATGAAATAACATTTGTAAAGTGCTTAAAAAATACTTGTTCTCTTCCCTTCTTCGTCCATGGTCACACAGCTAGCAACTCCTCTGAGCCAGGCTAAAAGCGCCGATCTGCTATGTACTAGTGCCCAAGTAACAGTACTCTGTCCCCTACACCTCCCTGACTCTGAGGAGGTCTTAGCTCTTCTGCCACCCTGCCAAGTCACTTGGCCCCAAGTGGCTCCCTGGCCTCCCTCCCCATAGCCCAGGCAAGGTCTTGACGTTCTGCCAGCCGCAGCATCCCATGCCTCTCCTTCCTTGTTCACCCTCCAGATATGCAGCGCGGGATAAGAGTAAGCTGTGCCAGCTGGGCATCACCCACATCGTGAATGTGGCTGCCGGCAGGTTCCACGTGGATACAGGTGCCAAATTCTACCGAGGGTTGCCTGTGGAGTATTATGGGATTGAGGCTGATGACAATCCCTTCTTTGACCTCAGCATTTACTTCCTGCCTGCAGCAAGATACATAAGAACTGCTCTCAGCAATAAAGGTGAACCTTCTCTTCCTCCTCCTCCTCTTCCTCCTCCCCTTCTTCCTCCTCCTGTTCTTCCTCTTCTCCTCTTCTTCCTTCTCCTCTTCCTCCTTTTCTTCCTCTTCTCCTCCTCTTCCTTCTCTTTCTCAACTTCTTCTTCCTCCTCTTCCTTCTCCTCTTCCTCAACTTCCTCCTCCTCTTCCTCCTTTTCTTTCTCTTCTCCTCCTCTTCTTCCTCTTTTTCTTCCTCCTCTCCTCCTCCTCTTCCTTCTCCTCTTCCTCCTCCTCTTTCTCCACTTCCTCCTCTTCTTCTTCCTCCTTTTCTTCCTCTACTCCTCTTCCTTCTCCTCTTCCTTTACTTCCTCCTCCTCCTCTTCCTCCTCTTCTTCCTTCTTCTCTTCCTTCACTTCCTCCTCTTCTTCTTCCTCTTCTCCTCCTCTTCCTTTTCCTCTTCTTCCTCCTTTTCTTCCTCTCTTCCTCCTCTTTTCTTCCTTTTCTCCTCCTCTTCCTTCTTCTCTTCCTCCACTTCCTCCTCTTCCTCTTCCTTCTCCTCTTCTTCCTTCTCTTCCTCCACTTCCTCCTCTTCTTCTTCCTCTTCCTTTCCCTTTCCTAGTAGTGGTGTTATATTTGAGAGAGGGATAGAAGAGATTGAGGGAGGAACCTTAGGAGGCAAATAGGACAAATGGCTCTCAAGATTTGGAGTTAGACATTTCCAGAAGAGCCATCTGGGCCCATTCTGAGAGGGCCAGCAAGTGGGCAAAATTCTCAAGAGTTTGGGCCACCTTCCCCTCCCTTCTCCTCTCTTCTCCACCCCAGACAAGCACAAATACCCAGTAATCACCCATTTAGGAAGGATTAGAGAGAGGATTATAGACTCACAGCTAGAAGGGGCCTTAAGGTCGTCTGGCCAAATCCCTCGCATGGACAGCCAAGAAACTGCAGCCCCGAGGGCTTCCCTGACCTGCCCAGCCCACCTGCCATGCAAGCAGGAAGTCCTTGAACTCCAAAACCCTGTTCTTTCCATTATCCCATGCTCTGTCTTAATTCCCTCACTTCTCATTTGAGGAAACTGAGGCCCAGAGTCATTTTCCCCAAGTTCTCATAACTATGATCATATATTCAGAGCTGGTAGAGACCTTAGAGGCCACAGAATCCAACCCCACTCATTTTACAGATGAGGAAACTGAGGACATTAAGTATCTTACCCAAGGTCATACAGGGAGTTTCAGAGATGGGATCTGAACCCAGGCTTTCTGACTCCAAAGCCAGAGAGCTCTTTCCACTCTGCCACTCTTGGTAAGTAAATTACCTTCACCAGTGCAAATCAGAGCCAGTCTGGAAAAAGTTGCTTTGGGTCACTGAGAAGTTAAATGATTTTGCTCAGTCTCACAACTGGGATGTGTCAGAAGCAAGACATCTCCCTGACTCTGAGCCTGGAGCTTTACCCATTATACTGTGCTCCCTAGTGGGTAATGAAGTATTATTATTCCTATTTTTTAGATGAGGAAACTAAGACTCCCTCAAATGAAGAGTGAAAATTACCTTCCCTGGAAAGGATTTTTAGCAATACTTTCTTTTTCTCTCCCTCAGATATATTCATCTCACTGAGGTGAAATCTGTATTTAGGAGGTATTTAATCAGGAAATAAGGGAGCAAGCATCCCTAAAGGAGTTTCACTCTACTCCTCATCTACTCATGCCTGCCCAGTTGGAACAAGTGACCATAGTACAATCCCCAGAAGCATTGTCTAGAGCCTTCACTAGGGTAACTGAGTCACTAAAAGAAAACTGAAAAGGCCATAGTATAAGTTACCTGACCCTCACACCTAGATAATGATTGGTTTTCCTGAGAAGTCTTGGGGGGAAAGCTTAGTGAACAACTCAGGTACTAGATGATGGGCCCTGGAATTGTCGTGGGGGACCAGTTTGACATAAAAGGGGTCCAGGATCTCTTGGTTCCAGTAGGGCCTTGCCTAACTGGCAAGGCCATCCCTGTAAGAAAAGAGACTGGAAGATATAAACATCTGCACACAGATGACCATCATGTTATAATGGACATCAAGGGTAACTGAAAGAGAGAAGAATTTATTCACAAAAGGGCAACCCTAGGGTGGAAGGAGGGAGGAACAGTCTACTTCTGCAGGGGGATGTGCTATGGACTGACTATCTGTCTCTGGATTTCAGCTTGTTGGCGTTTGTTTTATTTTGTTTTTAAGGCCAGTTGTCCAGGACAGCTCTCTGGGAAACAACATGAAGCAGTACAAAAAGCACTGTATTTGGCGTTAGAGGACATAAATTCAAACCCCACCTCTGACATTTACTATTTATGAGACATTGAATGACTCACTTAACCTCTCAGGGTCTAAATTTCTTCATCTGTAGAGTCAGGGCATTTGTCTAGATCAGGGGTGAGGAACCTGCACGTAGCCTTCTAGGTCCTCCAGTGTAGTCCTTTGATTGAATCCAAACTTCACAGAACAAATCCACTTAATAAAAGGATTTGTTCTGTAAAACTTGGATTCAGTCCAAAGGCCACACACCCAAGGATCTAGAAGGCCATGTGTGGTCTCGAGGCTGCAGGCTCCCCACTCCAGCTCGAGAGAACTTCCAAGGTGCCTTCTAGCACTAGATGTTAACTACTGGGGTCAGGACAATTTGCCAGAGTCTATGATATGATTTTCCTTCTCTTCTCCCTACACTTCCCCAATCCCTGCTTTATCATGGTGGAGGGGCTTTTGTAACTCAATGAAACTATGAGCTATGTCATTCAGGTTTACCCAAGACAGGCAAGAAGAGATAAGAAGGTTTTCTTAAATGAGCCATGTAAAGAAATAAAAGGAAACAATAGAATGGGAAAGACAAGTTATCTCTTCGAGAAAGTTAGAGATATTGGGGCAGCTAGGTGGTGCAGTGAATAAAGCACCAGCTCTGGAGTCAGGGGGACCTGAGTTCAAATGTGACCTCAGACACTTAACACTTACTAGCCATGTGACCTTGGGCAAGTCACTTAACCCCAATTGCCCTGCCCTCCAAAAAGCGCAAAAAAAAATTAGAGATATCACGGAAAAGTTTCATGTAAAAATGGGTATGGTAAAATAAAAAAATAGTAGGGATTTAACAGAAGCAGAAGAGATTAAGAAGAGGTGCCAAGAATACAGAAAAGAATTTTACAAGACCTTAACATCTCCAATAACCACTATGGTGTGGTTCTGATCTAGAGCCACACATCTTGAATAATGAACACAAGTGGGCCTTAGGAAATATTACTAACAATAAGGCTAATGGAGGGGTGGAATTCCAGCCAAGCTATTTAAGACCTGTTTAATATGATGCTGTTGAAGTGCTGCACTCAATATATTAGCAAATTTGGAAAATACAACAGTGGTCATTGGATTAAAAATATCAGTTTACATCCCAATCCTAAAGAAGGCCAATGCCAAGGGATGTTTAAATTATTGAACAATTGTACCTATTTCACATACCAACAAGGTTATGTGTAAGATTCTGCAATCTAGGTTTCAGTAATATGTGAACCGAGAATTACCAGAAGAGCAAATTGGTTTTTGAAGAGGCAGAGGCACTAGAGACCAAATTGCCAACATTGACTGGATTATAAAGAAAGCAAAGGAGTTCCAGGAAAAAAAATCTACTTCTGTTTCATTGACTACTCTAAAACCTTTGTGTAGATCACAACAAAATGTGGCAAGTCCTCAAAGAGATAAGAGTAGCAGATCATTTTACTTTTCTCCTGAGGAGACAGCATGCAGGTCAAGAAGCAAAAATTAGAGCCCAACATGAACAACTGATTGGTTTAAGATTGGGAAAAAAAATGACAAAGCTGTATATTATCACATTATTTATTTAATTTAAATGCAAAGTACATCACGTGACATGCCAGGCTGGATGAGTCAAAAACTGACATTAAGGTTGCTGGGAGAAATATCAACAATCTCGGATATGTAGATGATACCACTCTGATGCAGAAAGTGAAGAGAAATTAAGAAGCCTCTTGATGAGGGTGAAAGAGGAAAGTGTAAAAGCTAGCTTGAAGTTTAACATCCCCAGATCCTAAGATCTTGGCCACTGGCCTTATCACTTCCTGGCAGGGAAGACGAGGAAGAAATAGAAGGAAGTGTCAGATTTTATATCCTTGGGCTCAAAGATCACCACAGATGTGAATGCAGTCATAAAATTAAAAGACACTTGTTCCTTGGAAGGAAAGTTCTGGCAAATCTGAATAGTACATTGAAAAGCAGAAATACCACCTTTCCAACAAAGTTCCACTTAGTCAAAGCAATGGTTTTTCCAGTAGCATATGCCTGTGAGAGTTGGACTATAAGGAAAGCTGAGCACTGCAGAATCACAATTTCAAATTGTGGTGCTGAAGGAGACGTTTGAGAGTCCCTGAGATGGCAAGGAGATCAAATCAGTCAATATTTAAAGGAAATAATTCAGGCTATTCACTGGAAGGTCAAATACTGAAGCTGAAGCTTAAAATACTTTGGCTACATAAAGAGTCACTGGAAAAGACCCTGATGTTTGGAAAGATGGAAGGTAAATGGAAAAGGGGATGGCAGAGGATGGGATAGATAGATGGGGTCATGGGAATAATGAACAGACTTCCAGAGAGAGAGGATAGAAGGGTCTGAAGTGCTGTGGTCTATGGAGTTACAAGGCATCAGACACAACTGAGTGACTGAACAAGAAGAAGATATGATCCTGATTCTTTGTCCTTCGCCAGATAGATCCCACATTTGAAGGGAACCTCGAAGTCATCTTATCCAATTTACCCATTTTGCAGATGAGGAAATGCCCAGAGTCACATATAGCTATCTCCTTCTCTCCCCCTAAACCCCCATCTCTGACCTCAGTTGATTTCACAATTCACTCTACCCTAAGGTTAATTCTAGGTCCCCTGTCTGTCCATTCACACCCTGAGAGAATGATGCTTTCTCAGGAACCAAGGAATTTAAAATTGGGGCAAACTTCCACTGCAACTCACTCTAGACGGGATTCTCTTCTCCTTAGTTTCCTACTGCCTGACCTTTGAAGTGCCATGTATCACTAGGACTATTCATAGTCACAAAGTCTAAATCAATTTCTGCTCTGTACTGGATACCAGGACCCTGGAGATGATGGGCTGAGCAAGCAGAAAGCTCCTGAGCAGTTCTCTTAGGGCCTGAGCCTTCCCAAGCAGAAGGGCCTAGAGCTTCTCAGACTTTCCCTAGTTCCTTAGAACCTTGAAAGAAGAGGAAGTGTGTCTTTCCTTGGATTCTCTCTAAGAATCCTCCTGGAGTCTGGACATGAGAAAGACTACTTTCAGTCCCTGACTGACATTAGGAGTTAGCATCCTTTAAATTTCAGAGCCCAGGAGCAAAGCTCCAGTTACCCACCTTAGTTAACATCTTTGCCTCTTGTCTCTAGGGGCTTGGATGGGGCCATATCCATTGAGCACTAAATTATTAGTTCTCTATTATTCAATTCTTCTTCCTCAATTATTAGTTCTTTATTAGTTCTCCTGTAGTTGTGGTCATAACTTGTCTTTTGTCTCTACCTGCAGGCCGAGTATTTGTGCACTGTGCCATGGGGGTCAGCCGGTCTGCCACACTTGTCCTGGCATTCCTCATGATCTGTGAAAATATGACCCTGGTGGAGGCCATTCAGACAGTACAAGCCCACCGAGGCATTTGCCCCAACTCAGGTTTCCTCAGGCAGCTCCAGGTCCTGGACAGTCGACTGGGGCGGGAGATGGGGAGGCTCTGACAGGGCAGGTAGCTGGGACTAGAGGCTCCTTAGGGGCCTCCCCTTCCCACCTGCTTTGCAGAAGACTGACAGCCCCTACTGTTTAGAAAATGGACCCTGAGATGTAAATATCAAGATTTGGGGCAGCAGGATGGCAGGGGTAGGAAAGGTTGAGAGTTGATGTTTTAACAGGTGAATTTGCCCAACTTGTTTAAAAAAAGAAAAGATTCTTTATGCATAGAAGAGTTGGTCTCAATCTATAATAAAGAATTAATTCATCAGACCAAAAATGGACTTGTTCTTTGTGCTTGTAGGGCCCAATCAAACATGTAAGAAAGGTCTTAAACTTCTCCCTTTCTCTTGGCTCCCCAACTCACCTCTATTGACCTCACCTGAAGGCCTATATAAGACTGGCCCAAATCAACAGATTTGGACTAGGCTTAGATTTCCACTACTTTGCCATCCCATTCATCACCAGATTTTGCCACTTTTCTCTGTACAGCACCACTTAGCTCCCTACTTCCTTCTACATGGCCTTTGCTAAGTTCCTGGGTCACCTTTCACTTGGACTTTCACAAATTCCTGCTATTGACCACCAGCTACTGCTCTGTTTCCAATCTCATATGCCCTTTGCCCCAACTATTATCATGGTTGGCAACCCATGTCAAGAGGGTCATTAACACGGATTTGAAAAGGGGTTGGGGCTTGAGTTGCTGTGACAATAGTGATACCATGAGCAGAACTGGGCTTGCCAGGTGGGATCGAGCCATTTTCTAATAAATGGTATTTACCCTGAAGTAAAATATTGGATCTACTCCTTTCTTAATACATCCTATTGATATCTGGTGTTCCATGGGCTACAATCAGGCCCTCAGCTTACTAGCTGGTACCTTCCTATATATGAAGAATGTCCAGCAAGCTGTGACCCAGACTGCTGTTCTGAGAAGCCAATGAGGTATGAATAAATTGCCATGTTTTGGGATTGCCATGTGAATGGCTTTTTACTCTGGGTACACAGGAGGTTACATGACCCTCTTCTTATTCTGGGTGGAATCACCTGTTGTTATTACTGGAAGGTAGAATAGTGTTAGGGCCCAGACCTGTGATTTCACTAATATAGGGAACTCCCAGATGAGGAGGCTCCCTTTACCAATGCAGACCAGCATCTTCTTTATAAATTTGCCTTAGTTGCCTAGAGATGATAAGAGATCACACAGGGCAAGGGTCACCCAGCCAGTGCTTCAAGGAAGCTCTCTATCCTCTACGCCACACTGCCTTTCTGTCAATAGATTAAGTGATTTTATAATGTAAAACTGTGGTGACAAAATTGTGAAAGATTGCATTCTTGAGGGCACCTAAGGGATGAGTCATGGAGGTGAAGCAGAGGAATTGGGTAGGGTTGGTAACCTGAACTTGTAGCACTTACTGAGCTCATTAAGAGTCTCTATTCTATAAATGAATAAGCAGAGAATTAGAGGTTCTTTTCAGACTGGAAGCTTGAATTTGGAGGGCGTTCCTAAAGGAGGCCACGTTTTAAAATCAGACACAAGAAGTGTACATTTTAGCCATTAGAGGGAGTTGAGGGGTTGCAGAAGTCCTCCAGGGAAAGATGATGCCCATAGGCCAGGCAAAGGAATTGTACCCAGATGTCAGCCGGGAAGGAGCCATTCTCAGGGCTAGGAATCATTAGGTACCAATTTCACAGGATTCTAATTCCTTTTCCCTAACGTGGTAAAGGTAATTTTTAGCCTCCCACCCCAGGTTTTTCATCTCTTCCCTGCTTCCTACTCACACCTGAACCTCACCTCAAGGCATCAGACCTGGATTTCACTAGTTTCTGAGTTAATCTGCTTCTTTGGCATCAGCAATCCTTTGTGCCCAAACCCTCATGATCTGTTTCTTTCCCTCTATGGTTACCACGGTGCTGGGCCCATTACAGGCATCCTCCACCCCCCTTTTTCCCTTCTGTATCTCTCTGACAGTTTCCTGGGCAGATGAATTTTAGTATGTGGTGCCAGAGGCAGGAAAAGGAGGGGGCGGAGAGGAGCCAGAGATCCTGGAACTCCCAATGTAAGATGCAGGGAAGGAGCTCACCCTTTCAGATCATCTGGTGGCTTACAATCCAATCCAATGAGCATTTATTAATAGCCAGTATTTAAATTTCACTTTAAGGTTTGCAGAGTCTTTCACATATTACCTCATTTAATTCTCATGACAACCCTGGGAGGGAGATGCTATTACTACCCCCATTTTACAGATGAGGAAGCTTAGGCACAGAGACTTGCTGATTAAAAAAAAATTGAATTAAAGAAACAAATATTAAGTCTTAACCCTTCCAAATGCCAGAGTCCTAGGCCAGTTCTGATCCTCCTAAATAGCCCTTAAGGATTTCCCCAATAACTCCTTTAACTGACAGGGAGGAAATTGTCCAGTAGGGATTATCAGTTCATCATTTTTTTAGAATTGGAAAGAATCTTATTTTACAGATAGGAAATTTGAGAGAGACTAAGTGACTTGCAAGGTCACAAAGCTAGCAAATGCCTGATATGGGATTCTGACCCAATTGCTACTGATAATGGCCACCAAGATGGCATCACCTCCTCTCACCAAGGGAGACAAGGCCAGCAAGGAAAGAGAAGATGGCTAGAATGGGCTTATACTTCCAGGCCTCCTTTCAGGTCCATTAAGATACAGAGACATAAGAGAGAAGGAGAAGGAGACAAAGGGAAGAGGCCATTTCTGATCCAGGATGACTCAAAATATTCAAGGTTGCTCCTCCCCACCCAGGCCTTCCACCACCACATCTGTGGACCACAGCTTGCAATTTTCCGAATTCTTCTGACACAGTGTTCCAAGGGACATCTGGTTTCACTCTGGCTGCTTTTTAACACTCCACTATAGGTAACTACAGCTTGTTTTCATTCTGGCTCTTCCTACATCCTAACTAACAAAGAGGAGGGTGTGGTGGCAGAATGCTCTGGTTGCCATTTGTGTTTTTAGTCTTATCAATCTATTTTTAGCCATTGGTTGGTATTCAGGAGAACCATGCCCTTCAGCTAGTCCATTCCAACCTTTCCAATACAAACAAGGACTCATCAAGACCTGCAGAGTTTTTCTAGCTACTTTAGGTCCAGCTTTTTTGGCCCTGGGCTATGGGGAAGAGAATACTTAAGATATGTATGAGGATACTTAGGATAATGTAATGAACCCTTCCTGGGCTATTGATATTTCAATCACCACTTTATGCTGCCTGTAGGCTAAGAGTCAGAGTCTCAGAAGAAGAAACCCGTCAGAAATGCAGACAGTCATCTCTGAAAGACCTCATCACCAAAACAGCCCAGGACTACAGACACCTGGTCTAGACGCACATCTTCACCTTTACCTGCCTCCCTTCTTACTGGCACACTGAAGAAGGAATGTAGGGACTCATTTTCATGGCAAGTACCTAGCAGGAAACACACTCACAGTAGTCTTCCTGAGCTTCAGGGGCTCATCTGGGTCAGGTCCAAATTGTAAATAACCTATACTCATCTTCCTGATTTCAAATCTAGCTTTAGACACTTATTAGCTGTGTGACGCTGGGCAAGTCACTTAACCCTGTTTGCCTCAGTTTTCTCATCTGTAAAATAAGCTGGAGAAGGAAATGGGAAACCATTCCAGGGGCTTTGCCAAGAAAGCCCCAAATGGGATCATGAAGAATCTGACACAATTGAATAACAGTAACAAAGGTGTAAAAAGCCTGGAAAATTAATTGAGTAAAAACACATGCAGTTCTCACTTAACACATCAGCTCCTTCAAAAGCTAGTTGAACTTGCTATTAAGACAATCCCTAGACATTCTGATGATATATTTTTCACCTACAGTCTTATATAGCTCCCCTGGCCCTAAGAATCATAGAACTACCCCATGGTTTATACTCCATGAAGAAGTGAAATTTACCCTGGAAAATTCTGAACAAGCCCAGAAGACAAACTTTATACTCTCCATTTTAAGCCAAAATCTGTCAGAGACAATATTACGTGTAAGTATTTCTTTTTATTTAAAATTTTTTTCAATTAACAACATTTATTCTCTCTTCCTCCCATTAAGAAAAACAAATTTCTTTCAACAAATATTCAGTCACGCAAAACAAATTTCTATATTGGCCATGTCCATCATATAATAGTTTGTTATTGGAGAGAAGCTGAGTTTAATGGGAGTTTCCTCAGACCTAAATAGTTTCCAATCAACATTTTAGAGTAATTGTGAAACAAAGACAAAATTCTATAGCAAAGTTTGGGGATTTTGTTTTATTTAAACAGAACAATAGTGATGTTAATGAATAGCCTAGGAGAAACTATCTTTCTGAAACCAATTACTCTCTGTTTACTGCCCTTTGGATGTGAATAGGCAGTTTTTTTCTAAAGAAGAAATCTAAGCTATCAATAGCCATATGAAAAAAATGTTTCAAATCACTAATAATGAAAGAAATGCAAATTCATATAATCCTGAGCTTGAGTCTCAGAGTCTCACGTTTCTTGGATTTGAAAAAAGAAATGGCAAAAAAAAGAAAATGCTTCATATTGGAAGGAGAGATACCAGGTGAGAGAGAGAAATTAGGGCCCTTCTGGTGGAACTGTGAATTTGTCCAGTCATTCTGGAAAGCAATTTGAAACCATGGCTCAAATGTTACTAAACTGCATCCCCTTTGATTTAGCAGTTACACCACTAAGTTATGTGCCCCCCCCAAGAGATTTTTTTTTTAGAAGGAGGAAAAGGATCTGTTGAGGGTTCTAAAGGATGGATTTCTATGGAAATCCTTTGAGGGTTCTATGAGTCTGAAAGAATTACCAGGCATAAGCAGTCTTGGCAGTTTTAAAAGGGTTTATTACGCTTGTTAGCTGGCAGGAGAAAATTAAGGGGAAACCTGCAAAGTGTGGGGATTGGGGGTACTGATTATATAGTAACAAAGTCATACAACGGTGGAGTTAGGGAGGAGGGCCCAGCCCTCTGCCCTGAAAGGTCCCCCTTTGATAAGGTGGATGAGTTCTTTTGTTAGGAGTTATCTTACAGCTGGCCACTAGAACAAAAGGGGTAAAAACATTTCTCTAAGGAATCCTGTTAAGAATTCATAGGTGTGGCTTGTTATAGTTAACGAGCTTCAGGGAAGATACTTACAGGCTGGGGGAGGGGAAAGGGACAGAGATAATGCTTTGTAGCAGAGGGGGAAAGGTGACTTTCCACAGGCCCATGTCACAAGCTGATATCCCATACTCAGGTGCCCGAACACAAATGAGATTCAAGACAAAGTCACCCCAAAATATTACAAAGGCACCTCAGCACCCCCCTTCAGATCTAGAGAATACCAAAATATTTTGGCAGTTCTTTCTGTAGTGGCAAAGAACTGGAAACTAAGGGAGTGCCGGCCAGTTGGGGGTAAGCTAAACAAATTATGGTATATGGATGTAATGGACTATTATTATGTTGTAAGAAATGATGAAAGGAACCGTTTTAGAAAAACCTGGAAAGATTTGTATGAGCTACTGGAGAGCGAAGTGAACAGAACCAGAACAGCTTATACAATAACAACATTATGAAGAAAACTATTTTGAAAGACTTAAGAACTCCGATCAACACAATGATCAACTGTGATTCCAGAGGACCAGTGATGAAGTGTGCTGCCCACTTCCTTATGGAAAGGTGATGAAACTGGGGAGCAGAACAAGATGCAGATTTTTTTTGAAATGGCCAGTGTAAGAATTTGTTTTGCTTGACTATGCACATTCGGTACAAGGGTTTTCTTTTTCTTCCTAATGGGGAAAGGAGGTAGAAAATACATTTTTCATCATTAAAAAAATTAAATAAAAAAATTAAAATAACTATTCCCCTTTGAATGTGGTCAAAGCTGAACAAACCTCTCCTAACTGGATTAAACAAAAAGTTTTCTTACTCTTAGTTTGGTTACCACAAATAAGACTTAACTCTTTTAGGTTTAGAGAAATCAAGATCCTTCTCTGGGACTGATTAATTCTTCCATTCAAGGAAGACTGATTAGGTCTTTGATTCAAATAAGACTGTGGACATCAGACTAGGACATTGTAATATAATTTCTTAATATTTTAAAACACAACTGAGGTCTTAATTCCACATGCTTCTACACAATCCTCTTCCCATCAGGACACCACCCTCTAGCAAATGTTTGGAAATGATGAGAGGTTTAAAGATCCAAATCTCCTTTGTTCCCTGGCTCGCTCATGACATGGCTCCAGCTCCTCAGCTGCATGAGCCACAATATGAATCTTCTCCTCTCTCCAAGCTGGAGATAGGAGCTGAAGAAAATCCTCTCTCTTTGGAAGGGTAATACCTGAGTCAGGAACAAATCTAGAACCTGGAGTCACTGTTGAAGCAACTCCCAAGGCCAGGACTCCTTTCTTGGGCCATGCATGCACACACACACAGACACACACACATACGCACACACACCCCTGTGTCCCTTGTCTCTGAAGGGAATCTCCTAATGTTCCAGCTGCTACCATCTCCTGAGCCAGAAAAGTGAACTCCCTGTAATCTCTCCTTCCAGATGACACACAAGCATATGTAATTCCCTTGTGCTTCTGCCCAAAAAAAGCCACCTCTAACACTGTGGGGAGGATCCTGTGCAGTCACATGTTTCTTCTGACCCAGAACACAAGTTCATTCTACTTACTATATGCCAGTATGCCACCTGAACAGGTGGCAATTCTGTCTCTGACAGATTTTAACTTAAAATGGAGCGTTTATCTCCCATGATTGTTCTTTCTTTCTTCTGGAAGTCCAAAAAGGCCCAACTGGTCTTGTCAGCTTACTTTTATAGGTCACAGAGCAGGGTAGCTTTTCCAAGAGTTCATCATCTTGAGGCCCAAATGGCCAGTCATCTTGGAGGCAGCCCCAGTCATTTGAAATCAATCAGGAGTTTTGCATCCTCTCATTAAGGTGCCAGTGGGCATGCCCATATTTTCCATGAGGAGGTGCCCCTCAGATGCCTCTAACTAAAGCTTCATGCACATTAATCTCATACATTTAATTGGTCAACTCACATTAATCAGAGAAGGGTAAACAGGGTACCACATTAAAGCTGGTCAGAATGCAGCATGGTGAGTCTGAGTCTGGGTTAGCCCTTCAAATACATGGAAACAGACATAGTCCTACACTTATCACATCAGGATCAGATGCCATAGCACGCAGGATACAGCTATTCCTCAGGGCTTAGCTACAGCCTCTGAGCTTATTCACTGTGTCTCCAATCCTCTCCCTTATCCCATCCCCCAGATAGTCACTGAATCTAAGAGTTGGAAGGGATATCAGAAGCACTCTGGTCTGCCTTATACTTAGCTAATCATATCCTCTACAACTTCCTGGACAAATGGTCATCCAGTCTTTATTTGAAGTTCTCAAGCAAGTGTGAATTCTCTGCTTCCTGAGGTAGCCCATTGCATTTTTAGATAATTCTATTCGTTGGAATATTTTCTTTCAAATCAAACCTAAAACTGCTTATCTGTAACTTCTACCTAATGTCCTTAATTCTGCCTTTTTGGGACCAAGCAGAGCAAAACTAATCCCTTTTCACATGTAAAAGACAGTGATTTAGTTGTATGGTCGTATCAACCAACACAGCCAAATCTCCAGTCATTGGATGCCTTGCTAAGTTCTCTTAAATTCTCACTTAAGTCTTTTTAAACAGCATTTAATTAGTATTACTTCCTTCCAATCCAGGATGGCTCTCTGAACATACACACCTTATTAACATGAGCTAACAATGGGTGTCTCCCTCATCACAGTCCTACAATGGCTATAGCTGCATTTTTTTGCATGTGATGAAGGTATGCCAAAATAGCTAGGAATGCTGCCTTAAACTACTTATAAGTTTACATGCCCATTCCTAATTTTCTTATCAGAAAGACCACCCTCTCTTGATTTGCCCCCAAGGTGTGAATCTGTATATAAAATTAGTTCATGCCAGCCAAGAAAGGCTTATACTTGTTCCTACTGCTCCATAAAGATGGTCAATGATACTGTAGTCAGTTCAGGTGTGGGGTGGTGACTGCTGCAGGACTGGGTCCTCAAATAATCTGAGACATTAGGATCATAGCTTTAGACCTGGAAAGGATCTTAGAGGCCATCTAGTCTAACCCCCTTATTTCACAGATGAGGAAACTGAGACTCAGAGAGTTTTCCAAGGTCTATGACAGGTGACAGAAGTAGGATTTGAACCCAGGACCTCTGACTCTAAAGTCTGTGCTCTTTCCACTATACCACCTTGTTTGCATTCTCAGTCTATTTTATCTGAACTTGCTGCACAGGCCTATAAATGCCATGGTGACAAGAATGAGGGGCGGCTGCCATGACATGCCAGCAGAAGTGGGTGGTGGTGAGGGAGTTTGTGGGGAGGGGATTGGGGCTCTCAAAAGATGTCATTAAGGTCATAGAGTGGAATCTCAGAACAAGTATTATATCATAAATATGGCCAAAGTTGTCTCTGAAAGATTTCACCATAGATTCAGCCCTTACCAGCGAGTGACCCTTTGCTGTTTAAAGATGGTTTCAAATGCTGCTCCCAGTGGTTTCTCTTCTGGTTAATTAACCAGTGACACAGAGGCTTATCCTCATGAAGGAGCTTACTCAGGAACTACAGACAATGCTATAGCATCCTGCCCATATCTTGCAGGCTCATCTGGGCATTATCGTTCTTGCTCTGTGATCAATAAGACTAATTAAAGACACCAGAGTAGGCTAACTTAGTTTATTGCAATGTGTGACCTTGGGTAAGTTATAATTTCCTTGGACCTCTTTTCCCATTGGTAAATTGGAGGAATTGGATTATACAGCCTCTAAAGCCCCTTCCATGTTTATTCTATGATCCTAAACATCCCCAGTAATATCACTCCCACTATTCCCATCCCTCATACTAGGACAATACCACCCTACTGTGGTGGTCTTTATGCTATCTGCTTCATTAGTGTTGAAGTAACCAGTTTTTCTCAGTTTTGCCACAAACACTGGCCATGGTGCTGACTTCTTTTCTGGTTAGTGTTAATACTGATTGTATAATTACATGACAGGGCAGCTAGATGACACAGTGGATAGAGAGCCAAACTTAGAGTCAGGAAGACTCATCTTCCTGAATTCAAATCTGGCCTCAGACACTTACTAGCTATGTGACCCTGGGCAAGTCACTGTACCCTGTTCGCCTCAGTTTCCTCATCTGTAAAATGAGTTGGAGAACGTAATGGTAATGGAATTTGAACCCCACAGTGGGATGGACTTGTTGACTTGACAAGATGGAGCTGAACTGGGAGGAGCTGGTGCCATCTATAGGAAGAGGCCTAAGCTGAGAGAGACCAGAAGAACTTCTGGGAACAGCATTGTGGAGGCAGAGAGAGAAAGAGAGAGAGAGAGAGAGCTGCCGGGAACAAGGATGCTGAGAGAGAGAATTGCCGGGGGCCAGAGTTGCTAAGAGAGAGAAGTGCCAGCCACAGCTGCCCGGACTGCTGAGGGCCAGTTGGATCTGCCCAGGACTTCTGAGAACTGCCACCTGGAGCTGCTGAGAACTGAGGAGGCATGACTGTGGTGCTGATATTTTGTCTGTCTGTTTTGATGTTACTTTGTCTGATTTGTTTGTTGATAGAGGCCTCAGACCTTGTTGGGCCTAGGTTGATTTCACAGGGAGAAGGAGAATGGAAGAGGATGCCCACAATGTGTATGAATGTTGTGGTGTCTTTGTTAAGCTTTGTCTTCCCAGGAAAAGAAACTGCTGAGAACTTGCCTCCGGTCAAGATGAAGAAAAGACCTCTCCTTGGGTACTGAATGCTGTGATGATATTGTAACCTAGTTGTGACCTAAGGGTAGATGGTCTAAGTTATGAGAAGTACCAAGTTCTTTATCCTTCTTCCTCCTTTCTACACTAGTGTATCCTTCCTTTAGCACTCCCCTCTCTTTCCCCTCTTCAACTCCTCAAAACAGAACCAATACACTCTCAGGATCTCTTTTTTCCTTATATGACTCTCTCAATACCCTTTGAAAGCATTGAGGGTCAGAAGAGACACAGTTTTTTTCTCCCCCATTAGAATATTATGATTATATTATGATATAGCTCCATCTAATTACTCAAGTAAATGTACTTTTTTAGGGTTCTCTGGACTCTTGGATTTATATTTCAAGGTTCTTACTTAGTTCTGGTCTTTTCATCAGAAATTCTTAAAAGTCCCCTATTCCATTAAATATCCATATTTCCCCCTGTACAATGATGCTCAGCTTTTCAGGAAAATTATTCTTGGTTGTAAATATATCTTTTTTTTTTTGTTACTTGTGATATTGTATTTCAAGCTCTCCTCCAGATCTTTAGTAGAAGTTACCAGCTCTTATGTGATCTTGACTGCAGTTTGATTCTTGAATTGCTTCTTTCTGGATGTATCATAGTGTACGTTGATTCAATTTGGAATTGATTTAATTGGAGTTGATTTAATTTGGTTTTATACAGTACTTCATAGGAATTCTTCCCTTCTTTATTCTCTACAACATGGTATGTAAGCTGCAATTATTTTTGTAATAAGTATTTTGCAAATACTTGTCATGAATACTACAATGTGCAATGATCAAATATCACATAACATTTTTTATTGTTGTTGTCAGTGGTTCTCAACCTTCCTAATGCCACGACCCTTTAATACTCGTATGTGGGCATATCTGATGTGGGTGGACCCGCCCGGAGACAGATAGAGGAGCAGTGTCTCAGTTCCTAAGACCATCAGAAATATGTGTTGGACCACCCCTGTGACCCCTGTGAAAGGGTCATTCGACCTCCAAAGGGGTTGCGATCCACAGGTTGAGAACCACTGGTTGTTGTGCTTGGGTATACAATACAATAAAAACTACCAAGCTTTTTCTTCGCCTCTTCAAGAGGTACCTGTAAACCACCCTTCCATTTTGCTACAGCTCCTTGACTTCTGGTTTCATTTAAAGCACAAAGGTCGAGATGGATGTGATTTAGCTCCTCCAGTAGTTAAGTACATTTATTATTCACTGGATAAGGATTTCATGATAGCCAAGTCAAGTTTATAGATACTCTAAAAATAAATTCTTTGTATCTTCTGACCCCTCTTCTTCCATTCTGCTACTGTTGTTATGGATTCTATAACAAAATAGCCTTCTATCCCATACAGCCCATTTCTTAAGCAGAAATGGGTTGTATGGGATAGAAGTCTATTTTGTACTTGTATTTGCTTCATGGGTTACCATGGCCAAAGAATTCATTGTCCATTGGCCAGCCCCCGTGTGTGTATGTGTGTGAAATATATATATATATATATATGTATATGTATATGTATATATACATATATATATGTATATATACATATATACATATATATTTGTATACATATATACACACATTTTATATATGTATGTATATGTACATATATATACACATACAAATACACATATATCTAGATTTTGCTAAGCAACTTTATATCTAATAGGTTTTATAGTCTATGAGTTCAACAAGGCTGCAAGCTTACATTGTTATTAGATTTTAGTTACATATGAGGTCTTCCCATGTTCAAATTCACTCCTTCAAATATAGTCATATTTCTTTCATGAAAATTGTATTACAGATGTACCAGTTTCATAATTTACTTTTCTTCTAAGGCTTTACTTGGAAAAGTTGCAGAGAAATATTTAAACCCTTGAAAAACATCCTTCCAAGATTTTTCTCTGAAAGCCCTACTGTAGCCTAGCAAAAGTGTAAATGGTTTTCCCCTTACACATTCATCCACTTGGGGACCCTCCAGATGCTTCTGAGAAGAATCTGGAAGGCCTCAGATTTTTTTTTTTTGTTACTGTTCAATATAAAAGGCTTTGTCAAAGTTCTAAGTAAACAATTACTTCACTGGAAGGATAGGGATGAGATTTAATAGAGGCTACAATCTTCAGAGAAGTCTGGTCAGGTACAGGTCCCCATTTGAGGAAGGTCAGGGATGAGAGACTGGTAGCCCTTTGGAAGGAGAGACCATGATGCACTGGTGCCCAGAAGCATCAAGTGAAAAGGAACCAGACAAAGAGTGAGAGTGACAACCAAATGGTTGTCATAGAACTTTCTCTGGGAGCAGCCTGCTTGGGACCAGACCCTAAACTTTCTGAAGAAAAGGTGACGATAACATGAAGTTGACAAGGCCGGGTCAGTGAGTTTCTTTTAAACATTTTAAATCATTCATTTAATATTCCCATCAAATTCTAGCAGACAAAGCATCAAACCAAATATTGAGTAATTTTTTCAAACCCTACTTTAAAATATAAACTATTTATTTTCTAATTAAACAGAAATAATTTCACTATGGTGCATGTTTTTAACAAATACAAACAAACTGAAAAATTGAGAAGTACTTTCAATGATTACAAGTTGTTCCCAGCCATAAAAGACCATCTTTTACACCACCATTCTCCCCAGTGATGTTGTCTGACCGTAATAAATCAGGGAATGCTGCAATCTCAAAAGAAGACCCAAAGGGCAATGGAGAGACCCACGGTGGGCACGAGGAGGCTGGGAGGCGGATTAACCAGAGACGATAAGCAGTAGTGTGAAGACTCGCTCCTGGGCAAGGCTGCCAAGTGGCGCAGTCAGGTCCAGTCCAGGTCCAGCCTGATTGTGGAACTTGGGGCAAACATTTCTCAGCCTGTTTCCTCACTTATGAAAGGGGGCTAATGATAACACCTACTTCTCAGGGCTGTTGTAAACATCAAGCAAGACAATGTATTTTCAGCCTTAAGCAAAATCAAATGCTAGTTATTATTATTCCTATTATTGCTACTAGTACTACCTGCTACTACTGCTGCTACTATTACTTCTACTACTACTGCTATTACTACTACTTCTACTACTGCTACTACTATATCAGGAAAGGAGATTGAAAAACTAATGAACAATCCAAATCTTGTATTGATATCCATAAAACATTAAACAATTTAGAGGAAGGCTTCCCTCTAGTCCATTGGTGAAATCTTCTATGGAAAATGTACCTATTTATTTGAATTGTTTTTTAATTTAATATTTTATTTTTCCCAATTATATGTAAAAAAAAACATTTTTAATATTCTTTTTTTATAATATTGAGTTCCAAATTCTTTTCCTCTCTCCCTTCCCTCCCTCCTCATTGAGAAGGCAAGCAATTTGATATAGGTTATACATGTATAGTCATGCAAACCATATTTCCGTTATTAGTCATGTTGTGAAGGAACAGATCCTCCCTGCAAAACAAAACCCAAGAAAAATAAAATTTTTAAAGAAAATATGCTTTTATTGGCATTCAGACTCCATCAGTACTTTCTCTGGAGATAGCATTTTTCATCATAAATCCTTAAGAATTTCTTTGAATCATTGTATTGCTGAGAATAACTAAGTTATTCATAGTTGATCATCATAAAATATTGGTACTACAATGTACAATGTGCTCCTTGTTCTGCCCATTTCACTTCGCATCAGTTCATGTAAGTCATCCCAGGTTTTTCTGACAGTATCCTGCCCATCATTTCTTATAGTACAATAGTATTCCATCATAATCACATACCACAACTTGTTCAGCCATTCCCTAACTGATGGGCATCCCCTCAATTTCTGATTTTTTGACAACACAAAAAGAGTTGCTGTAAATATTTTTGTACATATAGGCCCTTTTCTTTTTAAAAAATCTCTTTGGAATATAGACCTAGCAGTAATATTTCTGGGTCAAAGGGCATGGAGAATTTAATTTTAGGCTTTCTCTATTCCAAGTGATATTTAAGGATAGTTTCATTTTAGTGTTTATTGTATCAATATTCTCCTGATATTAATCCATCCTTTCCCGGAGGCCATGTAATATTCTGGTTAGTTAATTAACTAAGTTAGTTAGTTAATATTCAACTAGATTCCATAAGTAGGAGTATAGGAAGTACTTCATTAGAGAAAATCCCTCTTCACCATGGGATCCACCCCAGATGTCCTTCAACACAGAGGCAAAGACCTTTGGAGAATGAATATATATCTCCCTGTTTTACTCATTTGGTATGGATGATCAGAGGCTTATTGAATATGGTTACCTGTTATCATAAGTTTCAAGGAATCTCGAATGATTCTGATGTATGGATAGGAGACACCTTATTGTAAAATCCCTTTTTTATAATTAACAAACAATAAATACAAGTTGGCTAAGTGGTGCAGGGAATAGAGCACTGGCCCTGGAGTCAGGAGGATCTGAGTTCAAATGCAGCCTCAGACATTTAACAGACACAAACAAAACTAGCCATGTGACCTTGGGCAAGTCACTTAACCACAATTGCCCTACCTTCCCCCCTCCAAAAAACAAACAAACAAACAAAAATAAATACAGTGGGATGCTATAGTCTCTCAATTTTTTCAGTCAATTTCCAAATGGAAAAGATTTGGCTCATTATAAAATATTATAATGAAAGCTGCCTTTTTTCCTACTATTACTCTAATATAGTTTGTTGTCAATTAATATATAGATTAGTCCCATAGAGATTTTGTAGAGCTAGGAGAGTAGGCAGATAGATTGGTAGTAGCTGATGTTCTCATGGTAGCATTTTTCAGTGTTAATAAGGTCTAAGGTTTTTTTCTCCCATAGCTTTTGGTAACTTCCTTATCCTTTGATTCCAGTTAAAAATCCTACTTGATCACAATGGATAATTTTTGGATGTACCGTTCTATTTGCAAGTATTTTCTTAATATCTTTTTTCCCCAATGATCATTAGTGATAACCTATAATTTTATTTTTCAGACATCACTTTTTTAGGCTTAAGGACAAAAATATTTGCCTCACAGAAATAGCCTATTATCTTTTTTGTTCAGTCATTTCAGTCGTGTTTGACTCTGTGACCTCATTTGGAGTTTTCTTAGCAAAAATACTAGAGTGATTTGCCATTTCCTTCTCTTGTCCAGATCAACCTGTCACTTTCTAGAATGGAAATTGGGTTGTTTTGTTTGTTCGTTTGGGTAGATTCACTTCTGAATCTATCTGGTCTTGGTGCTTTTTTTTTGCAAAAAATAGATCTTTAATGATTTGTCTAATTTCTTCTGAGATTAATTGATTTACAGTACCCATATTATGTTTTGTTAATTTTTGGTAATTCATACTCATTGAAGAAAAATAGGTACAAGGAAAGAGATGAATCAACATAACACTAAGACTCAGAATGGATAGTAGCTACTTTCCTGGTCCCCACAATACACCCTGGACATGCTTGTGCTTCAGTCACATCAAGAACCTAAGTTTTGATGGTTAGAGAATTCCCTCCACTGATACAAATAATAATTTATACTTTTAGAAAGATTCCTGAGCCTCAGAGGAGTTCATTGACTCCACCCTGGCCAAGGGCCAAGATTCAAACCCAAGATTCCTATTTCCAAGGCTATTTATTTCTCTTTTTACTACAGCACATTGCCTTTTATTTATTTTTTTATTTTCTAATTAATTTGTGTATATATGTGTGTGTGTATGTGTGTGTGTGTCCATGCCCTCCTTGATTTCTTTTAGGCTCATCACAATCTTCCTTTTCTTTTTCTCATTTTGATAGTCTAAGTTTTCTCTCTCATTTTATATTGCATTGGGAAATTATTTATCCAAGTGGTAAATATCTTGCCTTCAAACATTACAGTTTTAATAGGCAGCTAGGGGACCTAGTGGATAGAATACTGGACTTGGAGTTAGGAAGTTATGAGGTCATATCCTGATGCAGATAGTTCTTAGCTGTTTGACTCTGGGCAAGTCATTTGTCCTCAATCAGTCTCAGTTTCCCCATCTGCCAAATAGAAATTAAAAATAGAACCTATGCTAAAGTTGTCATGAGCCTCAGATGAGATAATGTTTGTAAAGGGCTTTGCAAATATTAAAGGATTATATAGATGTTAACTATTATTATTAGAAGATTTTTGGGTCCATGAGCCATGCTTTTTAATTTTGTATATGGCATATTTTAATTTCTCTGATAGTCCATAGTCTACCTGGGAGAATTTTCAATGATCCTAACTGATGTCACTGGGTATGTTATGTTTGTCTTTCTTCTTGCAGCTCACAGGATTCCTTCCTTGTTATTGAATGATCTAGGTGACTTTATACACTTTATGTGTCTAGGAGGCTTGAATTTCAAGCTTTTTTTTTCCTTTTTAGTACCTGTGAATTCTTCCTATTTATAATTTGTAGCTTGTTTTTAAATAATTTGGAAAGTTTTTCTTGACTGAATTCCTGATATATGTGCTCAGATTATTTTCTTCTCCTAATCTTCCAGGATGTTGGTATTGTTAAGGCATCATCACCTATCTTCTAAATTTGTCATTTATTGCCCAAAGGGCTATAAATAATTGCATACCCTTTGACCCAGCAATACCACTGTTGGGATTATATCCCAAAGAGATTACAAAAGTGGGAAAAGGTCCTATATGTGAAAAAATATTTATTGCAGCTCTCTTTGTGGTTGCAAAAAACTGGAAATATAG
>CM053582.1:534410410-534450434 GCA_028627135.1 Pseudochirops cupreus
GCTGACTTTAGTGGGAAGTATCTTTGTGTGCGTTTTGGAGTTCCAGGATTGGTTTAGAGTCCTATTTTATGGGTATTTTGGGGTGGCTATGTGAGAGCTGCAATGTGTTGCTGCTGCTACGCCGCCATCTTGGCTCCGCCCCCCCGGTAAGTCATTTTCTTATGTGGATTTTTTTTTTAGCTGTTTGTCTTCTCTTCAGTGTTTCTGTTGCTATGGGGGATTCAAGGGAACCCAGCTCCCCCGCAACCTCTCATTCCATCATCTTTCCAATAAGACTCTGTTCAGCATTTTCACACTTTTAAAATTAGCATTCTGCATTCTCACATTTGATGACTATGTCCAAGGTTACAGAGACTTCTACTATAGTCTTGGGTTGGTTTCATCTTCTTCCTTAGGAAGGAAGTAGGGTGTCCAAATTAAAGTATTTTCAGATATCAAAGAAGTCTGATGTCTCACCTGAGTACAGCTCTTTCCCATTGTTGGAAACTCTTTATTAAAAACTGATGGTGATGATAATAGAGACAGTGTTGAATAGTGGATAGAAAGACAGTCTCTGTCAAGAAGATCCGGGTTCCTAAGAGAAGAGAGAGAGATGGAGAGAGAGACAGAGAGAGAGACAGAGAGAGACAGAGAGAGAGAGAGAGAGAAACACAGACAGAGGAAGGGGAGAGAGAGAGACAGGAGAGACAGAGACAGAGACAAAGAGAGAGAGGAAGGAGAGAGAGAGACAGAGAGATGGGGGGGAGAGAGAGAGAGAGAGAGAAGGAAAAGGACTCATATGTAAAAATATTTATAGCAGCTTCTCTCATAGTAATCCCAGGTCAGAAATTAAGGAGGTGTCTACCTATTGGGGAAGTGGATAAACAAATAATGGAATATTACTATGGCACAAGAAATGACCAAATGAGTCCAGAGAACTCATGGATTATAACACCCACTTCCTGCCAGAGAGGTAAATGACATAAAATCTCTAATGAGACACAAACTTTTGGACGTGGCCAATGTGGGGATTCATTTTGCTGAACTGTGGGTGTTTGTTTTAAAGGATTTTAAAAAATTTAGAAAGGAGGCAGTGGAAGGGAGAGATGATGTTTGTTAAAAATTGATGAAAGGAAGGAAAAGAGCTGGGTTTGAGTCCTGCCCCTGACACAAACTTGCATGATCCTAGGCAAGATGCTGAGCCTTTCAGGCCCATAGGCACCTCCCTAAGATTATAAATTGCAGAAAAGGTACTGACCTGAACTGGTAAATGAAATCCCTCCCAGGAGCTCCTCCACATAGGACAAATTCACAGGTCTAGTCAAGAAATGGCACAGCTAGGTGGCACAGCAGATAGAAAGCTGGGTCTGGATCTAGGAAGACTCATTCCCAAGTTCAAATCTGACCTCAGACACCTACTAGCTGTGTGACCCTGGCCAAATCACTTCACTCTGCTTGCCTCAATTTCCTCATCTGTAAAATGAGCTAGAGAAGGAAATGGCAAACCACTCCAGTATCTTTAGCAAGAAAACCCTAGATGGGTTCATAAAGAATTGGAAAAGACTGAAAAACAACTGAACGACAGTCAAGAAATAATTGAGATTGACATACAATTTTAAGGTTTACAGCATGCTCTAGACCAGTGGTTCTCAACCTGTGGGTTTTGTTCAATTTGTAACAATGAAAATATATCCTGTATATCAGATAGATTCATAACAGTGGCAAAATTATGGTTATGAAGTAGCAACGAAAATAATTTTATGGTTGGGGGTCACCACAACATGAGGAACTATATTAAAGGTCGAGAACCACTGCTCTATACATATGATCTCATTTAGTCTTTAAATCCCTGTGAGGGAGACTCTTCAGGTGCTATGATCCCCCTTTTATAGAGGACATTAGGACAGAGAGACATTATCGAGGATCCCACAACTGGTCTCTAAATATCTCCGAATCCACCACTCCATCTGCCATGTAACACTGGACACACTCAAAAGGGTGCAGCCCTCTATTCCTCATGTCTTCCTGCTGTAGAGTAGAATTCTGGGGACAATCATTCTGTTTTATGTCCTGTACTCCTTTTAGGCAAAATAATGATAATAACTAAAAATGTCTCAGATAGATATGGGGCTTTCAAGTTGACAAAGTACTCTCCGTGCATTGACTCATTTGATCCCCACAATAATTCTATATTATGTTATTCCCATTATCCTAAGGTTCTGAAAAATGAAATGAGCTGCTGCCCGTGGCCACAGAGCTAATAAGGGTCAAAGGTGCAACTTGAACTCCAAGTCTAGGGTTCTTTCCATTACACAGACAAATCTCTCTTAATGCAGCTGCTGTTTCAAATGGAACCGGTCCAAAGGAAGAGTCATAGCCAACGTGTGAAGTGGCTAACACTCACCAGTGGTCAGCAAAGTATTAGACTATCAATAGGCTGCCACTCTGGTTCTCAACCTAATTGTGGGTCCATGTAATTGATGGCCGTTGTCCTTATTAGGGACCCAGCTTTTCAAAAGTGTGTTCAAACAGTTTTGAGAACAAAAGAACAAACACAAGCACTCCTCATCCCTTTGCCAAGCTCAGTCAATAACTTTTTGATATACTAATAGCCTTTCCCTCCTTTTTTGCTTTTTTTCTGGAGGGGGGAATACAGGGTAATTGGGGTTAAGTGACTTGCCCAAGATCACCTGGCTACTAAGTGTTAAGTGTCTGAGGTCATATTTGAATTCAGGTCCTCCTGACTCCAGGGCCAGTGCTATATTCATTGTGCCACCTTTCCCTCCTTCTTACCAGGAGGAAGGAGAATTAACTTAGTAAAGTTAACCATTGGGAAAATTAGTAAAAATTAATCTTTAGCTTTAGTGAAATTAAGTGTTTGGTTCTAGGGCCCAAAGAACTGGCAGAGTTGAATGTTTGGCTCAACACTGCTGGACGTTGGCTAGTTTATGGAGTTCAACTTGATACATGAAGATCAAGGCAGAGACAAGCACAAAGATCACTTTGAATCCGATCACCCCAGACATTGAATAGAGGGCCGAAAAGAAGGGGCAAAGACAGCGTCTAAGGTGGGGAGGCACATGCTAATACCCTTGATCCTAATGTCTCTGGAGGTTGAAATAAAGTCCCAAGCAGCAATTTTGACAGGAGAGAGACAGCAGGTGTTCCAATTGTTTTGACAGCCGGGGAAATAAACAGAGGTATCTATTTCACTGTAACATCCAAAGCACTCAAGATTTCACTCCAAATACTTTGTCATCACATCGATCAGACATCAAAAAAGCCTGCTCAACATTCCCACAGCCTCCACTCTCGTTACCTATTATAAAAACATCCACTGGAGCACACAATAGATATGCAGGAGTGTTCTCCACCCCCTCTGTCTTTCAGTGGAACCCGGTCCCTGGGGATGGTTTGTGGGAGCTATCAATTACCAGAAATCTCCCCATACACAGAGGAAGAGAGGTAAAGGACCAAATGACATGGCAACCAGAATACAGCCATCCACGAGGGCCTGGCCACTGCCTGATTCTACCCGTCAGACTCTTTTTTTTTTAACTTTTTAAAAGTTTCTTCTTCTTTGTGAGATAATTCTCATTCTGATTTCTAACTTATGGCTTGTGTTATGAGCCATATTATTTCACAGTTGAAATAGCTGTTGTGTGCGACCTGGGCTAACCACTTAGGCACTTTATTCCAGAACACATCCCATCTTCTTTGGAAACTTGGTATATCCTGTCCAGAGACATGGGGTGGGGAGGTGGGGGAGAAGATGGGAGATGGCAGTTGGGAAGGGTGGCGGCAGTTTGGACATGAAAACGATTCTCCTGGCATAGCTACTTGCTTTGGCTGGTTTCCAGCTGGGGCCTGGAACTCCATAACTACCCAGGCCTTCTTTGTTGCAAGTGAGCTCAGAGGGCTCAGAGCAAACAAGACAGCCAAGTGGCAAAGGGCCATTTGCCTAGTTTGGATGAGTTATGATCCAGACCAGGTGAGAAGAGAGGAATGTTGGCCTTTACTCAAAGGACTACAGAAAGTTGAGACATAGAGTAGCAAACATCCTCACTTAAAAATAGAAAAATAAAGAGATGTATGCATTTTGTTTTTACATTAGCTTTTCCCTACTCCCAAGACTTCCTTGCAAGGTAAAGAAACAGGAATTTATTAAGGGCTTACCATGTGCCAGATACATTAGTGATTGTTAGTAAATGTTAGTGATTAGTATTACTATTATAGCTAGAGACAAGAAGTGACTTGTCCAAGGTCATACAGAAGACAAGCAGAAGAATCTTAATTTGTGTTATAGTATATGCGCTTGTAAGTATAGGGAAAGTACTCACTTCCCTGTTGGCAATAAAGTTGGACAAAGGTTGGCTGCCCCCTTCCATCAAGCCTTTCTAGATAAAGCTCCCAGGGTGACTTGGATTTTATAGATGTGGAAACTGAGGCAAACAGGGTTAAGGGACTTGCCTAGGGTCCCACAGGTAGAAAGTTTGTATAGGGCCAAATTTGAACTCAGGTCTTCCTGACTCCAGTTCCAGCACTTAAAGATGGACTTAATGCCTGAGTGCTTCTCTGATTAGCTGGCAAAGAGTCTGAATTTTGGGATCTGAGATAGCTCCTGAGGCTATGAACTAAAAGAGCTGAATCCCCTAATCCCAAAGTGACAGTTCAATGGAGAACCAAACTGTGGCAGCAGCAGAGACCTAACAACTATCAGTGTAATGGAGAGAATAGAGCAGAGGACAAAGCATGACTTTACCAGACTAGTAGATGACTGGTAACTTTGTAGGGAAGAAAGTGGCAGTATCAGAGGAGGAGGAGAATTCTCCTGGAGATGCAGCCCTAGAACAGATTGTTTAGGATGTATGTCCTTGTCCTTGCCTTGTCCTTTTCCTTCCCCTTCCTTCCTTCCTTCCTTCCTTCCTTCCTTCCTTCCTTCCTTCCTTCCTTCCTTCCTTTTTTTCTTCCTTCCTTCCTTCCTTCCTTCCCACAAAACCTCAAACTGTGGTTCACTCTGAAGCTCATAGATTCGACCACAATAGGTCCCTACCCAAGCTCCACTTAATGACTGTATTTTGGGCCCTATTTTGGGCTTGGAGTGAATGTCAATGGTTACCTGTTTCTCTTTGGAACAGCAACCCTTAAGGTCTTCCCTCCCCGCTTGATTTTTTTCTTTTCTTTTCTAATTAAAGGGGCTATCTCTTGACTCACTTCTTAAAGAGGCCTGTTCACTGAATGGGCATTATCTCACTTGCTTTGAGTACCTGGAAAGGCCTTAGCCTAAAAGGGCCAGGGTCTCCCATTGCATCCTGGGTCATCTCCAGCCATCCTGATGAATATCTGGTCACTGGACCCATATGACTCTGGAGGAGAAAGTGAAGCTGGTGACTTTGCACAGCCCTCCCTCACTCAAATCAAAGTCAACTGCAAGGCATATCATCATTTCCCTGATATCATGGTCCTCTTTGAGAATGAAGGACAAACACAACAATGTTCCTATACATGTGACCTCTCCTGTGCATGTTTCTTTCCTGAGTGTCCTTTCCACATGAGTTCCCCATGCTTGTGTTCCATAAACATGTGTTTCCTTGTTACATATGCTTTTTATATATTTCCTATTCTACCAGTGATATGGGGGTCTATGGGAGAATGTAATCTGGTGTATATTGGCTGGTAGGAGGCAAGGTTCCATGTCATTTATTTTATTATATTCAAATGCTCAAATATATTTGTGATCTCATCATTTTGGAAGTTTTTCCTGACAATGGAGCTTTCAACACACCCATATCCACCCATCTTGTGTGTGACTCTTGTCCATGTTTTCTTGTAATGTCTCTGTGGGGAATCCACCCAATGCCCTGGGGGACTTCACTTTCTTATCATCATATGAGAGTACTGTGGAGCACTCGGACTCTCCTTCCGCCCTATTATCCTTTGCTTTTGTTATGTAATCAGACCATCTTCTTTTCCTATCATATAATAATTATTTTGTGACATTTTTTATTCCTGTTCTTCAGAGTTCTTCATTGGTTCACAATCACCCCCTACCTATCTCCACTGCCCTCTTTGTGATATTCATTCTTAATTCTTCAGAAATTGTTGTATTCCATGATTCTCTCTATAGCACAACACTGGTAGAATATTGATATTAAAAAAGATGGATCTTTGATTTTCTGGAAGTTTGGGGCTATTAAAGGAGTTTTGTTATTTCCTGACGGCAATCTAATTCACTTTGTTATTCTTCTCTATCTGTGGTATCCATCTAGATCAGTAGTTCTCAACCTTCCTAATGCCTCGACCCTTTAATACTTGTATGTGGGTGTATCTGCATGTGGGCAGACCCTCCTGGAGACGGATAGAGGAGCCGTATCTCAATTCCTAAGACCATTGGAAATATGTGTTTTCCGATGGTCTTAGGTGACCTCTGTGACCCCTGTGAAAGGGTCATTTGACCCCCAAAGGGGTCACAACCCACAGGTTGAGAACTGCTGATCTAGATATATACTAATGGATAAGCACTATAGGAGTCTATCCAAATCCACTCCATAGACTTTTTATATCCACTTGGACTTTACTGTGTGGATGATCAGACCAAACTCCCATGAGAGATTACAGATATCTGCCAGTAGGATTTGTGATAGTCTGAGGTTTGATACAATTGACACAATGTCATCCATAGAGTGGAACATCTAGAGGACCTCACCATCCAAACTTCTGGTTGATTTGGCAAAATAATTACCAGTGTCAGCTGTCATCTGAGAAACTGTTGACCCAAATGTGCCTTGAACCTGGTGTAAATCTGAGAGGTTCATGATTGAGTAGGGATTGGGCTTCCATATTCCAATGGATCTGTGATCTCATTGATTCAGGGGTTATCTCAAACAGTAAAGGTCACAAACCATCCACACTTATCCATCCTATGTGACTCATCCACGTTCTCCCAAAAGTTCATCACAAAGATTCATTCAAACCTATGAGGGGACTTTTTTTTGTTTTATACAAAAGGAGTAATAAAATTCCTTTGAAAATTAATTAATTCAAGAATTTAGTTAGTTTGTTTTCTTTGCTATTTTAGGTAGGTCTCTGTCTGATCTCATCAGAATTAAGGGTGTTGAATTATTTCTCAAAGTCTTTGCCTGGGTGAAACCATATTAAGTGCTACAGGCCCAGGACAGCAGTCCTGAGCGGGAGGAGGGGTTATGGCAGTTGATGACTATAAAATGCCTACAAGATCTGAGTCTAGTGTTGATGCTGGAGGCATCTGACAAGGTCAAAGAGAGAGATGCTCCTCTGGTCATGTGCTTAGAATGACCAGGAGCAGCCCCAGCTCCAGACAAGCAGGAAGCCAAAGGGCAGAAAGGAGGCATTCTGAACTAGTGGCTTCCACCAAGTATGTGGGGCTAGGCAGACTGGCAGCAGCAGAGCTGAGGCAGCTGGAATATTGTTCTGTATATCTGAGAAGGTCAGCCTGTGCAGAATGCTACCACCTAAAGACTTCAGAGCTGGGATCTGGGTAGACTGGCAAGAAGACAGTGATGGTAGATGTGGCAAGGAAAGAGATGAGAGAGGGATTCAGCCCCCTGGAGCAATCCAGGATGAGGTACAGCTGTGTGAGGGAGGTGACCACCCCAGAGTCATGGGGACAGGCTTCCCCCCACCCCCACTCCTCTGGCACTGAGGGCAGCTTAGCTCATCTCTCATAACTCATGTTGTTAAGCCCTCAGGACAAAGTGTTACATGATTTAGGCATGTCTTCTCTGCAGGGGCTATGTGAATCTCAGTTGGATGGGCTTATTTTTTAAACTAGAGAACATCTTGGAAACACAAATGAGTAAGACAATGCAAGAAGCATTGATTAATCACCTATTATGTACAGAGCATCTCCTGACTCCTGAATATATAATGCCAAAGCAAAAACAGACCCTACCCTTGAGGACCTTCTCTTCTATTACAAGTATTGGAAAGCGCTCTCTTCACAACCATCTTGGAAAGTAGGTATTATTACTCCTATTTTAAAAATGAGGAAATGGAGATGGAGAAGTCTGAGTGACTTGTCTATGGATCACACAGTCTGACATGGCATTTGAACCAGGGTCTCTCAATGTTATATTTGGTGTTATATTCACTGTGCCTGGCTGGTCTGTCAGACCCAAATTTAAGCCCAACTCTTCGTGGAGTGGTGGTTAGATGTATAGAAAACATAAATACGCCATTTGCTTTTTCTTTGTTGAGTGGGGAAGGCAGGGCAATTGGGGTTAAGTGACTTGCCCAAGATCACATAACTAGTAAGTGTTAAGTGTCTGAGGCCATATCTGAACTCAGGTCCTCCTGACTGCAAGGCTGATGCTCTATTCACTGCACCATCTAGCCGCCCCATGCTGTTTGCTTTTTAAAAAATTGTTTTGTTTTCAGATCCATATTCTTTCCCTTCCTTTTTTCTCCTCCCTCATCTCCCCCTATAAACTTGAAAAGGCAAGAAAAACAAAATCCCTTGTTATAACCATGGGTAAAAAAGCAAAACAAATTCCTGCATTAACCAGCTGTTACATCCTTACAAAGGGTGCTGTGATTGACAGGGTTTTGCCATCCCAAGAGAAAGTGGATTTTTCCCTCCCAATGGTCTTGACCAACTCAAATACAAAACCTAACAATTTAGAATTTTGATTTTTTGGTTGGAAATTTACTCAGATTTTGTGTTATCTTTCTCCATCGGAGGTGCGCTCCATCATCCCAGGATGAGGAGAAACAGGACTTAAAGAAAAAAAAAACATATTTTCTCTTGACCCAGGAGATTGAGCTCCCCTGCTTTAGGAAGAGATCACAACATAGCACTTGTGCGAAGGCTGAAATAAAGACACTTAAATTCCTCATTGCTGCTGGTAGAAGCTTTGGGTCATTTACACTCAGCATTTATAATGTAAACCAGAGATACAAATCAGAATCTCAGCATAAATACCACAAACTTCAACATCTTGCTTATTGAGGTGGGAAGGAGCTCACCTCTTCCTTCTTCCTCTTTAAGTAATTATTCTTGCTAAATGGTGAAAAACTCAGTCATTCTTACACTGCTGAAGGCTTGGAAGTGCTATCAGTGCCTGCAAAATTCAGCAACCTGGGAAAGGTCCCCGCTGCCCGCCCTTGGTTAAACTCTAATGTAATGTGTGCCCTCTCTGGTAGCCTTCAGCTACTCAAGAAAGCAAGTAGAAGCCTGACTTCTCCTAAAAACCAAACAGTAAGATCATAGGATCATAGATTTTGAACTAAAACATTTATAAAGCACCTAATGTGTTCCAAGCATTGTGCCCAGTGCTTTACAAATATCTCATTGGATTCTCACAACAACTCCGAGGTAGGTGCAATTATTATTTCCATTTTACAGTTGAGGAAACTGAGGTAGACAGAGGTTAAGTGACTTGTCCAGGGTCACACAGCTAAGATGGAATTTGAACCCAGGTCATCTGACACCAGATCAGTACTTTTCCCATTAAATTGTTCTACCTCTGAGGTGGCGCCCTTTCATTCTCTTCTAGGATCAGAACTAGGATCAGAACTTTTTGCTACTCCCTACAGTGGCCCAGGAGCACCAGGTACCTGACTTACGGGCTCTAAGGTTTCAGGTGACATCCCGGAATAGTTTCACAAACAGATGTAGATCGGGCTCCTCTTGGTCTGGGCAGCACACAAGGTCAGAGTCAGCAAATCCGCCCCTAAAAATAGGCTCTGGTTTCCAAGCTGGTGAGGTCGCCTGTGGGGCTCTATGACATGCAACCAGGATACCTGCTCCCTCCGGCACTCCTGGTGCTCACAGGTAAGCCTATCGAGGAGGGAAAGCTTGGCAGGGCTTCTGCTGGGCGCCGCTGGTGCATTTCTTCAGGGGGTTGGTAGGTGAAAGGAAGGAACAAACATCCCATTTTCTCAGCTAGTTTAAAGGCAAAGCGTGTAGGCACCCCCTCCCCCCAACACCCATGTAGTAGATGGCCCAGGAACAGACAAGATATGAAGATTAGGTTTTCAGAACTGTGGGTGTGTAAGGCTTGATTGGAGCTCAAACTCTTGCTCACTCACAGAAGCTCTTTGTCAAACAGGAGAAAGCTGTCACAGTAAAACAGGACTTTCTACAAATGGCACTCTTTGATCTCATTGTCAGGGTCCCCTTGGACTTAGCCCTGAGTCTGTTTCTTTTCGGTGGTACTGTCCTAAGCTAAGAGATTTTCTTTTGGCCTGAATATTTCATTGTCTTTCCTCCTGTCTCCTCTCAAATCCGATCTCCTTAGTTCAATCACCCTTTCTCCAATGCTGAGACTGCAATGTAAACAAAGTTCTAGGAGTTCTTGGGAGACATGGGAAGTAATACGTGGCATAGCAAATTCCTGGACTCTTCTTTAAACATTAAATTCATCCGTTTGGCCAAGAAGTCTAATAAGGGAATAGATTCAAAAGTTCTTGACATCAATGCTACTGAATTCCAAATGTAAATATGAGTTGAAATATTATTATTATTATTCGCTTTTTGGAGGGGGGAAGGCAGGGCAATCCGGGTTAAGTGACTTGCCCAAGGTCGCATGGCTAATAAGTGTTAAGTGTCTGAGACGGGATTTGAACTCAGGTCCTCCTGACTCCAGGGCTGGTGCTCTATTCACTTTGCCACCTAGCTGCCCCGGAGTTGAAATATTATTAATAATTACATCTATGATGATTATTATACCTTATATACCTTATCATTATACCTTATGTGTGTATGGTACAGTGGAAAGAAAGAACCACAGAGGCCTGTGGTTCAAATCCCACACCTGGTATTTCTACTTGTATGACTGTATGAGTCACTGACCCTCCTCCCCTGCCTCAGTTTCCTTGTCTGTAAAATGAATGGGGGCAGACTTAGCTGGCCTCAGAGGTGCCTTGTAGCGCTAGTTCTATAATACTATGGTCTTTTATACAGTGCTTTTTTACTCTAAATCATTATTCTAGTGATGATTATATTTTAATCTCACCTGAGCCTTGTGAGGTGGGAAGGGCCCTGCTTAAGGTCACACAAATGGGTCAATGACAGCAAAGTAGGACCTTGAAAGACCATTTCACTCTACCCAGGTAGATATGACTGAGCTTAGTCCCTAGTTCCCAGTAATAATTAATTAAAACAGGAAGCTTCCAGAACAACTCTTCCCAATCCCTACCCTTTTCTTCCCCTCTCTCCCCATTACCCCTCAACCAGTATCCTTGTGGTCTCCGCTCTTGGGAGTTAGGTGTCCTGGAATCCCTGTTTCTCCACCACAAGGCCTTATCTTGGGGGCTTTCCTTTGAAGGACCTTCTGATCCAAGGTCATTTCCCATATATATTTGTCTTAAAATGATGATTTGAGGACTGTTTCCTTCTGCTTGCTAGCAGAAACTTAGTAGCTGTGACGCTGGACAAGTCATGTAATCCTGTTTGCCTCAGTTTCCTCATCTGTAACATGAAATTGGAGAAGGAAATGGCAACCCACACCAGTATCTTTGCCAAGAAAACCCCAAATAGGGTCAGGAAGAGTCAACTGTGACCAAAACAACTGAACAATAACAATAATATGGAGACATTCCCCAGGCTTCAAAATTGCTTTTTTTCCTCCAGATTTCCCTGAGTGTTCTATGTAGGACGGTGTCCTGTTTCCAGCCCCGGGTAATTCCTATGAGATCACGTTGTCCCTTCCACTGTGACTCTGAATCACTACTGTACCTGGAACCCAATAGCCACCATGTAGAGACTGCCTCATAGCTTAGGAATGCAATGATGTTTAGAAAGAGGAGGGGGACATTCAAGAGGAGAACAGCGAGTCCTCCTATTTAAAACAAGTGTTGTGAGTAGATACAGACGCTTGATGTTTTGTTTTGCTTTGTTTTTTTTCCTTTAGCATAATTTAATTAGAAATGGATTTTGTTCTGTTCTGAAGAAAGTCACTCTGTTCCCCGTAAAATGGCATTGCTCTCAGATGACCATGGCATAAATTTTGAAGGGTTTTGGAGCTATGTCCTCTAGGAATAGGGCCTAAGAGAAGGGATGTTATATGGGCATTAGTGGGGGACAGAGAGCATAGGATCATGGGATTCTGAGTGAGAAGGGAGCTTGAGAGTCAGTTCATGCAGACCTTCCTAACCCTTTTTGGTTTGGGTCAAGGACACTTTTGGAAGTCTAATGAAGCCTTGGCCCCCTTCTCAGAATAAAGTTTTTAAATGTGCAACATGATATACTTTGGATTACAAAGGAAACCAATTTACAGCAAAATAAAGGTCATTTTCCCCCCTATTACAGACTCCCTGAAATATATCTAGAAGCTGCTGCCTCCCTGGCTAAGAACCTTTGACCTAGTCCACTTGAAGTTAAATATTTTGCCCAAAGTCACCTGGGTGGTACATGGGCAGAATTAGGATTCAGACATAGGTCCTCCTCTCATTCCAAAGCTGGTGCCAAGGGTCCCTTTGATGGAGGCAGCCTCTCTGCTGACCACAAGAGGCTGGCCTCATTTGCCTGGGCCTAGGGAGGGAAATTGACCCAGACAGACTCCCAAAGACTACTCTCTGAGCCTCACTATGCTTCACTATGCATCACTATAAAAGTAGGAGACCTGGAAAGTGGCAGAGCTAGGAGAGAACCCCTCGGCAGAGAAGTTCCCTCTGCAGGGAACAAGCACTTTGGATTCAGAGGACTTTCAGGCCTTCTAATGTGGAGGATCAGAGTTCATTGTGTTTCTTTTGTTTTGTTTTGCTAGGGACCCTCTAATGAGTCCCAGAGGACAGACTCAGGATGAACAAACTAAGATTCTAGGAAAAAATTTAGTGTTTCTGAAGCCCCAGTGGGAGGGTGCTAAATCAAGAGGATGAAATGCAGTAGAATTTCCATCACCAGTGAGAAGGCCAACATGTTCTTACCCAGGCTGAGCTGACCCCAATGCTGGCACGTTTCTCCAGACCAGAGCAACCACAGAGGGGCTGCTTAGAGTTTGAATGAATCTGTCCCTAGTCAGGCTAATAGGAAAATGACATGTTTCCATTGCCCAGGGACTGAGTGAATCTCGTCAAATAAACGGATTGGAGCATTTATGGAAAGCTCTTTGATGGACGCTTTGGCTATCTGGCCTATTTCCTTCTAGTCACTCAGGTTTGCAAGTTCAGAGTTATCCTCAACTTTTCCCTCTCCTCTTCATCCTCTATAGTAAATCCATTGCCAAGTCTGGATAGCTCTTTAATGACTCGAGGAGGTTCAAACATTGTCCTTTTGAATATTTAATACTAAATTAAGATCTTTATTGTAATCCATATGCCATAGTCCTTAAACCATCTGGAAATTAATATTCTTTCTTCTATGAGGATCTAGGCCCATGGTGGACCTGGGGACTATATTCACCCCCAAATTGATGGTTATAAACATAATCAGGGGCTCAAAGCCCATTTGCATAAGATTCTTTTAATTGGTTCAGGAAAGGTGGAGATAATACTCTTAGAACCTCCAGAGTCTATCAGGCCTTAAAAGCTTCTATTTTTTAAGAATTACCAGGGCTAGTCAGTCTTCAACCAGCCATTTGTTTCAGTTATATCCTACGCTTGTGACCCTCTTTAGGGTTTTCTTGGCAAAGATACTGTATGGCATGCCATGTCCTTCTCCAGTTCATTTTACAGATGAGAAAACTAGGGCAAATAGAGTTAATTAAGTGGTTTGCTCAGGGTCACACAGCTAGTGTCTTGAGACTGGATCTGAACTCAGGTCTTCCTGACTCCAGGTCTGGTGCTCTATCTGCTGTACCACCTAGACATCCAGTCAATGGCAAGTTGCCTTCCTAATTCCATCAGGGGTACTTCTTTGTGCTCTGTAAAGGGATACATCTTCACACTTCTCTTAACACATTAACACCTCATCTTTCACCTGTCTCCTATGATTTCAACAACTACTTGGGGCAGAGGCAGAGGTGTTAGTGGTGGTAGAAATCAACTGGCTAGCAACTAACCCTTGTCCCTGTACAAATACAAAATAGTTTTGATAGAAGTGAGGAAAGAGAGAGTACTAGCAACAGGAAGAGGGGATCCAGGAGGGTTATTGTGCAGGGGGTTGCTCTTGCGCTAAGCCTTAGGGAGAGCTAAGGATGCCAGGAGAGGAACATGATGGGCTAGAGCCTTCCAGGGTAAAACACAGGGGGCAGGACATGGAATGCCTGTGTGCAGGGTACAGGAGACGGTGTAGACTCACAGGATGGAACGTGGGAGGAAGCATGAGCTGAAATCTCTGGAAGGAAAGATCGTGAAAGGCTGCAAATGGCAGAGAGGCTTGTAGCTGATTCAAGAGGCAGTAGGGAGCTATTGAGGTTTCCTGAGCACAGAGTAACACAGGCAGTTCTTCAATTCATGAATATTAATTTTGTAGCTTTGTGCTCTTCAGCAGGGCATCACCAACCACCACTGCTTATCTTTTTCCTCTGATCCTTACTGGATGATCCTAACTTGATGGCACCTGTGAACCCACAGGTTGCTTGCTTGCTTGCTTCCTTCCTTCCTTCCTTTTCTTTCTTTTCTCTTCATTTTCTTTCTTTCCTTCTTTCTTCCTTTCTTTTTGTCCTTTCCTTCCCTTTCTTTCTTTTCTCTTCCTTTTTTCTTCTTTCTTTCTTCTCCTCAAGTACTCCCACACTTCCTCCCCCATATTAAGTCTCTGACTACTATTTAATCTCCTTGTTTATAATTCTTTCTGCTCTATCCCAAAGCCTTCTCTTGTTCCTCCTCCCACTCACCTTTCTCCCACAAGAGCAAGAGCTTGTAATTCACAAAAACACACATATGAGCTGAAGTCTAGCCAGGCCTAGATTTATAATTTTTTTTTTAGATCAAAGGATAGACTTTACATTTATCTGTCTTCACTTTTATCTGTACTCTTCCCCTTTCTGTTAGGCTGTAGACATATTTGATTAAAAGTACCTATCAATCATGAGTGAGAATTCAAAATCTCAATCCTTGCCTACTAACCAGTACCATTGCTGCTAGATCCACTATTGTTTCAGTCACGGAAACCTAAATGATCATGATTAAGCAACAGTTAAATTGGATGAGAAAATGCATAGTAAAATCAAGAAAGCAATAGGTATTTGCATTAAAAAGGGTGACATTTTACACACTTCCCAGTTTTGGCCTCCCTTGCAAATTTCATATCTCGGTTGCTCTCCATTTCAACTTCTCTTAGGCTCTGGATCTTCCTTCAGACATATTTACTCCCTGCCATCTGATGGTCTTTCAACATCAGGGGGATAGAGGGGATGCTAGCAGTCACTGGCAATAGTCACTGGGAAGCAGGTGACCAATTGCCACCCGGGGGCTGATTAAAGGTGCTCCCACAGGGTGGCAAGTCTTAGTGTCACTGCTGCTTCCACAGATGCTGAACCATCAGTCAGGATGCCTGCTTCCATCATCCTCGAGTTATGTTGGACACCACTGTCCAGCCTCAGCAGGGTAGGAACCAAGATGTTCTTTTTCAGCTTTGACTTGAACCCTCCTCCTGGCTTCACAGCTGTTGTGAGAACACAATAGGGAAGGTCTTAAGGCTTCTTGGGTGAGGAGAAGCTACAAGAGATGGTTGGGGCTTCCAGAAATGCTGATGACCATTCCTCTGCCTACCTCTTTCTATCTCCATCCCTCTCCCTACTTCTTTTCTCCACTTCTGTCCCTCTCCCTAATGGAAACTGTGCTCCTACCTATCCTCAGCACCTGTTGTCACTCTATCCATTGACAGTGTCAGCACAATCAGCTCCTCCCCGAGAGCTCAGCATTCTAGGAAGAAAAGAGACAGACAAGTGAAGTGATGTCAGATGTCAGAGTCCTGGCAAGGGCCTTGGACACTGCTCCCTGGATTGGTTATCCCATATTGCCCAAATGACAAAAACCTGCTGAAAATTAAATGATTCCTTTAAATGAATTGATTTTTCACAATAGCATTTGACAAAGAGTAATAGGTATTTGTACAAGAGCTATTTATTAGGTCTACACAAGGGAGTTCATTTATTATACTGAATAATATCATATATTTTATTGACGCTAAACAGTTCATGTGACCTAATGGTTAGAGAGTGGGAATTAGAGTCTGGAATCCCCTTTACCGACTCAGAGACCCATCTCTGACACCATTTATTGGTTGGATGGCCCTGGGCAACTCACATAACTTCTTAGAGTCTTGGTGTTCTCATTTGTAAAATACAGACAATAATAGTACCCACTTCATAAGATTGTTGTGAGAACCAAATGAGATAGTGCATATAAAGGACTTTGCAAAACCATAAAGTGGCATATAAATGTTACATTTATATTATTTCTATAAGTGAGCTATTATTATCATCAAAGTTACAATGTTTGATGTAAAAGTGGATTTGTAGAGCTCTTATAATAACTCCAAAACTCTACCCTATTGTTACCACTCCCTCCAAAAATGGATTCTTGGCTCATACATAGGAAATCCCTGCTCTACAATATTTCTATCAGCTGAAAAGACTGGTTTGGTGAGAAATAAAAAGCAGCCAGAACAAAGCACGGATTTGGGAAAGTGCAAGCAACTATTCTGAGATGTGAAGAGATAGATGGCTGGTGGGAAGGTCAGTCAAGAGAGTTGACAAGCATTTTTTAAAGCCTTCAGAGCTAGGCACTGTGCTAAGCTCTTAGGAGACAAAAGAAAGGTAAAAACCTTTCTCTGTCCTCAAGGAGATAACATCCTAATGGAAAGGTCAGAACAAAAGAACATCTTTCTAGAGCCTAGCTGCTAAGCATCCACTCCCAAGCTCTTCAGATTCTCTCCAATAGCCGGGCTTTAAAGCTAGTCTCCCACCCCCACTCCCTTGTGTTTTACAACATAGGACATTTGAGAGACTTAAAACTCTCTGGGTGCTTGATGGCCGTGCGTCCTGCAGTGGTACTTTAATGAAAAGAGGACTAATTGGCCATTATTTCTGAATTACCACTTTGTGAAACCTACCAGCAACATTTTCATAAATCCCAAGGAAAAATGTTCCAGCCACTTGAGCATTAAGAAAAACAAAGAAGCCTCATCAGCTGCTCCTGGGCCCTTTGCTCTCTTTGCAGAATGCTCCATGTAAGGAGATTGCCAAAAACTCTACTTTTGTCCTAATCACAGCCAAAAAAGGAAATGCCATTAGAGCTCTTGGATGTCATTTTCAGGCATACACTGGACCTGCCCCAAAAACTAGGACAGGAGGAAAATCAATTAAGGACTCATAAATAATCATTTTGAAACTCTCAAACACTGTTTGAAGAGTTAATCAAATAAGTTAATGACGTCAACACATTTTATAAGAAATTGAAGCTTCCTAAGGCAATATTAAATTCTTACCACTCTAAATGAAGAGCTTAGAAAAAAAAGAATTGAAATTAATTCATGTAATTCTCTTCTGTTAGCAATCTGCAAGGACCCTTGATCTAAAAGGAAAAAAAATCTGTCAAACTTGGATGACAGCCTACATCTCATGAATTAAATTAAATGTAATTTAAAAATTCCTGGGTTAAAAATGAAAAAAAAAACCAACCTCAGAATAACTTTTCTTTCACATTTGAAATAATCTTTACAGATTTAAGATGTATGAAGAAAAGCATTGACTGTAGTGAATTTAAAAAAAATGAATGTATGGGGTATATTTTACCACCACCCTCATTCACTCAATTCATTCGTTTTCGAGAAGTATTATCTCCAGTAAAGGAATTTACCTAACCATAATAACATTTTCATTTTTCCCATTCTTTAAAGGAATGTTCCAAGCCCAACTTGGGTGGTAGTAAGGGACTGGGGAAGAAAAGCAGCTCCAAGTAGCTTATATGCACAAACCAACATCCTCTGGCTCCACACACCCTAGCACCCACTGCCAAGTAACTACAGTAAAAAATATGATTCAAATCACAGATCCACAATGGATTCTTAAGAAACAAGAATGACTGTGTCTGACTCTTGTCCTGTACAAACAAGGATGATTATATCTGATTGAGACAACTTTTGAGAGCCAAGTCAAGGAGAATAATTATATCTGTTCACTTATCAGTTGGTACCCAAAAAGGGGGACAGGAGCAGAAATTGGACCTTTGGAAAGAAAACTGAATTTTCAGTCAGAGGTCCTGGGTTTAAATACTCTTTCTATCCCCTCTCCAATCTAGCCTTCACGCAGTTGCTGAAAGAGTCTGAGAAGGCCTTATGGAGAAGGCAGGACCCAAATTGGGTCCAGAAGGATAGGGAGTTGAAGTGAGGGGAAGAAGGACAAAATCAGACTGGGCTTGATGAGTACAGGGGATGATAAAGGAAGGACCTGAATGGAGCAGAGGGTGCATTAACAACATCTACGGCTCTTCACAATTATGGAATTCACAACCCTCATTCTTCAGATGAAGAAATGGACCCAGAGTTTTGTTCAAGATTATACAGACAGTAAATAAAAGGTTGTAGATATAGAATTGATCGGAGGCTCAATGTGGTGAAATTGATCATTGTAGCAAGACCAATCTAGCCAAAGAGGGGAGCCAATATGTACGCTGAGCCCAGCTCAATTTTGTTACATCTAGTAGGACATTATATACCAATAGCCACTGGTAGCCACAGGATTGCATTTGAACCTCAGAGGGACCTTGTGAGGTAGATAATTTAGACATTATTATTCCCATTTTATAGATGAGGAAACCTAGACTCATAGAACTTAATTATCAATTAGAGTAAGAACTTAACATGGATCTTAACTAATCAATAATCATTTATCAATTTGCTAACTACACTCAAGGCACAGTATGAGGTACGGGGGATACAAAGACAAAAATGCAACAGTCCTTGTCCTCAAAGTGCTTACATTCTAAAAAAGAGAGGTATACTCATAAATCAACATGAACAAAATATACACAGGGCAAATTTTGGAGGACCAGGAAAAGCTTCATGTAGAAGATTGCACCTGGGCAGAGTTTTGAAGAAAATGTGGGATTCCAGAGGCCAAGGAGAAGTGGAAGTATGTTCTGGGCATGGGGGACAGACAACCTGTGCAAAGCTTGGGGAGATAGTTTTGCATCTGAGGGCCAACAGAAAGGCCATTTTGGCCTGACTGTGGAGTGCAGGAAGGGAGAGTAATATATATATAATAAAATTGGAAAAGTTGGTTGGGGCTAAGTTTGTAAAGGTGAAATACTCTGCTTACAGTCAGAGAGTAAGAATGAGAAGCAAAATTTGAACCCAGGCCTTCTTGACTCCACGTTCAAGTGGATTTTCCACTATGCCATCCTGCCTCCTGCAGTGACATTTCCTTAGAGTCAATAAACATTTAAAAGAAAAAGTTACCTAATGAGCCTCTAGTCTTCTCTTAACAAGGTTGGGCTTTGTTTGGTACATGCTAGTTTTTACATCATGGAAGGACATCCTTGTGGAAATGACCAGAAGGCAAATGGATATATAGGATCTTAGGTGGGAAGTGAAAACTGGACATAGGAGACTGGAAAGGTACCAGCTTAGACTGGATAGCTGTACTGAGAGATGATCAGTACAATCAGTATATTGAGACAGAGAGGGGAGGGAGAAGGACTGAACCCTGGGGAATGCACATAGTTAGGAAGTTGGGGAGAGGTAACAAAAGAGACAGAGAGTGATTGGTCCAAAAGGTAGGAGGGGAACCAGCAAAAGGATGATGCCGGAGACAGAAGAAATTCCAAGAAGGGAAAAACATGGCCCCAGAGGTCAATGAGAAAAAAGACTGATTCTCCATACTCATAAGGCAGCCTTTAGAGATGCAGTGTGGTTTCTTAAGACCAAACCTTGCGGTATGGAGAGATAACAGCAACCTCAAGGCTTTTTCCTGGCATATGTCTTTTTCTTATGATACTTGTCCATTACCATATAAGACCAAGCTCTTCGGACCATTTATGAAGTGTAGGCCCAGTCTATGGAAACCAAACAAAACCAATTGATTCCCTTTTTAACTTTTTGCCGTGTTTCAGGAAAGAAACCTTCATTTGACTCTCTGGAAGTCAGAGGTTTTGGAGCTGCTCAGTGGGATTCATGCAGAGCAGCTTTTAAGATGGAATTGTAGGTCTGCGGTTTCTGGATGGCTATAAGATTTGCTCCCCTCCCCCCTCAGATTCCCCACACTTGATGGTAATGAGTTCCAGAACTCCAACGCATGCCATCCTGTTTTGGTTAAACCACATTACTTCCTATTCTGTCTGGAAATTAAGCTGAGTATTTCAGTCACTGAGATGGGGAAATTTCTCTTCTACTCTCCATCCTCCTTCACCCTCCTTTCCCCTCCACCACATACACAGAACAGAATGGGAGATATGACCCCATAGAGGGTAAAGTTGGCAAGGGAAGGAGACTGAGGTTTGGGGGAAATGATATTTAATCCATCCTCCCCAGACCTTCCTTGTCTCAATAATATGTACCTCAGAAGTCTCCTTGGGTAGCCAGTAGGGGTTTGAAAGGATGGCGGACACTCCCATTATAGTTCCAGATGTGCTAGCCAAACAAATGGAAATAACACTGAAGAGAACCAAGATGGAAGAAGTAGCTGGACTTGATTGAGTAAGCACAGCAGAAAATTTTTAGTCTGCTGAGACATCAGTTCCCAAGGTATCTATGAAAGAAGGGAAGATACCAACAGCATTGTTTAAAAAAAATCCTTGACATTATTACACTAAAAGAAAAGTGATTGAGAGAATGACGACAACAGGGAAATCATATGCCTACTTTTCAGTTAATAGGGATAAGGACTAGACCTGTGATATAATTAATGCAGGGTGTCCCAAAAGTCTTTGTGCAATTTAAAGCTATTAAAGCTTAAACCTTCTGTAATACCACTACTTTTGTGACACCTTGTACATAAAGAGCTTCCAAGGGAGGAAACTCCTTACCAATTTAACTCAGTTTTAGAGAGCTGCCAAGAACATCGAGAGGTTAAGTGACTGTTTTGGCTTTGAGTGAGGTTCATTATTCCAAGACCCAATACAATCTCCCTTACATATCGCTTGTTCTGCCAGGAGAAAGAGCCCAAGGAGCCTTGTTGGGGCCAGACCCCAGTCAGACCCCTGGAGTAGGGGGGATGGTAGGGAGGTCCTATCAGGGAATGGGTTCCAGGTCTAGGAATGTGGTCCTGGTCTCATGTTCTATGTTTCCTGATAAATGACTTGGGAAGTAGAAGACCTTCCAAGGCCATTAGTGCCAGCCCTGGATGGTGGGTAATGTTTTTAAAGGGGTAAACTGGTGGGGCAGGGAGGAGGTAGAAACACAAAACACAACATAGCATGATGGGAGCCAGCAGGGAGAAATTAAAGCAAGGAAGCTTTATTGGAAGAAAATACTCATAATGAGAAAGGGCATGTTAAATTCCCGTTAAATTCCCCTGGGTTTCTTTTATATGAATCTTCACTAAGCTACCAGTCCCTTATCTCATTCTTATAAAATTGATTTTTCTTAACGTAAGGGTAGGAATTTATGTTTATTTCTATTAAAGTTCATCTTTTTTAGATTAGACCCATTATGGTAGTCTATCAACATCTTTTTGAGTCTTAATTTGTCCTCCAATGTGTTAGCTATTCCTTCTGGCTTCATACTGTCTACAATGTTGATCAACATGTTCTTTATCCCATGCTAGCCTGGCCTTCCATTGAACTTTCTGGAATTTACTACTCTCTGTGAGTTAATGATATGTACCAGGCATGGTACAAAGCATTGGGATCACAGATAAAGGCCCCAAACAGTCCCAGCTGTCAAGGAACTGAAAATGTAATAAGGGAGACAGTATGCCAACAACTATGTACATATAGGAATTCTTTTTTTTTTTTTTTTGCTTTTTGGAGGGCAACCAGGGTTAAGTGACTTGCCCAAAGTCACATGGCTAGTAAAGTGTGTCAAGTGTCTGAAGCCGGATTTGAACTCAGGTCCTCCTAACTCCAGGGCCGGTGCTCTATTCACTGCACCACCTAGCCGCCCCTAACTCTGTACATATGCAGGGTGAATTGAAGGCAGTCTTAGAGGGGAACTTTGAAGGAGACCAGGAAAGGTTTCTTGTAGAAGACAGGTTTAGATGAGACTTGAAGGAAGCCAGGAGGTAGACATGAGGAGGAAGGGCATTCTAGGACCCGAGGACAGTAAGTGAAAGGGCTCAGAATCAGGAGCTTGTTAACAAACTACCCTTCATATTAGATTTGTGCCCTCCCTTCAGAAATCACTTTGCATATTTTATATTTAATTTTCGGCATAAATGTTGTTTCCTTTTGATAGAATGTAAGCTCCTCGAGGGCAGGGACTGTTGCATTTTTGTCTCTGACAAAAGTACCATGCTTGACATATAGTAGGTGTTTAATCAATATTTGTTCAATTGACTCTATGCCACTGACAGTGGTATTGTTTAACATGTCAACCAGAATAGAGCTAAGGACAAAACTGGGTGTTCATCTTCTAGCGACGTCGTTCCAAGGCTGACATTCATTGGGTATGTCATTCAGCCAGTTCTAAATCCACATAAATCTATTATTCACATAGCTTTGTTTTCTCAATAGGGATATAATAATGGATTTTGTTAAATCCTTTCTTACATAGATTGATGAGACTGGGGAGGAGGAACATAAGGTCATATCCTCAGCCCAGCCACCTCACCTGGGAGGAAACAGGTACTTTCTCCTTAGGGAAGGGAATGAAAAGTGTTTTTCATCCAACCTGCGCTCCACACTAACCTTAACTAGATAACAAAAACTTAATCTTTTTTTTCAGTCTTCCTTCCTTCCATTCTCCAAGGGAACCCTTTAGTTATGCCTTTTCAGGGCCTGGTGTATCATAACTAGTGCTCAACAAACCATAGAACCATCTAGACTTCTCTCTTCTTTCCCAAAGGTTTATGGCTGAAGGAAGGGCTCCTTACTCACCTGGAGCTCAACTCTTGTGCAGTGAAGACCATCACTTTTCAGAGGCCACGTACTCTGTCTGAGAGGCTGACCTGCTGTTCCACCAGGGTAAATACTGGGGGAAGGTTGGTGATTGGAGAAATAGTGATTATTAATGATATCACAGAAATACAAAGAATTTCAAGCTAAAAAGAATCTTAGAGGTTATGTAATCCAACACCTGCATTTTGTAGATGATAAAACTTTTAAGATCCTTAAGGTTGTGATCCAAGGTCAAGTAAGAAATACATAGCAGAGGCCATACTTGTCCCAAGTCCTCTGTTGACCTGACAAGGACATTTGAAGAGGTTTTCAGGTCTGAAAATAGGTTTTCAGGAAGTAACTTAAGAAGTGACTCACAAATATCCCAGAAAGAAAGCATCAGCAACCTGAATGAAGTGTCATTAACAAAGAACTAACCCCCAACTTAATTTTCTTTTACCCCTGGGACTAGGGACCTGTGCTAATTTGCATGGTTTCTCAGACATACATGCACACTCCTTAGGTGAACTGTCCTAGGAAAAAAAAGACTTTCAGGTTGATGACTGGCACACAAATAGATGCTTAATAAAGAAGTGTCTGTTACATGAATGAGTCACTTTCCTTTCATTTTGTTCTATGTAGACTTACTGCAGGTATAGAAAGTTGGGTAATTTGGGGATGGGGCAGTTGAGTCTCCTCCAATTCAAAGAAGTAGCAAAAACAAAGATAAAAGGTGGAGAGAGGCAGTACCTTCCAAGATTTCTTGGACTGAGACCTCTCCAGGTTTTGGTATAAGTTTCAGCCAATGTTCTACTATGCAAATGAAGTCCCTTGTGCCCTTGAAGGCTGGGGAGCCTGGAATGTTTAGAAAACACGGTTCAGCTGCCAATAATGGTCTTCATTGTTTATCTAGACTCCAACCCTGGATAACCCAGTGGATTGAGAAGAGGGGCATACCAGATTGGGGCACATCCTTTCCAGCTTTCAAATTCAGCTTTCTCCACCCAAATTTGGCTCATACCTTCTCTGAAGGTTTTCTCATTGGTGTGTTTCCTGATAGCACTATTTCTGTCCTTTTCTCTTGATAGCCTGTGAAGAGAATCAAAAAATCTCTTAGCAAAAAGATGACCTCAAGGCAGTCAAAGACCAGTCTGAACAAGGCCTATGGATCTAGCAAAGAAGAACCGGAAGATGACTACATCACACCAGGGGCCTTTGAGCTGGAGCGGCTCTTTTGGAAGGGCAGTCCCCAGTATACCCATGTCAATGAGGTCTGGCCCAGACTCTACATTGGAGATGAGTAAGTGTTGAGACTAAACCCAAATTCCAACCATCTACAGGTTCACAGGAGAAAGCAAACCCATCCATCTTAAATGGTTCTGAGCATAAGATTTACAGTGAGAAAAATTTATTTTGGTTATTTCTGTTCTTTGGGGAAGCAACTGAGCTTGCATATTAGTAAACATGTTGGATGTCTATTAAAATTGGGTACAGCTCTGATTGTCTTAGAATTCTGCACCTAGGTCGCTAATTATCCACAGAGAAGTAACCATCTGTCTTGTCTCAAAAATTTCTATCAGGGACCTACTCTCGAGGGTACAATGCCAGGGACTCATAGTTTTTCAAGGGAGACCAGCCATCTTGGGGAATATTCTTTGAAAGTAATTTTTTTTTAATTAAGGCTTTTTATTTTTTGTCTTTTTGGAGGGGGAAGGCAGGGCAATTGCGGTTAAGTGACTTGCCCAAGGTCACACAGCTAGTAAGTGTTAAGTGTTTTAGGTCACATTTGAACTAGGGTCCTCCTGACTTCAGGGGCCAGTGTTCTATTCACTGTGCCACCTAGCTGCCCTGAAAGTAATTTTTTTATGTGTACTTTTTCCCCAATGGATGCTGGAGAGATTTTATATCAATTTCATCACTATTGGCTTATAAACTTTGGTCATTTTAGACAAATTAATAAAAATAATGATGTATTGTATACAAAAGGTCTTTGCCATCATGAACCCGTGGTTTAGCACCTAAAGGAGTCCCTCCTCCTCCTGAAGGTACTGCCAAGCCCTTCTCCCATTAGTATACTATATACATCAGGTATAACATCTGTACAAGATCTGTATAACATCTGTACCTTGGCCTCAACATAGTGATGTCATTTTGTTCCTCTTTGAGAATGAGGACAACAACCAACCACATACATCAGTTGGTTTTCATTATAGAAAGCAGAAGAGGTCTGCCTCTGATGGCCATGAGGGAGGAGCAAAGCTTAACTTCATTAGGTCCTGGGAGCTGGATGGTCAAGGGAGGTAGGAATGTGGTATAAGTTCAGGTTCCACTTTGGTATAACTATGGACAAGTCACATAACTACTCTAAGCCATGTTGCCCTCATTGGTGAAACAGGGATAATAATACCTATAGAACCTATCCAGCACAGCCAATGTGTAGCTTAAGCAAGATAGTGCATATAAAGATGCTTTAACTAGCCTGAAGTAAATGAGGCTTTGCCCCAGGGTACAAATATGGCATTGGGAGAAGGGTAGAAGGGAGGTGTGCTTTCTCCCCAGTAGGGTAGTAGCAACCGCCATCTTCCTGACTTACCAATTTCTCTGCCCACCCTCTCCCCTTACTACCCAGGGCCTACCTTCTCTACAGGTAGGTATGATAGCAGTTATGGTCATAATGTCCTCTGACATTCTGTGTTACTCCAAATTTGCTCCAAGCACAGTAATAGCTAGTTATGACTATGAGATTTTGCAAACTTCAAAATGTGACAGAAATGTCCATTTTTACCAGGACTAAGAGAAAGCCCATGCGGAATGTCCCAGGAGGGGCTTCTGTGTCCCTGGGGCTCTGGGTAGGGTGGGTGGACAGCTCCAAGCTTCAACTGTACCACCTGAGATAGTAGATAGATTTTTAAAGAGCTAGGGCTAGTTAGCACCTGTATCATGCATCTTATGTTGTCATAACTTCATCTTAGTATTTCTCACAAGACAGGTAGAGGTGAGTATCTAGTAATATGATCTAAATGAATTTATCATTTGTTATTAAATGAAAATTGTCCAGCACGGGGCATCTTAAAACTAATGGTCAATTGAGACTCAACTTTCTTTAGAGATGTGAAATATAGAGATATGAAAAATTGATAGTGAATCCAATATCTGTCACAGTACTAGGCATATAATAGTATCCGATTGATCAATTTAGCTCTATAACTAGGGTAGAACAGTGAGAGCTTTGCTCCAAGATGTTGAAGTGTAGAGGGCATATCCCAGTACTTCAGCAATTCAGAACAGCTGAGTCTGCAACCTAGCAATAATAGCTAATTAAAATGGGAAGTGACCAGATGGTCACAACCTCCATGTTCTTGGTGAGTTTCTCCACAACCCAGCTACAACCTGCTTCTTCCTATTGCAATGATGTCCTGGATCACTGTTCATGGATGCTGGTCTCCCCTCCATGGTGTCTTGTTCATGTGGCCACACTTCTAAGGTTTTCCTCACACTCCTTTCACCTCAACTGAATTTGTGCTAAGTATGACTGGCTCTGAGTGAAGATCACTATTCTTTTTTTAAAAACATCAAGATTTTGGTTGTTAAGAGAAAATTGGACAACTTAGTAAGTCAGTCTGACTTTCTGAGTTTGACAATTCTAAAAGGCAGCCCTTTCACACTACATTCCCGATCTGACTCACGATGGCAGTGCCAATGTTCTTAAACAGCAAAAATAAAGATGTGCCCTACATGGCTACCTACATGCCCTACCCTACATCGGATTTTCCTAATGGTTAATCAAATTGGTTCTCAACTATAGGATCTTTGAGTCTCTTTCCCTTGATTTATGTCAAAGATATATATCAATTTTGGAAAAAACATGGAAAAGCACTGGCTAAGGGAGTCAGAAGGCCTGAAGTTTAATGTTGATGCCTCCACGAGCCAGTTGGTTAGGTCATAGATTCAGAATGGCAAGAGACCTCACCCAGAGCTCACCAAATGTAACCCCTTCATTTTATGGATGAAGAAATGGTAGTCTAGAGAGGTTATAACCTGCCCAAGGTATTAAGTAGCAGAGTGGGATTAGAACCAAATGAAGTCTTCTTTCAGATATTCTGGGCCTCAGTTTCCATGTTGATAAAGCAGGGGGTAATGTTTGCCTTAACTGCCTCATAGATAGGCAGCTAGGTGGTGCAGTGGAGAGAGAGCCCAGCCTGGAGTCAAGAGGATCTGAGTTAAAATCTGGCCTCAGACACTTCCTAGCTGTGTGACCCAGGGCAAGTCACTTAACCCACTTTGCCTCAGTTTCTTCATCTGTACAATGAGCTGGAGAAGGAAATGGCAAACGATCCAGTATCTTTGCCAAGAAAATCCCAAATAGGGTTGCAAAGAGTTGGACAGGACTGAAACACCTGAACATAACAAAAACAAAACCTCATAGACAGTCTGTGAAGATGAAATGGACTTAAGAGAAAATAAAATATTCTGAAGACTTTTTTTAAAATGGAGAACCCAAGACTACAAAAAGCCTTTGACTCCAACAAAACCACTTCTCTGAGTTTCTGACTGTGGAGGCCAAGTGTCAGTAAGATGAAGACTTGAGATATGTGAAGGATTTTCTTAAGATGGAATTAGAATATCCAATGACATCCTACTTGGTTTATAATCTTGTATAATGGTTGATCCAAAGTACTCTTAACATCACACAACTCTTTTGAAAGTACAGTAAAAAGAAGACACCAGGGATTGTCATAGATTTTGTATTAGTCAGATCAAACCTGGTTATTGTATAGTGATATACAGACATAACAGATATTAGAGAGTTCCTGTCCATCAGAACCACAACCAGCAATTTTTGAGCTTTCTGGAAGCAACACGCACAATGAAGAGGGGACAGGACAGAAAGGAGTTCACTTGGGCATGAGATGCTAAAAGGGGACTGAAATTATTTTTGCTAAATGGCTGGTAAGATCAATTCTTTCTACTGTTTTGAAAGTCATTGGCAGGTACCATTAGTACCCTCTAAATTTTGGTATCCTGGAAAAACCTCTGGTTACCCCACCCTAGTTACAGCTCTGACACTGAGAGGATGGATGGTACAGTTTGTTGTAATGAGTTGCCCCTTTCTTATAGTTAGTTGACTACATTTCATTCAACCAGGGAAACTTCACATTGTCTTTTCAGTTCATTACAGTTTTCCTGACTGTATCCAATAGAAAGGAACACATACATTATTTAGTTATGGAGAATTGCCAAGGCTAAAACTACAGATGTCAGGTGAGTTTTATATCTTTGCCATGATACATGCAGAAAGAACTTAAAAACACAGATCAGTTGAGCTGGACATAAATTCACTGTGACTCTCCATTTGTGCCCTATCTCTGGATATGTGCTCAGGTTTCACTCCTCCTCCAAACACTTAATAAGGTTAACGGGATTTGCAAATGTTTATTGAAATGGCAATTAATTATGTTGCCTATGAAACCCTACATACGGTGGTCATAATGGAGCAAAGGCTGCCAACAAGCCTGCTTCAGCTCTTCCATCCTTTTGTTTCCTGGTTTTGCTACAGATGTTGCCCAGAGGCAATGAAAGCTCCACTTTGGCTCTGTCAGGCACTGATTAATGAAAACTTCAAGTTTAATGTGCTTTTTTTTTTTCCCATGCTCAGATTGAATTTTTTTCTTTTACTAAAAGCCCCAAAGACTTTAAGAGCACTGAGCTCCCAGAAGTCAACAAGGCAGCCAAGAAGAGTTTTGGGGTGGGGGAGAAAAGCCAGAATCACAAGATCATAGAGTTCAAGCTCAAAGTTGAATTCTCTCATTTTACAGATGAGGAAGCAAGGCCCAGAGAGTTTAAGGGCCTTGTTCAGGTTATAGAGAAAGTAAATAGAGGGAATGGGGTTTGAACTTGGGACTCTGGACACCAAAGCTGTACTCTTTCCACTGGATCATAGCTCCTCCCTGAATGAACAGGGCCACCATGAGGATGGCACTCACTGCTGGCACCTGGAGCCAATGCCAGTAACATCCTGGTAGCCACACTGACTCCTAGGAAATAGCTTTTCAATCCATATTCTCTCTCTCCTCTACCAAAAATGTTTCCTATGCCACTTTAAGACTGTTACTGCTCAGGGGTGTGACAAACTTCTTGGACAGGGAGATCAAAGCAGAGGACCTTAAGGAATTCCAGCTCTTCTTCCATTTCCTTCCTATGTGACCTTGGGCAGATCACTTCTCTGGGGCTCAGCTTCCAGTGAAGAGGTGGGATGAGAACAACCAATCAAGCACTTTTTATTAAGCACTTATTATTTGCCAGGCACTGTGCTGGGTGCTAAGGATCCAAAGACTAAAATTAAAACAGTCCTTGCCCTTAGCAGGGACGTACCACACATGCACCTAAGAAGACAAATCAAATATATGCCCCAAAAAGGTGCAAGAGGATTTGGAGGAGGATGGTGCTAGGAGCTAGGGGATCTGAAGATGTTTTGTGGAGAAGGTGGTGCTTGCTGAGCTTGGGAGGACACTAGGGATTGTACTTGGTGAAGGTGAAGAGGGAGAGTACTCCAGGCATGGGGGTCAGCCTGTGCAAAGCTGAGAGCTGGAGGGATGTTTGTAAGAAACAACAAGAAGGACAATTTGGTTAAACTGAGTCATGCATGAAGGGGAGTAGGCTAGAATAGGCCTCAAAAGGTCAGCTGCAGGTAGGTTGTGAAGGACTTTAAATGCCAAACAGAGAAATTACTTTGCATTTGATCCCAAAGACTGAAGCCTGGAGCATACAGAGCCGGAGAGTGACCTGTTCAGGCAGCACAGTGCAGTGGTAAGCATGTTGGCAATTCTGTTAGAAGGCCTGGCTTCAAATCCCGGCCCTGCCCTTGCTACCTATGAGCACGTCACTTGTTCTTAATGGGTCTTGGTCCACTTATAATTATACGTTATAATAAGCACATATCATACAATTATAATTAAAACATGAGGACTAGATGACCTCTGAGGTTCTGTCCAGCTCTCAGTTTGATTTTAGCATCCCATCACCTGTGCTTTAGGAAGGTCACTTGGGTACCTTGTGGAGGATGAACTGGAGAGGGAAGAGCTGTGAGGCAGGGAGTTCAATTAAGAGGTCACTGCAAAAGCCCATGTAAGAGGTGATGAGGTAATGATCTAGAGTGATATGGAAGGCTCTATGTGAGTAGAGAGAAGTATATGGATGCAAAAAATATTGTGGAAGTAGAATCATCACCTGAATGCATAAAGGTGGGGGGGAGTGAAAAGTTAAAGATGACTTTGAGGTTGCAAAACTGGGTGACCAAAAGGATGCTGGTGTCCTTGGAAGAAACGTCCTAGGAAGACTTGGATGAACTAATACCAAGTGAAGCAAGGAGGGCCAAGAAAACAATGTACAATGACAGCAACGTAAAACATAAATGGAAAGAACAGAGAGACAGGTGGCATGGCGGAGAGAGTGCTGGGTCTGGAGTCAGGAAGACCGGAGTTCAAATCGTGTCTCACTTACTAGCTGTGCCATTCTGGGACTTTTTAGCTTTGGTTTTTCCATATGTAAAATGGGGATAATACTAGAACCTGCACCATAGGTTTGTTCGATAGCATTATATAAAATACTAGCTCTTAAACACCGAGCACAGAGCAATCCAAAGGGAATCACAAGTCGTGGGCTTTGTCTGGCCTAGTTCTCCTTCTCCCCACCCCCACTATTCTCTGGTGCCCTGAAGGGCTTGGGAAGTTTGGGGTTTTTTGCTATTGACTCAAGCCCCTACTCCTTTTCTGTTGCCTCCTTTTTTAGGGGACCAGTGACTAGTACCCCAGTTCCACTTAATTACTCGCATCTCATTAGCTTTTACAAAGGATTATTTACTAGAAAGTTGTAAATATTTCCCTCAACACCTTGGAGCATAATGCTCCTGTACCACTTTGGTCCCCGGGGAAAGGTCAATTTGGTTCACATCTTAACTCAACTCCTCCATGGCATTAGATCCACTAAGTTGAAATCCTAAGGCTTCCGGCACCCCAGAGCCTTGCTTCTGAGGACTTTCCTGCTGGGCTGGCTGCAGCCTCCAGCTGGTAGTCTCGAGCTGCACTACCCCTCCAACTCAAGGTCTTTCCTCAGACACTTTCCCTGCCCGTCCTAGAACTGAAAACAAAAATAGCCCCCAGGCCAAACCTCAAGTCTGCTTTTTAGGGCCTTCTGATCTAACGGGGAGGAAAAGTGGTCTTCAAACCCTCCCACCCTGTTCCCTTTATGTGTGGGTGTTGGCAGGGAAAAATGAAAGACTGTTCTTGGTCAGGTAGTTTTAAAGGCACAGACAGTTCTGGCCACAGAGCCAAAGGAAACAAGCTGCTTCCAACCACCTGGTAGGACAACACAGAGTGTCCATAAATAAACCAACTCTCTGGATCCCCAGGAGCAGGTCTCAGGCATCCACCAGGTGCATGAGGCCATTGTAGGTGGTCTGGGCATGCGCCAAAACCCTGCATGCTATGTAAAGTACCTTGAGAACTTTAACACACTATATAAATTTGAGCTATTGAACAAGTACAAAACAATCAAGAAGAAAAGTTGTAAAATTTCAAAGAACAAGCCTAAAGCCAAAGAAGAGGTACAAGAAATCGCTTCCCTCCACTCCTTTGCAGAGGTGGAAGGGCCCATGGCTATAAAACATCGTACGTACACTGTTGGATTTTTTTTTATGTACTGATCAGTTTGCTGACATTTTTCCTTCTTCCTCTACTTCTTTTTATTTTAAAATTTTTTCTTTGCTTATAAGACATAACCCTCAGGTAGAGTGGAGGAGGGAGAACTGTTGTTCCATTGTTTCAGTCACGTCCAATTCTTCCGGATCCCTTTTTGAGGTTTTCTTGGCAAAGATACTGGGGTGGTTTGCCATTTCCTTCTCCAGCTCATTTTACGGATGAGGAAACTGAGGCAAACGAGGTTGTACAAAGGGCATTTATCTGAGGCAAAAATAAAAGACATCCATAAAAATCTATTTTACACAAACAGAAGTTCTGAAGAGGGGTGAGTTTTTGGGGAAAGAACATAAGGTCAGCTTTGGACATGTAGAATGTGAGGTACCTGTGGGATATCCATTTTGAAATGTCTAATAGGCAGTAGAGGAGAAGAGAGTGGAGCTCAGGAGAGAGGCTGGGGCTGGATATATAGATCTAGGTGTCATCTGCAAAGAGATGATAATTGATCCCATGGGAGCTGATGAGGTCACCCAGAGACAGAGCGCCCAGAACAGAGCCCAGGACATGCTTACGCTCAGTGGGTGAGGTATAAAAGGTGATCCAGTGATCTTTCATCCCCTCCAGCGTTAAATCTGTGATCCTATGATTCCAGGATCTCTCATAGGCGTTAAGGGATGGTAACTTCATCATTAAGGCATTATTACTCAAGAGCAACAGCCACACTTTCTCACAAAACCTTCCCTCGGTAAAACGTTCAGAAGTGAAATACTCAGAGGGAAGGACACAGCAAAGAAACCGAATCAGGGGCTCCTCTGGGAGCCCGGGGAAGCTTGCTTTGTGAATATTTGCTTGCATGTTGTGCCTCCCATTAGTTTGCAAACTCCCCAGGAGCTTAATAAATGCATATTCGTTTTATTAAGTCCTCCTCCCATCTGCCCCACTTGCAACAAATTTCTCCAACTCAAAGCAAAGTAACAACAGAAAACTCTCTTCTTTCCAAACCTGATCTGACTCTTATTCCTCCTCTTTCTCATACACTTCCACATTTCGGCCTTCCAAAGAAATCCCTAGAGCAGCGGGAAACAGTCTCACATTTTTATTCAATTATGTAATTGCTTCATGATGAAGGTAAATAGGTGCCACGTATTTTGAGGCAAAGCAGCTGTAATTCCGATCCCCAACTCCCAGCCTGTTGGCTTCAAGTTCATTCATTTATTCCTTTATTCAACAAGCAGTCATCACACAAGACAGAATGGCATGCAGGATGTTCTCAGTATAAGGGTGAAAAGATCTAGAAGCCCTTTCCCAAGATTTTACTGAACTGGAGCTTTCTGGTGACTCACAGCCCTCACCTCCTAATACCTTTAGCCTAGGGAGGGTTTAGACCAGCCATTCCAGCCCCAATCAAGGAAGATCACTTCTCCCCTCACCACCCCCATCCCCTACACAAAAAAAGTTGCTCTAAGATACTTTTTTACCCTTCTCAGAATTACAGGATGGGTCTCTACAGCAGATAAGGTAGCCAATATTTGACCATTACTCAGTTAATTGGATTAATGGAGAGAGCTAATTCAGATTGGCCTGTCTTTATGGTGATTCGGTTTGATGATCAATTTATAGCCAAAGCACATTAATTACAGCTATTTGGTGAGGCCAGTCTGCATTAGTCAAAAGATTGAATTTCAGAGTATATTCTCAAAGAAATCAAGGTTAATTACTTTTCAGTAACTCAAATTAGATAAACAATGAGTTGATTTCTGGAGATCCAAGGGCTTGACTTAAATAATAATTAGGTAAGAATGATTTGTAATTAACACATCAATTTGTGCTTCAAAAGTGTTTGAAAAATGTTTTCTTAGATAATTTAAAGATTTTTCTTCCAATCTTGTTCATCAGCTTAGCCAGACTTTTTGTTCATTGGTAATACATAAACAGAATTATTGGCCCAGTCCGGATTTTTGTGACTTTTCACAAATTACAAAGCCCCCACTAATGAGGTTTGATTGTAATCTGATAATTGCTAAATCTACTCTTTCTTCTGTGCAGTATGGACACATCCAAAATGACACCTGTCAGGAATAGGGGAGTCAATAGGGAACAGTGAAGAGAGCACTAGACTTGGAATCCAAACGCCTGGGTTCAAATCCCAGCTTTGCCACTTTCTACCCCAGGCAAGTTGCTTCATTGCTTTGACCTCATTTCCCTCATCTGTAAAATGAAGGAATTGGAACAGATGACCTCTCAGTTCCCCTCCAGCTCTGAATGAATGAGTGAAAGATAAATATTTATTAAACATTTGCTTTTCACCAAGCACAAGATTAAACGTGTTGTCTACAACTACGAAAGTGAGACCATCTCTGCTCCTAATGAGCTTATGTTCTAATAGGGAGAGATAACTCATCTAGGGGCCTGGTGGCCAGGGAAGGGTATTTGGCTCTGAAAATGCCAGAGACGGTGAGTGGATCCACAAGGGAATCAATTGACATCCCCTTTCCAAGATGTTGATTTGATTATAGCTCTCAGGGCAGGAGGAGTAGCAGGGTAGATGGCTAGCATTGAGAAGATGGTTGGGTTGTAAGACCAGATGACATATGAAGCTTGATCTGGTCTGGGGTTGGCTGGACATAGAAGGCTATGTGAGTTTATGATCACTCATTTGCCAACCAGGACAGCATGACTCCAGGAAGAGAGTTTTAAAGCTATATTCCTATAAGGGAGATTAGTTACCTGGTTCAGATGTCAAAGATTAATTGAGTTCCATTTTTGCTACAATCCAACTCTCCCAAGCCCTGGCTTTTTGGATCATAGAATGACTGCACTCAGAGAACTGGCCACATCACTTGCCTCTCCTTTCACCTGCCTTTTAGGAAAACTTCACTCTCCCTTTCCTCTGTCTTCCCTACTCATCCAGACCAATGCCCAAGTCATCACTCCTGTGCCACATGCAGAGAAGAAACATGACTGGGCAGGTCAGTCAGAAATAGGAAATTTAAGCATGGCAGAACAAAGAAGCAAGAGTAGGACAGAGGAAGGAGAATCAAAGTGACTGGACCCAGACTGCTTTTAATTCACTTGATATTGTTGTTCAGTCATGCCCAACTTTTCACGATCCCATGTAGGGTTTTCTTGGCAAAGATACTGGAATACCATTTCCCTCTCCAGAAACTGAGGCAAACAGGGTTAAGTAACTTGCTCAGGGTCACACAGCTAGTAAGTACCTGAAACTGTATTTGAACTCAGAGCCTCTTGACTCCAGCGTCAGCACTCTGTCTACTGTGCCCCCTAGCTGTCCTGGTTCACTCATTACCAGAGAAATAAAAACTATCTCCATTTCTTTAATTAGAGTGAATAACAAAAGGAGATTAGGTAACTCTCAAATTAGTAAACCAAGCACAAAAAGTAAAAAAAAAAATCACCTAGTACTTTGGGATGATGCTTGAATTTGAGCCATTTTAAGGGAGCAAATATACATGTAGGCAAAAATGCTAACAATTGAATGCACTGATGTTTAACTCAATAGGAAATCATAAGCTTGGCTTATAGACCTTTGGGCTCTGAGGCTGATGTGGCTACACCTCAATTATACTTACATGACACAACCACCATAAGTGTCAAAGAAGCCCGAGATTATCAGCAGACTTTTCACCATTCTAGCTCCCTTTCTCACTGAATGGCTTAACACCTCCTTCTCCCACTGGTGATGTAGCCCATATCCCACCTTGGAAACCATGTGGGAAAAGAGGCAGCATTGAAAATTCTACCAACAACAAAATGGTCAGGATTATTCCTTATGGATGAAAGACATAGGGCACAATGGTTTTTTTAACTTGTTTCCCTTCACAGGAATCAAGACGTTAGTCCAATATTTCCTAAATTATTATTTCTTAAAGCTCAGGTCTTCTGAATGTTCTTTCTTTCCTTTCTTGGACATAAACATTCACCAGCAGTGTTGGTGGAACACGGGAGGAAGGAAGAGATCCTGGTGAGCATGGACATTGGTGGTTCTCTAGACTATCTCCCTAGAGGCTACTGACCGTATCATCTCAAAGGCTGGCAACTGCTGGCCTCTCTCTTAGGGATGAAGACATAGGATCACCATTATTATTATAACAAAACCAATGCTAATCCTGTGCAGTTGACTATCACTGTTAATAGCTGAAAGACCTTTGCCATTTTCTCTTCTATTCCAACTCCATCAGGAGGCCAATGAAGTTAATCAACCAGGGATCACTGAACTCAGTTGACATGAGGAAGGTGAAGTTTTGTGATTGGCCTAAAGCCACATAGCACATTAGTGGCATGACTAAACCTATGTGTCCTGATTCTCACTCCTGGACTTTTACAGAATACCTTCAAACCAGACAATTGTTGTCAGAATGAGTGCTAGAGGAAAACATGAGGCCATTGGCTTAGAAGAGGAAATGTGGTGCTGCAGAAAGCATGCTCACTTAGCAGTCAGAGAATCTGGTCTTGAATCTCAGTCCCACTATTTACAAGCCTATGTAACCTTGCACAAGTTACTTAATTTTTTGGGCCCCATTTTCTCATTTGTAAAATAAAGGGGGAGTGAACTAGATGGTCTTTCTAAGGCTTCTTCTAGGTTAAAACCTACAATGCCATGAATTTCATTTCTGTGTCAAAGCAAAACTTGACCCAAGTCAAAAACTATAGAATCAGTGACTACTTTTTAAATTTTAAAATAATTCCTCCTCTTCATTCTTTTTCTCCTCTTTCTCCTCCTCCTCCTCCTCCTTCTTCCCTGGCACTGTTCTAAGCATGATAAAGTAGTATTTGACCCACTCTCTACAGTATCAAGCATATAATGCAATGATAAATTGTTTTGTATGAATGAAGAATAGGGTAGTATTTAATAAAATGTGATTTCTACAGGAAACATTCTCAGAAAACATAAAAGGAAAGAGAATAGTCTTCAAGAAAACTGGTAGAATTACATATCTAAGATAGAGGTACTAAAAATTGAAATTAGTTGAAAAGTTGGGGAGCTAGGAATCTAAATAACAGGTTAATTTTTTCCCCTTAAATAAATGAATAAAAGGTTTGTGGCCAGTACCATTTTTACAAATGAGTCACTTTGGGAAATGGATAGTCTGAGCAATCCTGATCCAGGAAAATACAGGAAGTCTTTAAAAAAGAAAGTGAATCACAAATAAAGTCAGATCTAAATAACTGGAATAATATCAATTTCTCAAGGGTAGGCTGAGCCAATATAGTAAAAATGACAATTCTACCTAAATTAATTTACTTTTCGGTGCCATTCCAATTAAACTACCAAAAACCATTTTATAGAGCTAGAAAAAATAATAACAAAATTAATATGGAAGTACAAAAGGTTAAGAATATCAAAGGAATTAATGAAAAAAAGTGCAAAGGAGGGGGGCCTAGCTATACTATATTTCAAACTATATTATAAAACAGTAATGATCAAAATTATCTGGTACTGGTTAAGAAAAAGAATGGTGGATCAATGGACTAGCTTAGGTACACAAAGACACAGTAGTAAATGCTCATAGTAATCTAGCATTTGATAAACCCAAAGACTCCAGTTTTTGGGATAAGAACTCACTATTTGAAAAAAAATTGGGAAAACTGGAAAATAGTATGGCAGAAACTATTCAGATCCGCAGAAAAGGGGAGAATTTGTGACCAAATGGGAGAAAGAGAGCATTATAAAATATAAAATGGACAATTTTGATTATATTAAATTAAAAGGTTTTCATACAAACAAAACCAATGCAGCCACGATTAGAAGGAAACCAGAAAGCTGAGAATTAATTTTTACAACAAGTATCTCTGATAAAGCTCTCATTTCTCAAATATATAGAGAACTGAGTCAAATTTATTAGAATACAAGTCATTCTCCAATTGAGAAATGGTCAAAGGTTAAGAACAGGCAGTTTTTAGATGAAGAAATCAAAAGCTATCTATAGTTATATGAAAAAAGTACTCTAAATCAGTATTGATTAAAGAAACGCAAATTAAAACAATTCTGAGGTACTGCCTCACACCTATTAGATTGGCTAATATGACAGAAAAGGAAAATGATAAATGCTGGAGAAGATGTGGGAAAATTGGGACACTAATGCATTGTTTGTGGAGTTGTGATCTGATCTAACCATTCTGGAGAGCAATTTAGAACTATGCCCAAAGGGCTATAAAACTGTGGCCCTTTGATCCAGTAATATCACTACTAAGTCTGTATTCCAAAGAGATTATAAAAAAGGGAAAAGGCCCATCATGTACAACATTATAACAACTCTTTTTGTGATGGAAAAATTTGGAAATTGAGGGAATGCTCATCAGTTGGGGAATGGTTGAACAAGTTGTGGTATATGAGTGTAATGGAATACTATTTTGCTATAAGAAATGATGAGCAGGCAGATTTCAGAAAAATCTGGAAAGACTTACCTAAACTCATCCAAAGTGAAGTGAACAGAACCAGGAGAACATTGTACATAGTAATAGCAACATTGTGTAATTATCAATTTTGATAGACTTGGCTCTTCTCAGCAATACAATGATGTAAGACAGTGCCAAATGACTCATAATGGAAAATGCAGTCCACATCCAGAGAAAGAACTATGGAGTTTGAATGTAGATCAAAGCATATTAATTTCTCTCTTTTTTTTTTTTTTTGCTTTTCCTATTTAAAATTCTTACCTTTTTAGGGAGAGGGAAAAGAGAGAGGGAGAAAATCTGGAACTCAAAATGAAAAATAAATGAATGTTAAAAACTGTCTTTACATGTAATTGGGGAAAATATAGTATTTTATACTATAAAAGAGTAAAATAGTGAATGAAATGTGAAAAAACAAAACTACTCAAATATAATGGCACTTTTCTAGCCCATATGGGTGATGTGGGGGTTGGAAGTAAGCTTTCATGGAGGAAAGTAAGATGAAATTGAATAGAGATAAATCTAAAGTCCCATATGTGGATTCCAAAATACAATTTCACAAGTCCAACTTGTCTAGACAATAGTTCATGTGAAAAAGATTTGGGAGACCAACTGCAATTCCAGAGGATTCATGAGGAAGCATTCTACCCACCTCCTGACCGAGAGGTGAGGGACTTGGAGCACAGATTAAAATACATTGTTTGGACATAGACAATGTGGGGTGCTGTTTTGACTACGTATGTTTGTTACAAATGTTTTGTTTTTATCTTTCTTTTTCCAGTAAGGGAAGTGGGAGGAAAAGAAAACACATTTTTGTCAATTAAAAAAAATGAAAAAGAAACAAGATCTGAGCGTTACTGTGGACTAAAACCTCAATATTAGCCAGTAGTAGTGTAACATGGCAGTGCCAAAGGCTAATGCCAGCTTAGGTTACATTAAGAGGGGCATAGTGCCCTGGACAAAGAAGGTGATGATTCTATTATAGTCTTCCCTGGTCAGATCATAGCTGGAATATTCTGCTTTGTTTTTGCCATCACATTTTAGGAAGGATATTAACAAGAAGGGGGGCATGCAGAGAAGAGAGATCAGTATTGAAGTGATAATGCCATAGTAAGTTTGGTTGAAGGAATTGGGGTAGGGGGTGATAATTGGCCTAGAAAAGAGTAGACTTTGGCATTATGGGAAAGAGATTAGAACTGTTCTTTGCTCAAGGGAAGATAACTAGGAGCAACATGGAAGGGGCAGAAAGACAGACTAAGCCATAGTAAAAGAAAACTGTTAACAATTAGATAATTCCAAAGTAGAATGGGCAGTTTCTCCCTCACTACACATTCTCAAACAAAGCCTGGGCTGACCACTGGCTTTAGGATAATGTTTGGAGAGAGGATTTCCATTTAGCTAGTATTGGACCAAGAGGATTATTGAGAGCTTTTGGAGTCAGGTGACTCTGTGTTTCTCAACCTCTTCTTTGTATACATAAATATGAACCCTAGGAGAGATTAGAAGAGCTGCTGAACTTTGAGAATTCAATTCAATTCAGTTCAACAAATATTTGTCCAATACTCACTTTGTGCAAGGAAAGGCAACTCAGTTGCCTTTGCTGAATTATCATCCATGTCCTGTCCCCTAACACTAGGTATCCTACAAGGTTCTGTCATGGACCCTCTGTTTTCCTCACACTTTTTCACTTGGTGATCTTCTCTCTCATGACCTCAATGACCACTTCCACACTGATGACTCCCAGACTACATATTCAGCCCTAGTATCTCTCCTGGGCCCCACCACACAATGCCAAATATCTGCTAGAAATCTCCAGCTAGATAACCCATACACATCTTAAACTCAATATTTCCTTTTTTTTTCATTTATTCTTTTTCTTTTTATTTATTTATTTATTTATTGAAATTTTTTTGAGTTACATATTTTCTCCCCGCCTTTCCCCCACCCACCACCCCAAAACAGCCATCCCAGTGTTTTCCCCCTCCCCCAGTCTATTCTCTCCTATGTCACTTTTCAGTAGGGCAGGATGGATCTCCCAACTG